>JABWTJ010000417.1:0-600000 GCA_016801875.1 Solanum sitiens | reverse complement strand
AAGCGAGAAACTTGAATTCGCCTTGAAACTCACCGACTACATTAGGGACTCTCTTGAAACTGTATTTTATCAGCTTATTCACACGATTTTCACTTTTATTATTCCGAATTCTTTAAGTGAAAAATCTGAATTCGCATTGAAACACTCCGACTACATTAGTGACTCCCTTGAAATGATTTTTTTTATTGACTTATTCACACGCTTATATTTTATTTTATTTTATTTTTCGAATTCTCTAACTGAAAAAACATGATTTCGATTACTTTCCTAAAAACAATATCAACAAGCAAAGGATACTCACAACAACAACAATTTATCGTAATGATACTAATTTTGGGACGGAGGAATAATAATAAATTAAGAAGAAAAGGGAAGTAACATAACATGTGGATGATTAATAAGAGACAAATAAGCTTAAGCATAATTACAAGATTAATGATTCACAAAATCAATATTCCGACAAACAACACTTCCCTTCCCCTCCATTTAAGGCACTGTTATTTGTAAAAATTCAACACCGACAGAGCACAAATTAAGGAGTTTTGGATATTGAATCATTCATATTTTCCTCATTTTTAAATTTTTTCACCCGATGTCCGACATTCATATTAAAATCTCAATATTTCATATTCGCATCCCGTAGGTATCATATTTTTCTCATTGTCATGATAGATAATGGAGCCAGAATTTTCAATAAGGGGGTTCAAAATATGAAAAAATAGACACACGAAATAGCTGAAGGGGGTTCGACATCTACTATATATACCCAAAAAATTATTTTAACCATATAAAAATAAGGTGGCTCCGCCACTGGTCATTTCAATGCATGTTCATTTCACCTGATGTTTAATATCCATACTGACGTTTCACTATATTAGATTTGTGCCGCGTCGACCTTATATTTTCCTCATTGTCATAACATTGCATGTACATTTTACCCGATGTCCAACACCATATTGAAGTTTTGACTCTTCTAAATTCGGGCCGCATAGTCCTCATTGTAGTAACATAGCATGTTTATTTCACCCGATAATATTCATATTGAAAGTCTGATTATTCCAAATTCACACCACGTAGACTCTATATTTTCCTCATTGCCATAAGTCATAACATTGCATGTTCATTTCACATGAATGTTCAACGTCCATATTAAAATCTGATTATTCCAGATTTACACAACGTAGGCTCCATATTTTCCTCACTATTGTAACATTGCATGTACATTTCACCCAATGTCCAATATCCATATTAAAGTCTGACTATTTTAAATTCACGCAAATCCCATATTTTTCTCATTATATCATCATATTACATATAAACAACATATTCATTTCACTCGATATTCAATATTTATATTAAAGTCCAATTATTTTAAATTTGCACCATGGGGCCATATTTTCCTCATTGTGATAACATTGCATGTTCCTAATAAATGAAATTAGATGAGACCACTTCAGGTCAAATAAAGGGGTCCAATATAGTTTGTTTACATTTTTATAATAGTTTTTGTTCCACTCGTGCCAACCGCAATCAACGGCTTCTACAGAAAAATAAAATAATTATTACTATAAAAAAATTATAATAAGAGAGATTAATTTATTTATTTTCCTTGAACTTAGTTTTGCACATTTTAAAGCATGGACACGTCATCAGTAAGAGTCCAAAAGACAATACTCTGGGATCGCCGGATGACGCCGGTTTTGTGACGATCACGGCGTTTATGTTTCCCTAATTTCGACTATCGTCGTATCATCGTAAAATTATTTTGGTGTTCGAATGAGTTTTTGTACATTTCGATTAATTTATAAGATATCAGATAATTCTATTCATCAAGATTAGAATAGATGAAAAGAAATCACTTTGTAAAGTTTTATTTTTTTTTACTATGTGAACCTAAAATCTCAGGATTCTCAACCCGCTTCACTGGTTTTTGTATGTACACCTTTAATGCGAATCACTTTGTAGTTTTGCCTTTATGTTTTTAGTTTTTATTTGTAAAAGTATCACCTAGCTAGTTCAAACTAAACATTGATGGACTTTCTAATCAACATAGATTGTAAAGGGATAAGTATTTTTTTCATCTTTAATCAGAGGTTTCATGTTCGAATTTTCTGGAGTACAAAATCGCCTTGTTAGCGGCCACGAGACTTCCTGGCGGAGGGCTCCAATATGAATAACTGACAACATAAAAATAAAAAAATCGACTTTCACAACTTCTAATTCACCAACCACATGAAATTTAAATAATTAACTAACTAAATTATTAGGATTCTCCGACTTTCACGGTCAGTATTCCATGACATTAAATGATAGACGTGTGTATATACAAACAAATAAGAGGATTTACCTCGATTCACTTTTTCCCTTTTCATACATATCGATGTACTTACAAGACCATTTCTTCTCTTCTTGTTTTTCTTTTTAATGTTTGTACCAACTTTTTGATAATTGAGCACTCACACTGAAGGTATATAGTGCTTTCATATTTTTTTTATTATTGTTTTTTTATAGTGCTTTCATATTGGCTTTTGGAGGGATGACAAATTCTAAAACCAAAAGAAGAAGAAATTAATGAAAGATCTAATTAAAAAAAAAAATTAATACAACGAATCTTAGTGATTTTGCCTTTAATTTGTTAAGTTATTTAACTATATGTGAGTCTTGTGTTTTTCCACTTGAAAAACTTTTCAAAGTGTACATACTTAGTTGTGTTTGGCACGTATGAATTTGTTATTTTTAACAAGTAAATAAATAACTTTCTTAATTATTTTTTTGTGTTTGGTTTGTTCGCGAAAATTAAATATTAATCTAAAAGTATTTGTAAATACAATGGGAGTGGAGGTAAGGATATAAGATGGTGGAAGATGAGGTGTATAGGAGGGTACGAGAGCATAAAATCAATATAAAATCCATGGAACTTATTTTCTCTATTTTCATTAAAGAAGTTCTTTTTTCTCTTCATTTTCCAAGGAATTTATTTTCTTAAAGGAAATATTTTTTTAAATATTTGATCAACCGAACATGAAAAAGTTGAGTAGTATTATCTTTCGTAAAACTTAACTAATTAATGTTGTAGTTCACTTCATTGATGTATTAACAGAGTCAGAATTTTGATTAAAGAGATTTAAATATATATCGGAACAAATACATGTAAAATCCAAATACATTCAAGATTTACTACACAATCTCTATATACATATAAAAAAAAGCATAAACATAAACTTATCCTCAACATATAATTATGTCCTCCAATTTTGGCATGCACAAATAGACACTCAAACATGTATAAAATTAAATAAATAAACACATGTGTCTGACACGACATCCTACATCCTGCATGAATTATGTCATATAGTAAGTGTGTGTCTACTTATTCATTTATACATGTTTAAGTATGTCTACTCATTATGCATACTCAAAGTTGAAGGGTCTAAATTTTGATTGAAACCAAATTAAATATGGCATATGCATATATAGAACCCTTAACTTGAGTTCAAATTATAACGTTGACCTTTAACTTTGATAGTACACAAAGAGACACTTTAACTATCCAAAATTTAAATAAGAAAACACTCAAAATATTTCAGGCAAACGCGTGATATACAAATGCTCTGACGTGGATAAGTGAACCACTGAGTTACTGTCAACTAACTAAAATAAATACACCTAGATTTTCAGAGCAACCCGTAGATATGAGACGACATGAACTTGCTTCTCCTTCTTTTCTTTAGTTTGAAGTGTATTTATGCTTTAAGTTATCAAATACTAATTAAAAAAAAAATATGTTTTGTGTATGTGATTGTCATAGTATATAACAAATCACAATTACGAATTTTTGGAGGCCAAAAAATAAGTGTATAGAGCTAAAAATTATTAAGTAAAATGGTACATTTTAATTGTTTGATAAATTGTTTGGAAGAATTTTTCAGTGATTTTTGTCAAATTTGAGTAGCAATTTGATACCTAATTAAAATGTAAGGAGTTCCTTAAGTGTGTATCGGAGTCGTTGATTGAGAGTCTTCTGACTTAAATTGCATTCAATTTTTACAAATGTATACTCACCCCATCTTGCTTGCAATAGATTTAGGTTAAAAAAATAATTCATTATAGCTTTTTTTCCCATAGTAACAAAAAAATAAATAAATGTCGCTTGCATTTTTTTGCATTTTGCAACGAACAACAAATGATGCACAAAAGGAAAAATTTGTTGAAAAAATTAGATAGAGAATAAAGTGAAATTTAATTTAAAAAATGATATATATATATATAAGGATTTTTTAATTTTTTTTTAGATATATAAAAGGATTGATTCAGGATTTAATTGTCTGTTCGATGTTTTTTTTGTTAGGCCCCTCGAATTTTACATCTGACGCGTCTAATAAAGTGTATTTCATGCATTTTATCAGATAGGATTTTAGCATTTTTTTAATTTGAGTTTTGACTTGTTAAAGTGACTACTTGTGCATCGACAAAGTTAAAATATCAAAATTATAATTTAAAATCAATATCAGGATCCAATTTATGTATCATGCTTTTATATATTATATCAAACAATTATTTCTGCCGAACCTTTTTGCCCCTACAGTCCTACCTAACTTCGCCCCTACAACATGGATCTTATATAATTGAAGGATGTGAAGGGAAGTACTATGCATGCACGTGAGGTTTGTTTGTTTAGTCATTTTACACAAAAAATAATGTCCATATGGACTTGTCTTTGTATGAATTGTAACAGAAAGGCAACCACATGAGGATGAAGTTTTTTCATGAATAAATCCATTACAAACGTTAATAATTTATGCAAATTTCATTAGTTGTACCAACAAATTATTGCAATGTCACACTCATGAGACTCTGTCGTTTAAGTTCAATTTGTAACATGCACCATATGATCATTTGACCAATGTTGTCATCCCTATTTTAAAGATATTCGTCCGTTCATTTTTATTTATTTATCATGTTATTAAAATTAGATATCTATTTTTATTTGTTCAGTTAATTCTTAAGTTATTTTTATTACTCTCTCTGTCACATATATATGTCATTGATTTTTATAAATAGTTGATCCATAATACTTGTTATTTCAAAATCAATGCATAAATTACCATATTGTTCCTTTTTTTTTTTTTTTACCCTTGTGAGTTATTATACTTGAAAATATACATTTAACCAACTTAGAAAAGCTAAGTAAATGATTCATGTTCATTGGTTAATTAATTAATCAAAATAAATTAATTCATATTTGTTGATTGTAAACTTGAGTTTCAAAAAAATTAAATAAAAGTACTAGAAGGGTAAAGTTACATCATTTCTTAATTCAAGTGCAAAGTAAAAAGGTGACATATAAAATGAGACGAAGGGAGTAATTATTGTCGACATTTTCCTCAAGTTCAGAAAAAAAATGTCAAATCAATATTGAACAAGTAAAAATGATCGATGAGTATATATTTGGCTTCTACTAATTTCTCTCTTTTTCTTGGATGATCATTTGTTTGCATATATAAATACAATCTCTTGATATCACCATATAAAAATTCATATAATTTGATGTGTAGGGTGTCCATAATGATCTTGAGTACGTCACTTAAAAATATGAAAAATATTTCATCTGTTTAAAAAAAAAATTCTAGAATATTTTATGTTGTCAATCAAATATACGATTATGCGTTATGGACATAAATTTTTTTTACTTATAAATGAGACATGAGTTCAGAATATTTATAAGAGTCTGTTTGAATTAGTTGATAATTTTCAAGCGTTAGAAGTTGATTTTAATAAGCAAGTTACACTTTTTGATAGAAGTGTTTGAATTGTTGATAAGCATAATGATGTGTTTGATAAAAACAATGTTGATAAGTTCTTCATTTATCAGAGTAATAACTATTCTTAAATTTAGAAATTTGTATTGTTGTTGTGTAGAAAGTGTATCATTACTACATGTGTATTAGAAAAAGTATCACAGGTATAGAAACTGAATTACTGCTGTATAGAATATGTATAAAAATGTAGCACACTTGTATATTTGGGTATAATAAATGTAGGGAAAAAGGACAAATATACTCCCGAACTATCGTAAATGGTATGCAGATACCCTCCGTCATACTTTTGAGATATTGGTGCCCCTGTCGTCCAAGAACTAGAGCGTAGATGCCCTTCACTCTAACGGAAGACTAAATAGGGACACATGGTGCAATCTTATCCATCGATCCGATGTTAGGTCGGTGGATAAGATTATGACACATGTATGTCCGTTAGTATAAAGGGTATATATGCTCTAGTTTTTGGACGACAGGGGCACCAATGTCCCTCAAGTATGACGGAGGATATCTGCATACCATTTATGATAGTTCAGGGATATATTTGTCATTTTTTCATAAATGTATAACCACTGTGTAATATAGACATACTACTGATACACATGTTTATATATATATATATATATATATATATATATATATATATATATATATATATATTTGACTAGTATGATGTATATATACATAGTACTCAATATATAAAACTTGGTGTTAATTCTATATACATAGCACTCAATATACGGAAAGTGAATATCAAGTTAGATGACTGAAATTTGTTCTTTATGATATATAGAACTTATATTTTAAATTTGAGCTTATTTGGTGTAAATTTGAGTGTTGAAAAAGAAAATTTATTATTCTATTAACAAAAACTTACAGACTCGACTACTCGTAAGCCTAAAATTGTAGCATATTTTTCCACGTAGTTCACTCATTACGCATGACCTAGGTACAAACTTGAAAAATAAAAAGGATATTTAGTGAATTTGTTAGATTTGTTGTATTTTATGATAAATTGGTGATTGTGTTTTGTTTTTTATGATATATGAAATTTATATTTCAAATTTGAGCTTATTTAGAATATATATATATATATATTTGAGTGTTGAATTGTTGAAATTTTAAAAAATAAATTAGTATTCTTTATTCACACATACGTATCTGAAATTTCAGCCTATATTTGCATGTATGACTAATGATTGAGGTGCAAACATACCTGAAAAAATCCAAACATATATGATCGATAGTTTAATCAATTTTTACATGAATCTAAGTAAAACAATATTTAAACTTGGAAAAATTATATGAATTGGTACATTTTAATAAATAATTACTGATTTTAGCAATACTTTTTATTTATTATCATTTATACCAATACTATGTTAAATCTGCAATCTGTATTAAAAGTGAATTATATATGAAATATATATGAATTATATATGAATTATAATTGTTTTTAAAAATATATTATGTTTGTTTGGTAAAAAATTGATATATTGTATTATAAGTGTATTAAAATGTGTGATAAATGAATTATCTATCATTAAAATTTATATTATATGTTAATAAAAAACTGTTCTTTGTAATATGAATTAAACTTGTATTATAAATGAATTAAAAGTGATTAAGTGAAAAAGAAATATTATTGATATAAATAATAAATATTTTTTTATTATAGTATATTTATGTAAGTTTTCGTTTAAACTTTTACCTTTACAAGTCATACTAAACATCAGACAAAAATGTTATAACATTTAATATTCACAAGATAATACTTTCCAACACAAATATCTAAAGTTATAAAACTTCAAATATGATTATCTGATTTATTTTTTCTCAAAGCAAGTAAACTAACAAAAATAAGTTATAAAATGGATTTAATTTCGGCCCAATATCAAATGTTAAAGGCCCAAAGGCCATTTGTAAGCCCATAACTAGATAACATATAAAGTCTAACTAGCTGCAGTGGAAACCTAGAAGCTGTGACATCTTTGAAAATGGAGTTTAATGGCGAAAATACTCGTAAAACATTTACGGATTACTTTTACGTAGCATTGGATATCAGAGCAATATTCATATTTTGTAGATCTGTAAATGTTTTCCGAGTATCTTTTGCCCATAACCTTCAAAAATTATGGAGTATAGGAACATATTTTAATACTGATATATGGATCCGTCTGATATTCAAATCCAAAGGTATAGTTTTACTGAAGCTTTTGTCAATCTGATGGGTGAGTTTGAGTAAAATAACTCTTTCTGTCTCAATTTGATTTATGTGACATATTTCAAATTTCGAAATTTAAACAACTCTCTACTTAAAATATTCTTAATTATCAATTATTATATTTTATAGTATTTTTTACATTTAAATATATAAATTTCATTTAACAAAATAAAAATTTCATCCGTAAATTGTCTGTCTTTCAACTCTAATAGATGATGGTTAATTTTATGAGATAAATATTTTTTTAATACAGTATGTATTTATCTTTAAATTGAAATATCATATATGTCACTAAAATTATATCAAATTTATAAAAAAAATTAACCTTTTATGAGTTGTTATTTCTTTTTATTGTATTTTTTGATTATTATTTTATAACACAAAAACAATCAACAATATATGTATCATTTAATATTTATTATTTGAAATATAAAATTTGTTTTAAGCATTTTTAGATAGTCATTTTCAAAGCCATAAAAAATAACTCTTTATATCAAAGTGCATAACATAAGTTATATATTATAGGATTGTATAATTTCTTCTTCATTATGCTCTAAACTCAATTTTTTTTTTGAACAATTACCTTTTCCACATAATCTCCATCAATCGCGCTTTAACATTTTTATTATTTCAGTATCATTGAAAAATTCCTAAATTCTATTTCTATCCATTTTTTTGTGGTTATTTCAACATTATATTTATGTCTCTTAACTTATTTTTCGACTAGACCCACAACACTAGCTCGATTCTCGACTTCTTTGTCGTTCACGCGATTACAAATCTAACAAATTCATTAGCTATTTCTAGTCCCTGATGTCCCTCTTAACAATTTGAGCACTAAAGGTGAACTACATATTTGGTTCTTTTTTACAACATTTGTGTTCAAAGTATTTAATGAGTATAAGCTATGTAAAATGTTGACGGTTCGTGGTGGAGGCAAGATTTTCATTTAAGAAATTCAAAAAATAAAATAGTAACAATGTAATATTCAACTTCTAATAAACATACCTGAAAAGAATTAATATTTTTGGATAAATGACAGAAATCTCACATTTAAATTCTTTTATTACTATTATCTCCTGTTAGTTTTACAAATTCCTCAAATTCCTCATTTTCACGCATCAAATTAATGTATCTCGCGCATCAAATTAATGTATCTCACGCATCAGATTAGTGTATCATGTATAAAATTTAATGTATCTTACTTAACGATTAATGTATCTCGCACATCAGATTAATGTATTAGCACTTAAATTATTGTATCAGTTTGAGGAATTTTTATAATTATAAACTTATAAGGGACAAATGATAATTTTGCCTTAAAAGAATGTGATTATTGTCTTTTGCCCAATAATTTTTTATATGAATGAGGTTTAGATGAACCTTCTTCCATCTCTGGCTCTATCCACACCAACAATATATATAACTTGAACTCGTTTTTTTTATAAACAAAACCCTTCTAAAATAGACCAATAAAATCATGAAATGAACCTGCTTCCCATCAAATAACAAGTTCTCTTGCTGGCGTCATACCTAAATAAAAAAACTAAAATTTCAAACTTATAAACTTCAAATTCTGACTCTTGTCTCTGAAGTTCCAATGCATAATTACTTACCTCCATCAATTAGAACAGGTGAATCACAACTAAAGTAAAGCTACTTTTTAGATGAGGAAACTCACGGGGAGACATATCTCGAGTTAATATCTTTGTAATCATCTGCCAAAAGCATGACATCCTTCAAGGAAGTGAAGGAGAGAATATTGTGACAACGATCATCATATCGTAGAAAGTGAAGTACAAGAGGGTGAAAAAAAGGATGAACAAGTACCAAAAGAACTTTGTGACGGTCATAAAGACACAAGGGATTTCAATGAAAATTCGCGAGATTAAAAAATTAAGCAATTAGACATTTCACCTAAAATCGTCGAGGTGTGAACTTTTCCTACTATAATGATAAAAGTTATCCGTCAAGGTGACTTTACTCATGTTATAATATAGGATAATATGTAATTTGTTAAACTGGTGAAAATTCACAAGTATAGATATCAATACTATACAATTCAATTAATTAAAAGCCAAATATGCTTAGTTAGATATAAAAAAATATCCAGATTTGAACTTGTCAATATTTAGAGGACTAAAAGTGCAAACTTTCCAAAAGTAAAAAGGAAATTAAAAACACAAATTTAACTTTTTTTATTTTTTTTATTTCTCAAAGAATCTATATCTATATCTATATAATAAGAGAGGTAAAAAGCGCCACATGTCAGCGTCACAATAAAACTGACTTTTTATAATAAAAAATTAATATTAATTATATGCAAAAAAAATTAATATTATTTAAATTTAACTATCATTTAATGTTTTAAGTTTATATCAGATCTTTTTTTACTTGCATTTTAAATAATTATATAAAATACAACATATAATCTAAATGTTCCATCTTTCCTGATAAAAGCACTTGAACTGACAATAATAATAATAATAATAATAATAATAATAATAATCTATATCTATATAATAGGAGAGGTAAAAAGCGCCACATGTCAGCGCCACAATAAAACTAATTTTTTTTTAAAAAAAATTAATATTAATTATATGCAAAAAAAATTAATATTATTTAAATTTAACTATCATTTAATGTTTTAAGTTTATATCAAATCTTTTTTTACTTGCATTTTAAATAATTATATAAAATACAACATATAATCTACATGTTCCATCTTTCCTGATAAAAGCACTTGAACTGACAATAATAATAATAATAATAATAATAATAATAATAATAATAATCTATATCTATATAATAGGAGAGGTAAAAAGCGCCACATGTCAGCGCCACAATAAAACTGATTTTTTTATTAAAAAAATTAATATTAATTATATGCAAAAAAATTAATATTATTTAAATTTAACTATCATTTAATGTTTTAAGTTTATATCAGATCTTTTTTTACTTGCATTTTAAATAATTATATAAAATACAACATATAATCTACATGTTCCATCTTTCCTGATAAAAGCACTTGAACTGACAATAACAATAATAATAATAATAATAATAATAATAATAATAATAATAATAATAATAATAATAATAATAATCTATATCTATATAATAGGAGAGGTAAAAAGCGCCACATGTCAGCGCCACAATAAAACTAATTTTTTTATTAAAAAAATTAATATTAATTATATGCAAAAAAATTAATATTATTTAAATTTAACTATCATTTAATGTTTTAAGTTTATATCAGATCTTTTTTTACTTGCATTTTAAATAATTATATAAAATACAACATATAATCTACATGTTCCATCTTTCCTGATAAAAGCACTTGAACTGACAATAATAATAATAATAATAATAATAATAATAATAATAATAATAATAATAATAAAACAATAATTTTTTGTTTAACTTAGATTAAAATTTTAAATTTCTGTAAATTTTAAATTAAAATTATTCATTTAAGTAAATATACTAACAAAACAATCCGTTTAATTTGAATTAAATAAATATAAAACATTTATCACTTTCCCTTTAAGCTTATCTCATTTCTCCACTACCCTTAAAACACGGATGCACAGTTTAGAATTCAAAAAGTTAAAATTTCAAATTTTAGAAAACAACAATTTTTCCTCATTTTATTTAGAAAATTTTATTTTCAGATAATAGAAAACGATTTCAAAATTCAAACGCTTTATATGTACACTATTAGTGAGAAAATTATTGTTTACAAGTTGTTCTCTCAACTTTTTTGTATTTCTCTTCTTTTTTTTTTTTATAGTTGTTGTGCTTAATTTTTTTTATAAATTTCTGAAATCAAGTGCGAATTTCTATATTCATTTTTAGGTTTATGTTATCGAATTCAAAAGGTGAAATTTTAATGTTTTGAAGATTCTTAAAGTTGAAAAGCTACACAAAAATTACTTCAAAGTATTAACAAGGTTTGTTTCTATAATATTTTAATATTTTGAAGATCCGTGAAGTTGTAAAGCATCAACAAAATTAATTCAAAGTATTGCCAAAGGTTTGTTTCTATAGCATTTTTTTAATATTTGATAAATTTGTTCATTATATTAATTCATTATCTCTTTTTTTTTCTCCAGATTTTCAACCTTAGCACAAGATAAATGAGAAATTGTCATAGCAAAATTTATAAACTCGTGTTAATAAATTCTTGAATTTCTATCTTCTTTTCCAGGTTTATATTGTCGAAATTAATAAATTATTATTTACATAGTTATAATTATTTATTCAAATCTATCTATATATATAAAATGAGAAGAAAAAATGACACATATCATTACCAAATTTTCAAGAATTTAAAATTTGGCAGAATACATAAGCGGCCCCTTAAACTTGCACGCTTTTTCCGTTTAGACACCTCAACAAGAGGCCATTCCTATTGAACACTTAAACCACCCAAAAAGTGTACCTATCAAACACACGTGGCTGACTTGTCACCTGTCGTGTGAAGCACGTCTTTTGAGCGCGTAAAGTGAGAAAAAAAAGTTGATGTGTCTGATTTGTCACACTTAACGATATAATTTTTCCTTTTTATTTATCCACCCTAAATTCTTCCCTTTTTTTTTTTATTTCTAATCTCTTTCTTCTCCATATCTCCATGTTACTGCTGGGGATCAAGAAAATTTCTTCATTCATCTTCTTTACAGCGAATTAAATGTCCATAATAATATCCATAAAATTTCCTGAAAAAAAATTCAAATAAAGCCGAAAAATTACTGACAAAAAAACCCCCAAAAAATCAAACTTTATTCACATGCGTACAAAACATTATCACAGTACTAACATACAAAAATAGACGCTATATTTAAAGGAGAAACTGCAACAATAGTCATGGAGATTCGAAAATGAACTTACTTCTCAAGATTTTGACAGCACAAAATCTCCTAGCTTTCTCGAATCAGCCGTAGAACACAACAACAACAGTTATTTTCTTCAATCGAGCACGCCGTAGGAAGAATACATGAAGATTAGAGAGATGACTGCAACGTTTCCTTACAGAATCGATCACATTGAGTGGAAATCGTGAATGAAATTCTAAGGTTTTTTCAAAATGAATTTTGGGGATTTTGGGGAATGACTGAGGGGTTGGGTGTTTTACCACGTAGATTAGATTTTTCCACGTAGGAGGGTGTGTATGTCACGCGCTCCATCGTAGAATAAATGCCTCAAACGACAGGTGACAAGTCAGCCACGTGTGTTTGATAGGTACACTTTTTGAGTGGTTTAAGTGTTCAATAGGAAGGGCATCTTGTTAAGGTGTCTAAACGGAAAAAGCGTGCAAGTTCAAGGGGCCGCTCATGTGTTCTGCCTTAAAATTTTAAATCATTTTAAATGATCAAATAATAAATAGATATCAATCAAAAATTGTAGTAATGTGACGTGTGTTTGTGAGAGATTCCCTTTTTGTGGATAAATATTTTAAATTAATAAAACTTTATTAAAAATAATTAAAAAGAACGTGTTTTTTTATTGTGAAAAGTTGTTCTATTTTTAATGCTAAGTATTTTAAGAATTATAACTTTCTATGTTTTCGAAAATAAATATTTTGTTCTACTTTTTATATGAAAATATATATAATACTTTCTAAATGCTTAAATAATTAATTTAAAATTCAAAATTTTAAAGAGGGATAACTGATTTTATCCCTAAATTATACTCGGCTCCTAAAAAAACTACATTTAACAGTTAACTTCATCTTTTTAAATACCTATCTACACCATAATTTTCTCATTGTCTTGATTATCTCTATTCAACCTCTTAACATGATAAAATCTTTCTTGCTTTTCATGGTGCTATTTCAGAACGAAGAAAAATGACAGATATCATTACCACAATTTTTAAGAATTTATAATTTTATATCATTTTAAATATTCAATAATCTATAAATATCAATCAATAATTTTAAATGTAGTAATGTGACGTGTGTGTCCGTGAGATATTCCCTTTTTTTTTGATAAATATTTTAAATTAATAAAACTTTATTATTTAAATTAAAATCTAATTACATATCCTCAAATTATAAATCCACATTTAGAAGTTTTTTTTCCAATTTATAATAATTTATATAATATCTATACTATATATAATAGAAGAGGAAAAAGTGTCATTAAATAATTAAATTAATTATATATAGATTATAATTGATAATTTAAAATAATTTTAAAAATTATGACGATGTAACTGTAAAGTTGTTTTTAATTAATATACATAATTTTATACTATTAAAAAAATAAACTTTAATACGGTTAACTTTTTTCCAACAAATTTTGACGATCTTATTTAATTAAACATTTCATGTACAATAATATATTTCCTTAATTTCAAAATATGTAACTTAAATTTGTATTTAAAATTAACTTGATTATAAAATAAGCACAACTACTTTTTCAAAAGAAAACTTATAACTCCTTTTTTATAGCAACAAAATAATTAAAAATAAGTGTTTTTTTATTGTGAAAAATTGTTCTATTTTTAATGCTAAAAATTATATCTTCCAATGTTTTCAAAAGTAAATAATTCGTTCTTCTTTTTTATATAAAATATATATACTTTCTAAATGCTTAAATAATTAATTTAAAATTTAAATTTTAAAAGATAGTATAACTGATCTTATCCCTAAATTCATATACAATCTACATATATGTGTCTTAGTCTCCTATTAGACTTTACCTAAAAGATGCTTCAAACAAAACTATATGACCATTTGTCTCAAAATGGAAGATGAATTTAGTTAAAAATGAAAAAGAACAAATGATAAATAAAAATAACAAATAAATACAAAAAAAGAAATATAAAATTTGCATTTTATAATGCATTTAGTATGAAGATTTTGCTTGCATTTTCGTATTATAATAAGAGTTGTTTAATTTTAATTTTTAGTTGTAGATATACTTTCAAATTATGTGAATTTTAATTTTTAGAATTTATAGATGATATTTTTTCAAGTTGAAATATATTTTGCTGGGATAAGTCAAGATGAATTTATAGTTACAGTTTTTAGTTAGCAACTCGAAGAAAGTGTGTACTATATATTTGAGTATAAGTATAACGTAATTATTTTCTTTAAAATTATCCGCGCATCGCGCGGGTACGTATACTAGTTAGCAATAAAAACCAAAGTTTATATTCATTCCAAATTAAAATTTGTCACATTTCAGTTATCGTCTTATTGAGAGTCAAACTAGATAAAAAAAATTACTAATATTTTAATGTATACATTCTCTATTTAATTTTACTTGTCACGTTTCGTGAGAGTCAATTTAATTAATTTCCAAAGTTAAATCGAATTAAATTAATTTATTATATCAAATAAAAAATTTATACATTCAAAACATACAAAAAATTATATAAGATGCAATTCATCTTTCATCTTAAAATATTGATGAAAGTTAATACAATTTAATTTTCAAAATAAAAAAGGTGACAAATAAAAATGAAGCTTTTCAATATTTTAGAAGGCAAAGGAAAAAAAGAGGACATACAAGTTTGCTTCCATCAAGGAGAATTTGGGGATTTGGACACTAAAATAAAGTTCTTTCTTGGAAGAATAAATCAAAAAAAGTTTCTGGGAAACCCTAACAAGAGGAGAAACCCTAGTTATCCGAGCTCATTCTATAGATTCCGTAAAATTCATTCACAATAAAGTAAAGTTGATCACTATTATATCATCAGATTATCAACGACTAGTGTATAATGGAAGACAACTATCCAGTCGGTCATACTAAACATTTAGAATGATACAACCATGCGTTTAGTTGATCAAATGCAAAGCACATTTCACCATCAGACATATCAAATAATAAATGACATAATTTCAAGAAATCAAAAATCTTTTTAAAATGATAGATTTATTTTTGAAATCATGTCATTGATTATTTGTGACGTTTAAAGATAAGATGTGCTTCGCGTTTGACCAACTAGATATATGACTTATCATTTTCAATGTCACAGAATGTCAATGTTTGGTGACTTGAGAGCTGTCTTCCATTGTACACAATCGTTGATGATATGATGGTATACTAGTGATCCACCTGATTTTATTGTGAAAGACTTTTATGGAATCGAATAACGTGAATTTCTCCTCTTGTTAACAATTGAACAAAAAATTGAATTGGAGTTGGATCAGTTCTCTTTCGATTTCTTATAAGGGATGGAGAAGCTTGATCAGATGAAACTTGATCAAGCTTATGACTAGTTGATGGTAGAGCTAAGAAGGTTATAGCCGGTGGTATGGCGGCGATTGTTATCACATATCGGCTTGAAGTGGAAAGGGGTAAAGAAAATGGTGATGTGGTTAAGTTTAAAACTTAAGAGATCAATTTATAGAACTAAAATTAGAAAAAGGTCAAAACAATCATTAATGTATAGACAATAAATTGTTAATAAAATCTTTTTAATAAGATTTTTCCTAAAATGGTCAATTGGTTATTAATTAGATTTTCCTCTAAAATTAATGAGCTTATTTTTTCTATTTCGAAGTTCTTTTTTGGGGAAATTAAATTTAATGATGAGTCCATTAATTGTGAATAAAAGCTTTTTTTAAAAAGATTTTTCCCAAAATGGGCAATTAGTTATTAATTAGATTTTCCCCTAAAATTAATGGTCTTATTTTTTTTTAATTTCATAATTTTTTTTGGCAATTAAATTTAATGATGAGTCTATCCTAATGAGAAACATTTATTAGTCATTATAGTGATTAAACTAGTTTGTTGAAAAAAGTATATAAATGCATCAAAGTAGTCAAGATCAATATATTCATTAATGATATATATTATTAAATTTTGTCATTTGTATATGATATACAATAAAACCTTATCAAATAAATATAGGTGGGATCATGAAATATAACTTTCTCAATTTCAAAATAAGTAAATTGTTGAGGCAATGCACATCCATTAAGAAAAAGAAAGTTTAGGACATAATATAAACACCATTTCCCACTTTTCTCCTTTTAGTTATTCTCAAAATATTCTTAAAAATATAAATAATTTAAAGTGAAAAAAATCATAAATATGAGCAAATAACTCTCTTAAAATTATCACCTAGAAGATATAAATGAGGGATAAAAATGGAAATTTTTTCTAACAACTCTTTTGAGTTTTGAACAATTCACTTATTCTGAACTGTGAAAAAAGCTCAACAATTCACTTATTTTGAAATGGAGGAAGTATTATTTTGTAGAAGTATTATATAATCGATAAAAGAGTATTTTGAGATTTAATAAAAGTTAATTTTGATTACATCAACACCACTGTATCTTACTAATTTATATATCATATTCATTGAAATTCGCATACAAATTAGGAAAAATTACGTATATACACAATTTAAGTTTTCTTACTTTTCATTTTTCCCTACTTATTTTAAATATATCAAAAATCCCTTTTTTCATTTCGATTCTTAAAACTTCTTGATACATAATATTGCCAGTGAAACCCACGTTTACACTTCCTTTTCAACTCCTTATTTTTCTCCCTGAATTATATCCTGATTGTTTGCAGTTATTAAATTGATTTCAAAACGATTCTCTCTCCAAATTGTTAGCAGTTGTCAAGTTAATTTCAAAACAATTCTCTCTCCAGTCAACCAATTTCAAACATCTGAATAGGTAGGGCTCTCTTCTCCATTGTTGTTTTAGTCGAGTTCTTGTTTGTTCAAAGTTTTGTTCCTGATACATATGGATAAGGGTGCTTCGTTTAGTATTGGGGTTACTCAATTAATTTCTTCTAATAATCGAATATATGATTCTAAAGATAATAAACGGGCTAAAAACAGATTCAAAATTTTACACGACCTACTAGCAATGAAGAAGAAACAAAGTATTTCCAAATCGAACAAGTAATCACCATCATCCTCAAAATTAAATGTTGTAAAAAAAAAACCAAAAAAGAGGAAGGAAAATAACACCGTCAATTTTCAAGCCTTTGCTGCCAAAGTATGTTTTTCGTACTTTTTTCCTTCAAATTTTGGTGTTTGATATGTTATTTGGTATGTTGGATCTGAACAAATCAATACATTAATTTGCATGTGCTATGATATATGAATTATTCGAAGCAAACAATGATACATTATTTTACATTACAATGTTCTCATATTCTGTTGGATACTAATCGATTTGTAAAGTACTGATACATTAAAATCGTAATTTTAGCACAGTGAATAGGTGATTGAATTGTATCATATAACGAAGTTCAATCTGAATTCTTGTATGTAATGTTCTCATTAATGTGTCATATAAGTTTTATATATTAGCTTTTGAAATTTGAATGAGTACATGATACATTTTTTTTGGTGTATCAATACAACAGTGGTGGTACATTGTTATTGAAATTAGTTTTTTCACATATAATTATATGTTTTATGTTTATTTTGTATTTTTACTAATAGTTCAAATATATGTATCAAATTACAAATTTCATATGTGGTCATTTGTTTGTTATATTCATAATATTGTATCATAAGCAAAAAGATTATGTTCATAATATATAATAGAGTTTTTTTTTTGTGTTGATCTGGTGTTTTTTTGTTAATGCATCATATATAATATAGAGTAGTCATATTTCAAACTTTTTTCTATTATATATCAGTGAATGTTAGTTATATACATCTGCTCTAATATCCCGGAATATATCATTATGATATACCTCAAAATTATGTTGTATCTTTTAATTTTTCTCAGTTTATATATAATGTACCAAGTAGAAAGTATGTTTATGATACACAATGAAGATTTTTTAAATAGACTGCAATATTGCTGTGAAAATATGGCATCGACAAGACCATCAATGGATACGTCAACGCAAAATGAGGATGCATCAAAGGGCTTAGGATCGATCCACACCAGCACTCGAAGAAGATTTGATTAATATAGAGTAGTAATTAAGTATCTATGCATAAACAATTTTATTTTATTTTGTATTTAGGACATTTCACTTAAGTTTTTGAGTGTTTCTCTAAACATTTATTCATATTACAGTATTTTGTAATTTTTCAAAAATTTTGTGTTTTCAGAATAATGATAATGTTACATTATGAACCACTTTATTCTTAAATTTTTGTATGATACATTTTTGTTTTACAACGTTAAGCTTTAGACACATAACTCATTTACTTAAAGTAAAATTTTACTTTATTCTGTTCTTATTAGATAGTTTAGTGATGATATGAAACATATGATACAATTGTTATAATGCATATGATTATGACATTTGACTATATATACGATACATCAGATATTATGTATATGATACATTTTTATAACTATGTGTTATATAAACTGTTGATACACTTTATTTTCTAATATACATGAAACTGAAAAATCTTTTAATTGAAAGAATAGTTAAAATAAACATGAATGTCTTATAAATAAAAACAATGTCACTATTCTTTCAGGAAGAAAGTACAAGTTCTTCTATTGTGACCTTTTTATCTATAACCTCCACAACAATTTGTGTTTACCGTTATCTTTTATCTGCATTTTTTCTTTCGTTTTCTTTGTCATCCATCCATTCTTTTGTATTTAGGTGGCAATACAGTTTCATCTAAGACATTGTTAGGAACCGGTCAATCTCTCTTTTCTGGCATTGAAATCATTGCAACCTCATAGATTTGCTAATACAACAGGCTTGTAGTAATCAGAGCAGTAAGGATGCATATATGTAACATTCTTGTACTTTAAAACAACAATTGTGTATAAGCAAGGTATCTCATTTAGTTGAAATCTTCCACAAGTATATATTTTCTGCTCAAGGCAAACAATGTATCTTCTTCCAACTTCATAAATTGAGAAGATAAATTCGAATGACGGAACAACCTGCATACATAAAAAGTTAGTGATACATTTTTTTTTCAAACAAATGTTGAACAAACAAATGATACAACAAATTAGTTACATAAATATATAATTATGAATCATTATACATACCTTCATCATTGAACATTTAGATGCGTTTACAATCAATACCTCTTCAATTCGTCTCCCCAAGGCTATAACCCACTCATACACTCACATTATAGATTCAAAATATATCTAATACATGTAATTATATATGACTTAGCTACATGTATCTTTTATTTACTATTTTTTTTAATACTAAAAACTGATAGATCCTATCAAACACTCTAATAATTTACAATTAGTGTATCTTTACATCTGATGTATCATGCACATACTGTCAATATCATCTAATTAATGTATCTTAAGATCAGTTAAGCGTCAACCATTACATTGATAAATATAATTGTATCATACAATAACGAATAAAACAACTAATTAATTGTAGTTTTATGTATCAAAATCAAAATATTATATTGATACACAAAATATAGATCATACTACTAACTACTAAACTAACTAATTAATATGACTCTTATGTTTCAAAATCACAACACTTTGCTGATACAAAAAAAATAAAGTATTCATAACTTATATCGTTAGCACATTCACAACACTTCTACGATGTATCTGGTTTTCAAGTTTTACTTAATCTCATCGATTTCCTACTCGATTGAAATGACAGTTTTTGAGATTCATAAATGAAATTGATTGTCCAACAACAATTCATCATTTTTGTAACCTTTAAAACTCATCTCGCTTACTCATTCACACCACTTCTATGATGTATTTGATTTTCAAGTTTTAGCTGATCTCATCGATCTCCAACTCGACTGAAATGACAATTTTTGAGATTTATAAATGAAATCGATTGCCCAATAACAATTCATAATTTTTGTAACCTTCAAAAGTCATCTCGCTTACCTTAATTTCCGAATCTTTAAAATTATTCGGTATAAGTTCATATTGTATCAATCAACTTTGTCGAGTAATTAAAATTCTTCACGATTTGGGCTGCAACGACTTGATAAAGATGATGGAAATTTTAATTTTGAGAGATGTGATTCTATTACAGATTGAGATGAATTGATAACAATCACTTATGCTTGATTCATGGAATTTAAAATCAATTTTAGGTTAATTTTCCTAATAAATCTCAACAACCAATTATTTTCTTAATAGGTGCAACTGACAGCTTTTGCAATGTATCACACATAATGTATCCAGATGAAATTTATGTATTCGGATGATTTTTTTAAGAGATTTTTGTAAAATAGAAAAAAGTAGAGATATGATGTAATTTAGAATTTATACTATGTCATTTATGTAATTTATACTACAAATTATTATACATAAAGTACAATGAATATAATTGTATCTTAATAAATTGTATTATATTTATTGAATTCATATAAAAAAAATCATTATACATAAAGTGCAATGTATGTGCATGATTCATTGTAACATATTTTTTTGTTAAATAATTCATTGTAAAATAAATTCAAGAAATCAATGATTCATTGTAAAGTCAAATTCACTATACATAGCGTTCATCGTTTTTAATAATCAAATACTATTTGTTGTATCTTTACTAAAATATTCAATGTATGATGGTGAGAATAAACTATACGAGACACATACAAATTTTCTTGAGACCATATCAAAAAATGGCTTCTCATTTAAAAGATATCACAAAATCAACAATGACGGATCAAATACGTAAAACATTATGTGTATGTAAAAATAATCATCCCACATGCACTCAAAAATTCGCCACTAACAATTCTTCGTTTGTTTTGTATTTGTATATGACAGTAATTTTTTTTGTTTTTTTTGTTTTATCATCAAATACATTCAATTTCTTTTTAAAACTTTTTAAAGTTTGTATAACATGTAATTTTCGAAATTTGTATAACTTTTGTATAATATAATTTGTATAACTATTTAAATTTTGATGTTTGTGTTTGTATAAATTCGTTATTTCAAGTTTTATCACATTTGTATAATTCCAAATTTTGTAATTACTCCAAAAAACAAATCCAATTTTAGATCTACAATTGTACCCATATGTGTATAAATTCGTAATTGTATATTTTACTTATACAAAATATATAAGTACAAAGGCGTACCAACATAATTATACTTGCACAACAATGAAAATAACTTAATTATACAAATACATGCAAATTATACAAACGTATCTGCAAATTATAAAAATCATGTGCGAATTTTATAAACGAGTAATCTATAGTTACAGTCTGTATACAACTATAGCTAATGAGCCTAATTAAGTTTATTATAGTGACTATTTGTAAAATTTCCCCTATTTTAAATAAAAGATAAAATTCAAATTTAATTTGTGAAATGATTTTTGAGATATATTGATATTGATATGAAATTATATAATTCTATAGCAAATCAATAACTAAATTCTCTAAACCAATATAGTTGGTTACATTATTGTGTAGAGCAATGTCACATCTAAGAATCTATGAATTGTGGATTCGAATATTCGATTGGATTAAATTAAAAATGAATAGAAGGAAGGGAAATAAAGTGAAAGGAAAGCAAGCAAGTATTATCCCTTTCATTCACCAAAATTTAAACTCTCTTTTCTCTTGTCAAAACTATATGTTTCCATTTTAGTTTATGTTAAATATTTTTTCGATTTATTTTTACTTGTTCATTATATTAAAAATAAGAGAAGTATTGAAATTATCGCTGAACTTAATGTAAATCATTAGTTTCATTTTTTGAATTATTGACAGTCTTAAAAACATCACTATACTTGACTAACTTAACTTAAATTGTGAGTTAATTTATAGTTTGGAGATGAAACTAATAATTTAAATCAAGTTTAGCGATATTTTTTAATATTTCTTGCTATTAAAAATAGGTATTCATTTTATCTATTCATAAAATTAAGAGACAATTTGTTATATTCTTTTTATTATTATATACTATTCATTTTTTAAATTAAATTATTATTTTGATTTGCTTTAAGTTGATAATCTTTTGAAAATAATTTCTTTATCTCGAAGAGCTACATCATGATTGTTTACACTCGTCCCTCTTGATATTTCGCTTATCATTTTTATTATTATTACTATTGTAATTAATATAAAAAGTTGTTCAATTCAACCATAGTGGATAAACATGAATTGTGTCGATATAGGGACGAAGCTAGAAAGGACACATGAAATTCACCCGAACATCTAATATCATTTACAAATAATATCACTGTACTTTAAAATAAAAATTCTGAAACCGTCACTGTTACTTTGACTGTGCTCTGTGTGTGGGAGTAGTAAAGTAAAGGGACCCTCAAATGTCCACTTGCTCTGTATTTTTTCATAAAAAATGGAGCAATTTTGGACCATTCAGCCATCGGAAGTTCCAATAGGCGATGTGTTTTGGACTCTTCTGATTCACACTTTGCCTATTCTCAAAACCCCACCATTGAATTTCTTTTTTCTTCCATTTTTTGGTTGGAGATGATGAACAATATGGAAGATGAGTACATTAGGAGACACCATAGGCATGTGCTCAACCACAATCAGTGTAGTTCTTTACTTGTTAAACGCATCAGAGCTCCTGTTAATCTTGTAAGCTTAATCCATTATGTACTTGATCTTTTCATATTTTCTCAGATCTATATGTGATCTTGTTACAAAGGGTTTTTAGGATTTTTCATATAGGGTTGGTTACATTGTAGAAAAATAAGATTTGGGATTTTATCCTTTTTGAATTTTTTTTTGGTTGAATTGTGTAATTTATATATTGAAATTTGAGGTAAAGAAGAAAAAGAACGTATTTTTATGTGGAAGATAGTGTTAATTGTTTCAATGAAGTGGGTTGAGAAATACGAGAGGTATCAGGTTCAATTTCTAGAAGAGACAAAAATACTAGGTGATTTTTTCCATCTGTCTCGAGCTTTGGTGGATAGAGTTGCTGAGGTGCGTGTAAGCTGCCACATACGCTACAGTTATAAAAAGGAATGTGTAAGGTAGTGTTAATTGTTTCGTTACGTAGAATGTTTGCATGGTTTGACTTTGGAGTTGGCCTTGGTAAACCAAATTGCATTATGTTTTTGATTTCATGTGTAGTAATTATTGGATGTGGGACTGACTGTGACATATATGTTCTTATGGAGGTCTTACTGGTTTGGTATGTTTCATAGGTATGGTCATTGGTGAGAAGGTTTGATCAACCACAAAGGTACAAGCCATTTGTTAGCAGATGTGTCGTGCAAGGGGACCTTGAAATTGGGAGTGTGAGAGAAGTGAATGTTAGGTCGGGTCTTCCAGCTACCACCAGCAAGGAGAGGTTAGAGCTTCTAGATGACGAGGAGCACATCTTTAGCGTAAAGATTGTTGGTGGAGATCACAGGCTTCAGGTATGCATCTGTTGTTTTCTCATGGAAAATACATGGGTATTGATGCATTGGAGGGACTATATATGTTGGCTAAGTTGTAACGTCAGTTTTTTTTGGTATCTTATGACAATTAATAAGTGAAGTTGAGTTTATTCAGTGAAAAAGGAATATAGAATTCAAGTGTGTGTTTAATGGTAAGAAACCATGTTTTCCACTAACCTTCTTGGCTCTTGCATCTGCATATACTTCAATAACACTGGCAACTATAGCTCCTTCTCTTGTTGTGGTTGGGTGAGGGACATACTTTTCATTGTAAAAGATTTATACGTACTTGAATCTTTGCTATTTCTCTCAGTTACTCCAACTAGAGATGATGTTACCACCATTCAACTATGCTGATTATCCTCGTCCTCCTTCTCACCTCTAATTTTATTTTTCCTGATTGGCTTCTTCAACTAGAACACTAACAACAGCATACCCAGTGTAATCCCATATGCGGGGTCTAAGGAGGGTAAAGTGTATGCAGACCTTACCCCTTCCTCGTGGAGGTAGAGAGGCTGTTTCTGAAACCAGAATACTAACTATCACAATATACGAGGTAAATTTTAACATTCTATTCTGAAAGAGCTGATAAATATCAAAGACTCCTTATAAGTTAAGCATCCATTATGAGGTGAGAGTAACAAGGTTATATTATTTTACTAATGTGTGCAGACAGAATTTGAACTTGAAACTTCACGTGTTCAGCATTCATTAATGTCACCTTTGCTTATTCAAATGCCTTCACGGTATGTGTGTACGCGTGCCTGATAGAGAGATATTGATTGATTTTAAAGTAGGGGTGGGAAAATCACAAACAATGAAGTTTTGAATTAGAAGTTACCTGAGATGTTTTATAGTGATCATAAAGTGTCCATTCAATAAAGAAGTTCAAGCTTGAGCCTAAAGAATGTCTGCTGAAGTTTAGATGGAAGTAGCTTGATTTTTACTCGCACCTTGTCTGTTTGTCATGTACAACCATCTTCTTTATTGCCCCAGAATTGTCTTACTCAGTTACTACTTATGTAATTGTGTTTGAATATCACATGGAAGCTGCTTGCTTAATGTGTTCCATACTATTCTTATTACTTTTTCTTGAGCAATAATGAGCCTCCTATCCCATTTTACATGACTGAATCAGTATGAAATTTTTGACACAAACTAAATATATCAAAGTACTAAAGTTGACCTTGATAGCAACAATTAAATGGGAGATGGTAAGAGTTCCACATTTTTCTTCATCTTCTGTTTAATAAAAAAATCAGTTTTGTTCCAAATAAGTTATGTCAATAGCATTTAAAATGGGATGTCTATCTTTTTAACAAACTGAAGAGAAGAGTGTCACATAAACTGGAATAGAGGAAGTTGTAGTATTTTCAAGTTAGATCCCACATGGTTTGGGTTCTGGAACTTTAGCGGCTAAGGTGGTGAGCATGTTGAGCTGTTCCATTCATAAAATATTCTGTTCTTCATTTACTGTTCCTTGGTTAGTAAATGGAGAAGTGAATGCCTGGTCAACTTTCCCTCATAGCAAGAGACGTTTCTGTGGTTTTGTTTCTTGAAGAGTCATCAATGCAGACCTTCCATGAGGGTATAGCATGAGATGTAGGGATCCTTTTACATGTATAAGATTTCACAACTTATAGTTCTATCATCTATGAGTATGTAATGCTAATACTCCCTCCGTTTCAAAAAGGATGGCCTAGTTTGACTTGGAACGGAGTTTAAGAAAAGAAAGAAGACTTTTTAATCTTGTGATTCTAAATTAAAGTTATGTCAAATGTACCAAAATGCCCTTTAATCTTGTGGTCTTAAACATGCCACGTGGAAAGTTAAAGTTAAAGTGTTGCCAAAAAAGGAAAGGGGTCATTCTTTTTGAAACAAACTAAAAAGGAAATAGGGACATTCTTTTTGAAACGGAGGGAGTATTTGTTAACTGGAACGATGAAAAGCAACATGACCTGCTGAACATGAATTTGTAAGAATGGTTAGATAATTTTCTCTGGGAGAGGGCAGAGGCTAATGCTAAGTCCAAATAATCTACGTCACATCATCTTAACTCCAATTTATTGGGCTTCTGGTGTAATAGGAGTTGGATTGACAATGAAGATCATACTTTTTTGATTTTTTATTCCTTATGGGGGTGAAGATGTAATGTTGTAATATTTTACCATTTCTACTTCCCAGTGCCTTGTCAATTTTTAATGAAATTTACCTTACCGTGTGAAAAAAACAGTTTATTGAGCTTTGTGTATACTCCTTTTCTTTCCAAGGTCATACGACTCTTATCATGTGCATGTACACTCATTAGGTTTGGTGTTCGTCAGGAATCTTTTGTTTTCTTTAGTTCCTTTGTATACCACTAGAAAATGTAGAGAATCTTTTATAGACCTCTAGTTTTTTCTTAAAATACACATTTATTGAGTACTGGAATGAAGCAGATCCAGATGGAGTTATTTCAAGCTATTTTAGTTCCAGAAAAAAAGAAGTAGCAGATGGAGTGGAATGAATGTTGAAAATTCTTAAGCCATCAACAACTAGTTTTGGATTAAGGTAGTAACAGTTGTAGTTGTTGCACTGATTACTCAGATGGTTAGCATATTGAACTGTATCATGGTTGCTTTTTGGCTAAGAAATGGAGAACTAAGACGTGAATGCAAGGATAACTTTTCCTTCATGAGAAGAGGGGTTTCTGTTGTTTCATATCGAAGAATCGACAGAAATTCAGTGAAAATGTGGCATGGGATGCTAGGAGCATTTTGCCAAAACAAGATTGTGCAGCTCCCCTCTACCCCTTCTCTTATTAAATATGTTATCCAAACATCTGATTAATCAAATGATGCAAAATTCAAAGGACCTGCCTAGAGTATGAATTGTAAGAATCGATAAATAAATCACTTATGCTTGCTCAAATCCAAGGAACCTACCTTGCGTTATCTAAACTCAATATATTAAGCTCTCTATGAACTCCGTTTCTTTCTGGTCTTTTTCTGTTTCTTTGCCAAATACATATAGCTCATCATGAAAATATTGTGCTTCCATTTACATAATGTGAGCTTTTCTTCCACGCTGTGTAGTAAAATTATGGTAGTATGTTTTTGCATCATTTTCTGGAGAGCATATTTTTTGTTGGAAAGCACAAGTATTACTTAGTATTATATACTGAACTTGTTAGCAAGTGATTTCTCGTTTTCCTTGAAAACATGGCAGAACTACTCATCGATTATCACTGTTCATCCCGAGGTCATTGACGGGAGACCTGGAACAATTGTAATCGAGTCATTTGTAGTAGACATACCAGATGGGAATACTAAGGACGAAACATGCTTCTTTGTGGAGGCCCTCATCCGGTGTAACCTCAAATCGTTAGCTGATGTATCAGAGCGTTTGGCGGTACAGGGCCATACCGACCCTATTGATAGAATCTAGCTTCACAGTTTTTGCAAATGCAGCAGCGTGGGCTTATACGTTTTTGCTGCTGGAGCGTACATGGATTTTTATTAGGTGAGTAGAGCAACTGGTATTATGATTTTCCTCCTCGATCTCAGACGAGTGTGTGTATATATATTTTTTTGTTGATGCTTCCTTTCAATCATCTGAAGGTCACCTCTGTTCTTTACATGCAACCAGATTATTCTTGCAATGGCTATTTCTCATTGTGAAGAACCAGTACTGATTCTGGCTGTGCAAGATACTGAGCCTTGTAAATATTTGCCACTGGATGAGCTTTCGTTACTCATAAGATCATATCCTACCCTACTGTGGCAAAGGCGTGCTATACACTCGTCTCATCTAGAGGCTGATGTGCTAATAGTATTATCCCCTAGAACTGTAACTGTGCCTTTTTTATTTTTGTACTTGTACAAGAAAAAAGTTCCTTGTTTGTTGTATCTTTTACCCTTCGCGTTGTGTTGTATATGATTTCATGGTGCATTATTTGTTTACAAGAACATGTGGATTTCCGAAGCAATTTAATTGATTATGGTATGTGTGCTGAGCTTAGATGGGGCTATATGATCAGTAGTTCACAAATTCAAATTCTAACTTGTTTAACGAAGTGTAGTTTGTATCCTTCGTGAAATCAGATGTCTTCTTGTTCTTAGCCAAATGCATTTTTATGGGTTTAATTTAATCCAAGAATATTTCTTAATGTGCAATTTTCCTTCTCAAAGATAAATTTATGAAGGAAAATAAGGGAGATAAACTATGCATGAAGAGAGAAGTGATAGAATGAGAGACAATGAAAAGCTTTGTGAGTTATTCAAATGTAAACCTTACAAGTGAGGACATTTATCAGTGTGGTGAAGATTATGCATCAAAAGTTTTACCTCTTACAATTTTAATGTGTAATTATATACAAACAATATAATAACACAACACTACATATAAACAATATACATAAATATGTCATTTAACTTGACTTTAACGAACATTTATTTCCTCCAACTTTGGGCATGCACAAGTAGACACTTAATTTTATATAAAATTGAAGCAATAGACACACGCTTTCTATGTGACATAGTTTGTCACGACCCAAAAGCCGAGGTCATGATGACACACCTCGAGAACCCCAAAATGGTGTGTAAGCCGAAAGAAATACAAATATAAGACTCAAAGGAAAATCAGGCCACAATCAATAAGAAACAACAAAGAAATTCTCAAAAACTGGTAGCATAAGTGTAAAGAGCATCCAATACATTTCTAGGTTCTGAAATACATCTTAAGTCTTCGAAAAGAAATTAAAGACTATAAATGATAGATGGAGACCAATGGCGATCTGGAAAGCAGGATTTCACCCTCCACTTTTGCTATCCCTTTTGATGCAGATCCTATTCAGGGTGATTCTTGTAGTGGCTGATCGAATCTAGGACAACACGTAAGACACAAATTGCCACGTAGAACACACCTATCAATTTGTTCAACTTTATACAAGTTTAAGTGTGTATTTGTGCACATCCAAAATTAGAAGGCGTTAGATGTCAAATGAGACCAAGTTAAAGAGACATGTTTATGTATTGTGCCAATATAAAATGCTATGGTTAACTACTTTTTTTTGGTTGTTTCCATGTCACATTAAGGGCCAAAAGAGAAGCTATTGTGATTTTGGGAAGAAAACATATCAGCAAGTTACAAATGAAAGGCTTATTAGATGTGTATTATTTTAGAACAACAGAGCAACGTTTATGGAATCTACATAATGTATTATCAGAAAATGTTTAAATAAACCAGCTTCACTAGTATAAATAATAGCTTGCTCCCTCTAACATTCAAACAACTAAAACATTAGTATCACTAGAAACATTCAGGTACTAAAAAAATGGCATTGACATTCAATTGGAAGTTTGCTTTTGCAGCTTTACTAGTATTGGTTATGCAGGCTTCTCAAGCCACATCTCGCGATTTGTATGAAGCCTCAATTGTCAAGAAACACGAGCAGTGGATGGCTCGCTTTGGGCGTGTGTACAAAGATGATGAAGAGAAGGCAAAAAGATTCAAAATATTCAAGGAGAATATGAAGCACATTGATTCTGTCAACATGGCTGGAATCAAGTCTTACAAGTTGGACGTCAATGAATTTGCTGATTTGAAGAATGATGAATTCAGAGCCACTCGCAATGGGTATAGAATGCCTTCTCATAAGAAATCCCCTGAAATCACATCATTCAAATACGAAAACGTAACTACTCCAGCTACTATGGATTGGAGAAAAAAGGGTGCTGTTACTGCAATTAAGGATCAAGGACAGTGTGGTAAGTTAAACCAATAAGTAATGGTTATACAACCACCTTTTAAATATGAATCACTACTAGAAATAACGGTTTTTGTTTTCCTATCACACCTCAACTATCAGTTGTTCCCTTTTCCTATCTGAACAATCACCATTTATGTATTAAAACACACCTCGAAGATGATTAGGACAACCATCAGCCAATAACTCGCGAAAGTTGATAGTTCAAATGTGTTTTTGATCTTTATCTCTATGTTTAACCAATAACTCATTGACATATAACTTCCCTTTCAAATATGAATCTGCAATACTAAAAACTAATCGACCTTATTATAATATTGTAGGATGTTGCTGGGCATTTTCTGCTGTTGCTGCTACAGAAGGAATCAACAAGATCAAAACTGGTAAATTGATTTCTTTATCCGAGCAGGAACTCGTGGACTGTGACACGAGTTCCGATATGGGATGTGAAGGAGGTCTCATGGATGATGCTTTTAAGTTTATCATCAAGAACCATGGGCTTACTACTGAATCCAATTACCCATACGAGGGAACGGATAGCACTTGCAAAACCGGCAAGGAATCTAACCATGCTGCAAAGATTACTAGTTACGAAGATGTTCCAGCTAACAGTGAGTCTGCTCTACTAAAAGCTGTAGCTAACCAACCTGTATCTGTCGCGATTGATGCTAGTGGATCAGATTTTCAGTTCTACTCAAGTGGTGTTTTTACTGGAAAATGTGGAACTGAGTTAGATCACGGTGTTACAGCAGTTGGATATGGTGAAACTAGCGATGGGACGAAGTATTGGCTAGTGAAGAACTCGTGGGGAACGAGTTGGGGCGAGAATGGTTACATTAGAATGCAAAGAAATGTCGATACTGAGAAAGGACTCTGCGGAATTGCTATGGAAGCTTCTTATCCAACTGCTTAAGTATAGAAATTATGAACTGGTCTGCATGTTCATAATTTAAATGGTGTGTCCAGAACTCTGTGTATGTTATAGGTTTGTTTATACAATTTGAACTATTAAAACTAAAGCTTGTATGTAAAAACACTGTTAATATGATGAAATTATACTTTATTACCTTCCAATATATTTTCTTATACTCGACAGTCTCGCATAGTTTCTTCCTGTTTTTGGTATTCACTGCACCAGCCAAACAAATTGTTGAATTTTGTACTCACTTAACCTACTGTATTGTTCTTACGTTGTGTTTTCGACTGCTAAACTTAATGACAGAGTTATCAACAGTTGGAAATTCAGAGTCTTACAAACACATATTGGTAACAGTCAATTGTTAGATGTTTTAGGAATTTTCAGATCAAACATGTCAACTTGAAACAGTTTCAGTTACTCAAACTTCAAACTCCACCATATAATAATAACTGTTTCAAATCAATTCAGACTCTAGGTTAAAAAAAGATATATAGAAGTACTTCTGATGATTCAATAATCTTATTACTTCGATCCGAACTTCTTACTTGCTTCAACTGGATGAGTCCTAGCAAGGGAATAATTAAGTCATTTGATCCCTCTGAATTCCATATTCAAAGTTGTGGTTGGATCAATCCATTAAAAAGAATCAATTCAACAAATTCTTGTGTACCAATAAGTGCTATGAGATTTGAATTAGATTCAGATCAATCTATGTCGAGTGACTGCCTCCATTATGCTGTACTTGCTAGCAAATACCGCTATTTTTGGTGTGGTTCCTCTACGACTAGGACACCAGAATATTGAACTATGAATGAAGAAAGGCATATTTGCCAGTGATTGTGAGACTCTAAATGGAAGTTGAGCATTTCCTGGTTCAAAAATGTTGAATCTTGTCTGAATCATCATTTATCAGTACTCTTTGCCTTAAGTTCCTTCTTTAGTATTCATGAATCAATGTAGAGAAAGACACACGGATTTATCCTGGTTCGACCCAAACTAGTGGCCTACGTCTGGTCTCCTTAACATGCGAGGGATTTTCACTGTTATACACTTATTTCCCTCTGTTATAATCAACAGGTGATTTTCGCATGATCAAATTGAGTATCATTTTAAGCAGAGTCACAACAATGACTATAATGATGATTTTGTGCTCGTCCACTACCAACGATTCAGATTGCCTACATGTTCTCTCACTCGAACACTAGGAATTTTACAAAAGAAAGTGATGAGAACCCATTCATTCAATATGGTTTCATATTGCAGTCAATATTCTTTCATTGCTGAGATTGATTTGTTTTCTTCCCCTTTATTATTTAGCTTTCGACTTTCATTTTCAGTATAGAAATATCCCTTGTCATGGTCCATGTCACGTTACTTGCCTATAAAGAAGTGATTGTAATTTGCAAACAGGACAACATTATGGTCATGTACTCCATTATTACTAAGATAAAGGGAATAAAACACATCACAAAGCTACAAATGAGAGGCTTATTAGCAGGATATATCATTTGAGGACAACCGAGTAGCATATACGGGGTCCATCGTCATTGTCACAATCACAGGTACCATACCATGCATTCCAGGGAACTCAATTACCATAAGAAAATGTTAACATTAACAACACCTAAAGTACTATATAAATTCCTTGCTCCATCTGAACTTTTCATCAACATTCAAACACACAAATATTAGTATCACTACAAAGGTACGAGTAGCAAAAAATGGCCATGACATTTAATTGGAAGCTTGCTTTTGTAGCTCTACTAGTAATGGTTATGCAGGCTTCTCAAGCCACATGTCGCGATTTGTATGAAGCCTCAATGGTCAAGGAACACGAGCAGTGGATGGCTCGCTTTGGGCGTGTGTATAAAGATGATGCAGAGAAGGCAAAAAGATTAAAAATATTCAAGGACAACACTGAGTACATTGATTCCGTCAACATGGCTGGAATCAAGCCTTACAAGTTGGACATCAATGAATTTGCTGATTTGACGAATCAGGAATTCAGAGCCACTCACAACGGGTATAGAATGCCTTCTCAAAAGAAATCCCCTGAGATCACATCATTCAAATACGAAAACATAACTGCTCCAGCTACTATGGATTGGAGAAAGAAGGGTGCTGTTACTGGAATAAAGGATCAAGGGCAGTGTGGTAAGTTGAATAGTTAATGGTAAAACATACGCCTGAACTATCATTTTTTCGCAAGTTTCACATCCCAACTATAATTTTTTCACGAGTTTCACACCTCAACTATCAGTTCTTCCGTTTTCCTGTCTGAACAATCACTATTTATGTATTCAAACACACATCAGCCAATAACTCGCGAAAAGTGCTAGTTCAAATGTGTTTTTGATCTTTATCTCTATGTTCAACCAATAACTCATTGAACATATAACTTTCCTTTCAAATATGAATCTGCAATACTAAAAACTAATCGACCGTATTACAATATTGTAGGATGTTGCTGGGCCTTTTCTGCAGTAGCTGCTACAGAAGGAATCAACAAGATCAAAACTGGTAAATTGATTTCTTTATCAGAGCAAGAACTCGTGGACTGTGACACGAGTTCTGATATGGGATGTGAAGGAGGTCTCATGGATGATGCTTTTAAGTTTATCATCAAGAACCATGGGCTTACTACTGAATCCAATTACCCATACCAGGGAACGGATAGCACTTGCAAAACCGGCAAAGAATCTAACCATGCTGCAAAGATTACTAGTTACGAAGATGTTCCAGCTAACAGCGAGTCTGCTCTACTAAAGGCTGTAGCTAACCAACCTGTATCTGTCGCGATTGATGCTAGTGGATCAGATTTTCAGTTCTACTCAAGTGGTGTTTTTACTGGAGAATGTGGAACTGAGTTGGATCACGGTGTTACAGCAGTTGGATATGGTGAAGCTAGTGATGGAACGAAGTATTGGCTAGTGAAGAACTCGTGGGGAACGAGTTGGGGCGAGAATGGTTACATTAGAATGCAAAGAAATGTCGATACTGAGGAAGGACTCTGCGGAATTGCAATGGAAGCTTCTTATCCAACTGCTTAAGCTTAGAATTATGAACTGGTGTACATGTTCATAATCTATGTGATGAGTCCAAAACTCTGTGTATGTTATAGGTTTGTTTATACAGTTTGAAGTACTAAAACAAAAGCTTGTATGTAAAATCACTGTTAATATGATGAAATTATACTTTATTACCTTCCAATCTCTTTGTTAATACTCGACAGTCTTGGATAGTGTCTTCCTGTTTTTGATATTCACTGCACCAGCCAAACAACTTATTGAATTTAGTACTCAATTAGCCTACTGGCTATCGTTCTTAAATTGTGTTTTCGACTAACAAACTTATGAAAGAAGTATTAGCTCAGAGTCTTACAAACATATTGGTAGCAGCCAATTAATAAATTTACCAGAGGAGGGTGAATAAGTGTACATCAATACGAACATCTTATTTCAACTAGATGAGTCCTAGCAAGGAATAATCAAGTCATTTGATCCCTTTGAATCCCATATTTGAAGTTGTGGTTGGATCTATTCATTTAAAAGAGTCGATTCAATACATTTCTTATGTACCCATAAGTGGTATGGGATTTGAATTAAATTTGGATCACTCTATATAGAATGACTGCCTCCATTATGTTGTTGCTAGAAATACCACTATTTTTGGTGTGGTTCCTCTACGCCTAGGGCACCAGAATATAGAACTGTGAATAAATGAAGGCATATTGGCTAGTGACTGTGATGCTCCAATTGGAAAATGAGCATTTCTTGGTTGAAAATGTCGAATCTTGTCTGTATCATTATTTATCAGGACTCTTTGGCTTAAGTTCCTTCTTTAGTATTCATGAATTAATTACACGAAGAAGTATTTAACAGACTAAATAAATCAAGATAGTAATCTTGAGAAGACACACTGATTTATCTTGGTTCGACCCAAACTAGTCTAGTCTCCTTGACACACAACAGTTTTCCACTATGTTATAATAAACAAGTGATTTTCCCATGATCAAGTGAGTATGGTTTTAAGCACGATCACACCAACGACTATATTGATGATTTTCTACACGTTCACTACCAACGATTTAGATTGCCTCACAAGTCTATGATAGATCAAAACTAGTTCAATGCAATTGTATACCTCTATTGTCTCCTCTTCTTTGTGAATTTGTCTGATTTCTATACTTTTTATTTGGACTTGTAATGATGATTGTAATTTACAACTAGGACAACATTATGGCCATGCTCCTCATTGCTATATATTCCAAGATTATGGGAAGAAAACAAATGAGAGAGTTATTAGCAGGATATATCATTTGAGGACAACTGAGTAGCATGTACGGGGTCCATCTTCGTTGTCACAATCACACATAGCATACCAGGCATTCCAGGGAACTCAATTACCATGAGAAAATGCTAATATTAACAGCACCTGCAGTACTGTATAAATTCCTTGCTTCCACTGAACTTTTCATCAACATTCAAACACACAAATATTAGTATCACTAGAAAGGTACAAGTAGCGAAAAATGGCCCTGGCATTTAATTGGAAGCTTGCTTTTGTAGCTATTCTAGTCTTGGTTATGCAGGCTTCTCAAGCCACATCTCGCGATTTGTATGAAGCCTCGATTGTCAAGAAACACGAGCAGTGGATGGCTCGCTTTGGGCGTGTGTACAAAGATGATGAAGAGAAGGCAAAAAGATTCAAAATATTCAAGGACAATACTCAGTACATTGATTCTGTCAACAAGGCTGGAATCAAGCCTTACAAGTTGGAAATCAATGAATTTACTGATTTGACGAATGAGGAATTTAGAGCCACTCACAACGGGTATAGAATGCCTTCTCAAAAGAAATCCCCTGAGATCACATCATTCAAATATGAAAACGTAACTGCTCCAGCTGCTATGGATTGGAGATTGAAAGGTGCTGTGACTGGAATTAAGAATCAAGGGCAGTGTGGTAAGTTAAAGAGTTAACAGTAAAAAATACACCTAAACTATCATCTTTTCGCAAGTTTCACACCGCAACTATCATTTTTTCACACCTCAACTATCAATTGTTCCCTTTTCCTATCTAAATGATCACCATCTATGTATTAAAACACACTTCGAAGATGATTAGGCCAAGTATCAGCCAAAAACTCGTGAAAAGTGATAGTCAGATGTGTTTTTGATCATTATCTCTACGTTAAACCAAAAACTCATGATCATATAACTTCCTTATTATAAATTTTAATTGTAGGATGTTGCTGGGCATTTTCTACTGTTGCTGCCACAGAAGGAATCAACAAGATCAAAACAGGTAAATTGATATCTTTGTCCGAGCAGGAACTCGTGGACTGTGACACAAGTTCCGATATGGGATGTGAAGGAGGTCTGATGGATGATGCATTTAAGTTTATCATCAAGAACCATGGGCTTACTACTGAATCCAATTACCCATACGAGGGAACGGATAGCACTTGCAAAACCGGAAAGGAATCAAGCCATGCTGCCAAGATTACAAGTTACGAAGATGTTCCAGCTAACAGCGAGTCTGCTCTACTAAAAGCTGTAGCTAACCAACCTGTATCTGTCGCGATTGATGCTAGTGGATCAGATTTTCAGTTCTACTCAAGCGGTGTTTTTACTGGAGAATGTGGAACTGAGTTAGATCACGGTGTTACAGCAGTTGGATATGGTGAAGCTAGTGATGGGACGAAGTATTGGTTAGTGAAGAACTCGTGGGGAACTAGTTGGGGCGAGAATGGTTATATTAGAATGCAAAGAAATGTTGATACTGAGGAAGGACTCTGCGGAATTGCTATGGAAGCTTCTTATCCAACTGCTTAAGTATAGAAATTATGAACTGGTCTCGTCTACGTGTTCCTAATTTAAGTGGTGCATCTAGATTTCTGTGCATGTAATATGTTAAAACAAAAGCTTGTATGTAAAAAACTGTTAATGTGATGAAATTATACTTTATTCCCCTCCTATCTCTTTGTTTATACTCAAAAGTCTCGGATCGTTTCTTCCTGCTTTTGATATTCAGTGCATAAATCAAAGAACTTATTGAACTTAGTACTCACTTAGCCTACTCATGACTATCATTCTAACATTGTGTTTTCGTCTAATAAACTAATGACAGAGATATCAGCTCAGAGTCTTACAAACATATTGGTACAACCAATTGATAAATTTACCATAGGAAGAAAAATAAGTGTACTTCAATACGAACATCTTACTTACTTCGACTAGATGAGTCCTAGCAAGGGAATAATTAAGTCATTTGATCCCTTTGAATTCCATATTCGAAGTTGTGGTTTGATCAATCCGTTAAAAGAATCAATTTAGTATACTCTTATATACCAATAAGTGCTATGTGATTTGAATTAGATTCAGATCAATCTATGTCGAGTGACTGCCTCCATTATCCTATGCTTTGCTAGCAAACACCGCTATTTTTGGTGTGGTTCCTCTACGTCTAGGACACCAGAATATTGATCTATGAATGAAGAAAGGCATATTTGCTAGTGATTGTGAGACTCCTAATGGAAGTTGAGCATTTCCTGGTTCAAAAATGTCTGAATCATCATTTATCTGTACTCTTTGCCTTCTTTAGTATTCATGAATTAATTGCAAGAAGTTGTAGTTAACAGACTAAATAAATGTAGAGAAAGACACAAGGATTTATCATGGTTCGACCCAAACTAGTGGCCTACGTCTGGTCTCCTTAACATGCGAGGGATTTTCACTGTTATACACTTATTTCCCTCTGTTATAATCAACAGGTGATTTTCGCATGATCAAATTGAGTATCATTTTAAGCAGAGTCACAACAATGACTATAATGATGATTTTGTGCTCGTCCACTACCAACGATTCAGATTGCCTACATGTTCTCTCACTCGAACACTAGGAATTTTACAAAAGAAAGTGATGAGGGTATTGCAAGTGGCAACTGCAGTCAACATTCCTTCATTGCTCGGATTGATTTGTTTTCGTCTCCTTTATTATATAACCTTCGACTTTCATTCAGTACAATAATATCCGTTATCATGGTCCATGTCACGCTAATTGTCATTATAGAAGCGATTGTCATTTTCAAACAGGACAACATTATGGTCATGTACTCCATTGCTAAGATTATGGGAAGAAAACATATCACAAAGCTACAAATGAGAGGCTTGTTAGGATATATCATTTGAGGACAACAGAGTAGCATGTACGGGGTCCATCTTCGTTGTCACAATCACAGATAGCATACCGGGCATTCCATGGAACTCAATTGCCATGAGAAAATGTTAACATTAACAACACCTGAAGTACTATATAAATTCCTTTCTCCCTCTAAGCTTTTCAACAACATTCAAAACACAAACATATTAGTTTCACTACCAAGGTACAAGTAGCCCAAAAAATGGCCCTGACATTTAATTGGAAGTTTGCTTTTGTAGCTCTACTAGTATTGGGAATGCTGGCTTCTCAAGCCACATCTCGCGGCTTGTATGAAACATCAATGGTCCAGAAACACGAGCAGTGGATGACACGCTTTGGGCGTGTGTATAAAGATGATGCAGAGAAGGCAAAAAGATTCCAAATATTCAAGGACAATACTGAGTACATTGATTCTGTCAACAAGGCTGGAATCAAGCCTTACAAGTTGGACATCAATGAATTTGCTGATTTGACAAATTATGAATTCAGAGCCACTCACAACGGGTATAGAATGCCTTCTCAAAAGAAATTCCCTGAAATCACATCATTCAAATACGAAAACGTAACTGCTCCAGCTACTATGGATTGGAGAAAGAAGAGTGCTGTTACTGGAATTAAGGATCAAGGACAGTGTGGAAAATTAAACCAATAACTCATGGTTATATAACCACCTTTTAAATATGAATCACTACTAGAAATATACTATTTTTCCTTCTCTCACGGATTCAATCAAAATATCTGTGGGAATAGTCACTAAACATTTTTCAGTAGGAATCTGCAATATACTAAAAACTAATAGACCTTATTATAATATTGTAGGATGTTGCTGGGCATTTTCTGCTGTTGCTGCTACAGAAGGAATCAACAAGATTAAAACTGGTAAATTGATTTCTTTGTCCGAGCAGGAACTCGTGGACTGTGACACGAGTTCTGATATGGGATGTGAAGGAGGTCTCATGGATGATGCATTTAAGTTTATCATCAAGAACCATGGGCTTGCTACTGAATCCAATTACCCATACGAGGGAACGGATAGCACTTGCAAAACCGGCAAGGAATCTAACCATGCTGCAAAGATTACTAGTTACGAAGATGTTCCAGCTAACAGTGAGTCTGCTCTACTAAAAGCTGTAGCTAACCAACCTGTATCTGTCGCAATTGATGCTAGTGGATCAGATTTTCAGTTCTACTCAAGCGGTGTTTTTACTGGAGAATGTGGAACTTATTGAGAGAAAGTAGGGAAATTTCTTCTATATTGAATGAATGAATCAGTGTATGTACATGTACATATATATATATAGATGTAACCGACTAATCTATATCTAACAGTGACTAATTAACTCTAACAGATTATCTAACTGATTAACTATTAACAACTAACACATTAACAGCTGTACACATGTGATGATCACGTGACTCCTTCAATACTCCCCCTCAAACTGTGTATGAAAACAGGTTGAACATTCCCAGTTTGCTCAATAAAAACTTATGTTGTGTCTTCCCCAAGCTCTTTGTTAAAATGTCTGCGAGTTGTAGTGTAGTGTTAATATGTTCAGTACGCACCAACCCCTCTTATATTTTTTCTCTAATAAAATGACAGTCAATCTCTATATGTTTGGTCCTTTCATGATATATTGGGTTTGCTGCAATCTGCATTGCTGCCTTACTATCACAGTAAAGTGTCACAGGAAGTTGTAATTTCAACCCAATCGCACCTCTTCAAATAATCCTATCATCCACACTATTTCTGCAACTGCATTTGCCATGCTCCTATACTCAGCTTCTGCTGAACTTCGTGAGACTGTATTCTGCTTCTTAGACTTCCAAGATATCAGTGACTTTCCCAACTTCACTATAAATCCACTGACTGACCTTCTACTCATAGGACACGTTCCCCAATCAGCATCACAATATGCTGATAATTGTGTAGAATCTTCTGATGACAGTAGGATCCCAAGTCCTGGAGCATTCTTTAAGTATCTTACCACTCGCAAAGCTGCCTCCATATGAGACTTCTTGGGACTGTGCATGAACTGACTCAGGTTCTGTATAGTAAAACTAATGTCTGGTCTGGTCATTGTCAAATACAACAACTTGCCGACCAACTTTTGATAGCTTCTTGGATCTGCAAGTAAATCATCATTTGTATCCCCTTCATAGCCTTGATCAAACTCCAAACTGGTAAGTTTCTGGTTAGGCTCTAGAGGTGTGCTAGCAGGCTTTGAACCAGCCAATCCCATGTCTGCAATGAGGTCCAACGTGAACTTCCTCTGGCAGACAAGAATGCCTTGATCACTCCTAGCAATTTCAAGACCAAGGAAATATCTCAGCTCCCCCAGGTCCTTGATTTTGAAATGATGATGAAGGAGAGATTTAACATCCTTAATAAGGGCCGAACAAGAACCAGTGATGATTAGATCATCCACATAAACCAAAATTAAAACAATGTGAGTACCAATAGTCTTGGTAAACAAAGAATAGTCATGGAGACTTTGATGAAAACCAGATGCAAAAAGTGCCTCAGTAAGTTTTAAATTCCATTGCCTAGACGCTTGTTTGAGACCATAGAGAGATTTGTCCAATCGACATACAAAAGAAGACTCCCCCTGCTTCAAAAGGCCAAGAGGTGGGATCATGTAAACCTCCTCTAGAAGATCACCTTGCAAAAATGCATTAAAAACATCCATCTGATGCAACTTCCAACCCTTCATGGCAGCCATGGTAAGAACAATTCTAACGGTAATCATCTTCACCACAGGTGAGAAGGTTTCTTGGTAGTCTAAACCCTCTTGTTGAGTGTAACCTTTTGCAACCAAACGAGCCTTGTACCTATCAACATGACCCTGAGCATTGTATTTGATCTTAAAAACCCACTTACATCCTATGGCCTTCTTGCCAACAGGTAGAGGTGTTAGAGACCATGTTTTATTGTCAGCTAATGCTTGTAGCTCTTGATCCATAGCAGCAGTCCATTCAGGATGTTGTATAGCCTCTTCATAAGACTCAGGTTCCCTGATGGTAGATATATTGCATAAAACTTGAAGATAGGGATCAGATAAATTGTCATATGACATAAAGTTGGACATGGGATATTGACAGGAATTGGACCTCTGGACAGGTTTGTGAATAAAATCATGTAACCAAGTAGGAGGCTTCACCACTCTATTGGACCTTCTGGGGGCACTAACATCTGCCTGATGACCAACATCTTCTGTAACCAAGGGAACAGGTGATTGAGGGATAGAGGAAGAAGAATCATCTATATGTACCTCTGCAGACTCACTACTGAGTACCTCTGCATGTACACCACTGACCTGCACAGGCTCATCCCTCAGCACTACAAATGGATCTGAATCCATCCCATACTCACCAGATTGGGGCATCCTGGGAGAAATAAAAGGCAGGGAAGAACCAGAAGAAAATGGAAATATACCTTCCTCAAAATGTACATATCTACTGATAAAAAATGACCTGGTAAGTAGATCAAAAAGTATGTATCCCTTTTGGGTAGTAGAATAACCCATGTGAACTGATTTAACTGCTTTCACACCAAACTTATCACGTATAGGAGAATTAACTGTGGCATAACACAAACAACCCAACACTCGAAGATGTTGTAAATTAGGTTTCCTTCCTAGAAAAACCTCAAGAGGAGACTTCCCTCCAAGTGCACTAGTAGGGATTCTGTTAATGAGATATACAGCACTTTGAACACACTTTCCCCAAAACCTGATTGGAATAGAACCTTGGAACATGATTGACCTTGCTACCTCCAGAATTTGCCTATGCTTTCTTTCCACCACATCATTTTGTTGAGGTGTATAAGGACAAGAACTTTGATGAACAGTACCCGTATCACTGAACAAAACTTTGCAAGTAGAATTGAAAAATTCAGTCCCATTATCACTTCTGAAAACTTTGACATTAGTCTCAAATTGATTCTTAACAAGCTGTAAAAAATCTTTCTATACAAGAGGAACATCACTTTTGAATTTCAACAAGTAAATCCAAACCATTCTTGTGTGATCATCCACTAATGTAAGAAAAAATCTATGCTCATTGCAGGTAGGTACCTTATAAGGCCCCCATACATCTCCATGAACTAAATCAAACATTTTATTTGCTCTACTAGTACTATGAGAAAATGGAATCCTAGTCTGCTTAGCTAGAGGACAGATGTGACAAACAACATGCTTGGATCTCTTAGTGAGCTGCATTTGAGCTAAGACTCTATGTGGAACATGGCCTAACCTCTTGTGCCATATGTCAGTATCCAGAATTGTATTGCAAGCTACCATTGTATGCTGAAATCCAGACTTCAAGTGATATAGGTCATTCAACATCCTACCAGTCCCCTTCACCTGCCCAGTGTGAAGGTCCTGCAATAAGCAGAAATCAAGATAGAATTTCAACACATAATTTAGCTCTCTAGTCAGCTTAGCTACAGACAGTAAATTCAGTTTGAAACCTGGGACATATAGTACATTTTTGATCATACCCTGGTCTAGCCTACAACTACCAACATGCAGTATAGGTAGTTTGCTTCCATCTGGTAACTGTACACCTCCCGTTGCATTACAACTATTAACCTCAGTTAACAAGCTAGGCTGACAAACCATGTGATTAGTTGCTCCTGTGTCTACTATCCAATCATGTATGGCTTTTCCCCTTTCTAAAGTATAAGAATTACCTGCCATGTTAGCTGATGGTGATGGTGTAGGAGTAGTTTTAGGAAACATCCTTTGAAATTGTGCATATTGATCAGGAGATAAAGAAACAGTGATGTTTGCATTAGTTTCTATTTTAGGTTGCTGCTGCATATGATCCTTTCCTCGACCAGTTCTCAAAGGCTCTTCATCATGAGGTTTTGTGCCATATGAGTTTCCAAATTGATTTCCACCCATTGAGTTATCTGGAGTCCCTGCATATCCATAGCAATGAGATTGAGACTCATTAGTATGCATATATGGAGTCCAATATCCACCCTAAGGACCCTGTGAATAAGACTGATGTGCTCCTGTTGTAGCATACAGAGCATTATTAGCCAAGGGCTTTCTCTTCCCCTTAAAATTATCCGGATATCCTATCAGTTGATAACAATTTGCAATTGTATGACCATACATCTTGCAATGATCACATTGATCATTCTAGTTTCTCTTAGGCTTCTGAAAATTACGGTTAGGTGTTGATCCTCGAGATTGACCTGGACCTTTTATATTTGCAGAAGAACTAGATGAATCTGATCCACGTGCACTCCAAAAAGCAGCAATGTCATTACCTTCTCCAATGCCATGTCTTCCTGAATCGCTAACAAATCTATGACTTTCTTCCTCTATGATCATTGCATAACATTGATTTAGACTAGGTTCAGTTGTCTTCATGAGAATCTGTCGTTTAGACTGTGTATAGGTATCATTTAGACCGCTTAGAAACTGTAACAATTTTTGTTGTTGCAGGTGAGCAGTGTATTCCTTATACCTAGCACAACCACAATTAGGAAAAGGGACGATTGCGTCGTATTCCGCCCAAAGCTCCTTCAATTTGGTGAAATAAGTTGATACAGTGTCTGTCCCTGTGAAATCATAGCAATATCTCTGTGCAATTGAAAAATTCGTACTCGATTAACTTTGTCAAACCTTTCTTGCAGATCTTCCCAAACTATGTGGGCATCAGTAGCATAAAGGATTCCACTAATGAGATATGGAGCTACAGTATTTGTGGGGTCCATCCCCATGTACCAAACTTTGAATTGTTTTCTGCCAATTTCAAAGTTTGGCAGAGTTGGTAAAGAAAAAAAGTTTTTTTTCTTCAATTTCAAAGTCTAGCAAAGTTGGTAAAGAAAAAATTGTTTTCTGCCAATTTCAAAGTTTGGTAGAGTAGGTAAGCTATGAAGAAGAAAAAGTTATTTTTCTTATGTAGCACATTTGGAGGGTAGTGTATTTGTTCTCTATAAAAGGGAGGACAATTCTTCATTCTAAATACACCAAAAGGAAATTACAAAGGAGAGAAAAGAAGAGTGAGGCATCACAGAGGAAAATAATCTGTGAGGAAAAAATAGAGAGTGTGAGCGATATTATAGTGAGGTGGAAAAATCAAAAGAGGCTTATTTCTTTTGAGTGTGTAGTGATCTTTGGGTTCTGCTCGGATCTACAAGTGTAAAATCCTTACTATAGTGATATTCGTTGCTCCTCTCGGGTCGTGGTTTTTTCCCTTATTTAGGAGGGTTTCCACGTAAAATCTTGGTGTCATTATTTCTCTTTTATTCTCGTTGATTAACCGTATTGTTGTGTTCCGCATTTATTGCCTTTATTACCGCAAATATTATTTCTGTTACGGATTTATTCACAACAGTATTAATGATCCACGACAGAACAATCGCATTGCAAGTTTCCCAGTGCTCCTGTAGTTCTTTCTCAAACGAACTCTTCTTGCATGTGCCAAGTACAAAACAAAGTTTCCTCTTCGCCTGTAGTGCAATACACATCGATTTCCGCCATAGTCCGTAGTTCTCAAATCCTTTCAGCTGAATCGGAACTAACACAGATCCAGGCCCATTCGATGGTCCCACAAACAGAGGATGTTGCTGATCAATTTTAGTTTCTACTACCATTGTTGTTTTTCAATTTTTGAATGAAAATGAAAAGAAAAAATGAAAAAAATGAACTAACTGAATTCAACGAAGCTTCATCGATTATCACTCGAAAGCTTCTTCTCCGATCAACAATGTCGCTGGTCTTCAACCTTTAAGATTTTCCCTATGCTCTGATACCATATTGAGAGAAAGTGGAGAAATTTCTTCTATATTGAATGAATGAATCAGTGTATGTACATGTACATATATATATAGATGTAACCGACTAATCTATATCTATCAGTGACTAATTAACTCTAACAGATTATCTAACTGATTAACTATTAACAACTAACACATTAACAGCTGTACACATGTGATGATCACGTGACTTCTTCAATAGAACTGAGTTAGATCATGGTGTTACAGCAGTTGGATATGGCGAAGCTAGTGATGGGACGAAGTATTGGTTAGTGAAGAACTCGTGGGGAACTAGTTGGGGTGAGAATGGTTACATTAGAATGCAAAGAAATGTCGATACTGAGGAAGGACTCTGCGGAATTGCTATGGAAGCTTCTTATCCAACTGCTTAAGTATATAAATTATGAATTGGTCTCGTTTACGTGTTCATAATTTAAGTGGTGCGTCTAGAACTCTATGTATGTAATATGTTATAGGTTGGTTTATACAATTTGAAGTATTAAAACAAAAGCTTGTATGTAAAAACATTGTTAATGTGATGAAATGATACTTTATTGACTTCCAATCTCTTTGTTTCTACTCGACAGTCTCGGATTGTTTCTTCCTGTTTTTGATATGCACTGCATCAACCAAACAACTTATTGAATTTAGAGTTACTCACCTAGTCTACTGACTGTAGTTCTTACGTTGTGTTTTCGACTGATAAACTTATGACTAAATTATCAGCTTAGAGACTTGCAAACATATTGGTAAAGGTCAAATGATAAATTTACCAGAGGAGGGTTAATACATGTACTTTAATCCGAACTTCTTACTTGCTTCGACAGGATAAGTCCTAGCAAGGGAATAATTAAGTCATTTGCATTCCATATCCGAGGTTATGGTCATATCTATCCATTGAAAAGAATCGATTCAATAAATTTCTTATGTAAGTACCCATAAGTGCTATGGGATTTGAATTAGATTTGGATTAATCTATCTCGAGTGACAGCCTCTATTAGGTTGTTGCTAGCAAATACCACTATTTTTGGTTTGGTTCCTCTACACTTAGGACACCAGAATATTGAACTATGAATGAACAAAGACATATTGGCTAGTGATTGTGAGGCTCCAGATGGAAACGGAACATTTCCTGGTTCAAGAATGTCGAATCTTGTCTGAATCATCATTTATCAGGACTCTTTGACTTAAGTTCCTTCTTTAGTATTCATGAATTAATAATTACAAGAAGTTGTATTTAACAGACTAAATAAATCAAGATAGTAATGTAGAGAAAGACACAAGGATTTATCCTGGTTTGGCCCAAACAAGTGGCTTATGTCTAGTCTCGTTGACACACAACAGATTTTCAGTTCTATACACTTATTTCCCTCTGTAACAATCAACGAGTGATTTTCACATGATCAAATGAATATGGCTTTAAACACGGTGACACCAACGACTATGATGATGATTTTCTACTTGTTCACTACCAACGAATCAGAGTTCCTACATGTTCACTCACTTGAACACTAAGAATTTTACAAAAGAAAGTGATGAGGGTATTGAAACCCCTTTACACTACATGGTTTAACATTGCAGTCAGCATCCTTTCATTGCTTGGATTGATTTGTTTTCTTCTCCTTTATTATTTAACCTTCGACTTTTATTTCAGTATAATAATATCCTTTGTCATGGTCCATGTCAAGCTAATGCCAATAAAGAAGCGATTGTAATTTGCAAATAGGACAACATTATGGTCATGTACTCCACTGCTAAGAGAATGGGAAGAAAACATATCACAAAGCTACAAATGACAGGCTTATTAGTATATATCATTTGAGGACAACAGAGTAGCTTGTACGGGGTCCATCTTCATTGTCGCAATCACAGATAGCATACCAGGCAATCAAGGGAACTCAATTACCATGAGAAAATGTTAAGCTAATAACATCGGCAGTACTGTATAAATTCATTGATTCCACTGAACTTTTCATCAACATTCAAACACAAACAAATTAGTATTACTTCAAAGGTACAAGTACCCAAAAAAATGGCCCTGGCATCTAATTGGAGGTTTGCTTTTGCAGTTCTGCTAGTGTTGGGTATGCAGGCTTCTCAAGCAACATCTCGCAACTTCCATCAAGCCTCAATGGTCCAGAAACACGAGCAGTGGATGACACGTTTTGGGCGTGTGTACAAAGATGATGTAGAGAAGGCAAAAAGATTCAAAATATTCAAGGACAACACTCAGTACATTGATTCCGTGAACAAGGCTGGAATAAAGCCTTACAAGTTGGACGTCAATGAATTTGCTGATTTGAAGAATGAAGAATTCAGAGCCACTCACAACGGGTATAGAATGCCTTCTCAAAAGAAATTCCCTGAGATCACATCATTCAAATACGAAAATATAACTGCTCCAGCTACGATGGATTGGAGATTAAAAGGTGCTGTTACTGGAATTAAGAATCAAGGACAGTGTGGTAAGTAAAACCAACTGTTAGCATGATGAAAATCTAAATAATTGTATATATTAATGTAATTAGATAGTGATATAAATTAGCATGATCACATAAATTTGTTGTAGAATCAAAGGAATAAATATTGTGATAGAATAGCGGATTTGGAGGGATTGAATAGCAGATTTGTAGAGATAGAATAGCTGATCTTTAGGGATAGGAATGACGGATCTTTAGGGATTTGTAATATTTATTCTCTCTATATAATGGAAAGACTCTCACTTTGAGAAGCATTCAGCAAAACTGACATGGTATCAGAGCCTTTTTCAGTGCTTTGATTCTTAGTGTCCTTCATCTGTGGTTCCTTCCAGAATTTTTTTTGGAAGTTTTGGTTCTGCTTACTGTTAGTCGTATCTTGAAAGTTAAGGCATCTTGGAATCTTAGTCTCTTTTCATTCTGGCTATTTTGCATCATTGCATTTCTATCTCCCTTAGCTTGTCAAAAACATGTCGTCATATCAGTTTGAGTCTTTCCATGTTCGTTTCACGGGAAAAAATTACTCCGCCTGGGAATTTCAATTCCAACTAATTGTCACCGGAAAAGAATTATGGGGACATATAGATGGAAGCGATCCTACTCCTACCGATCCTAAAAAGCTCGGTCAATGGAAGGTTAAAGATGCTCGGGTGATGACATGGATTTTAGGGTCAATTGACCCTCTTATTGTTCTTAATCTCAGGCCATACAAGATAGCAAAGGCCATGTGGGATTATTTACGAAAGGTTTACAACCAAGACCATAGCGTAAGGCGCTTTCAGTTAGAGCATGAAATTGCTATGTATTCACAAGGAGATCTCTCTATTCAAGATTATTTCTCTAGATTTCAGAACTTATGGGCTGAATTTACCGATATCGTTTATGCTAAAATACCTTCTGAATCTCTCTCCATCATTCAAGGAGTTCATGAACAAAGCAAGCGAGATCAATTTTTGATGAAATTACGATATGACTTTGAAAGTGTTCGCTCCAACTTGATGAGTCGTGATCCATCTCCCTCGTTGGATGTCTGATTTAGGGAATTACTTCGTGAGGAGCAGCGTCTCGTCACACAAAATGCTTTTCATCAAGGAAATGTTGTCACTGTTGCATTTGCAGCTCAAGGGAAAGTAAAGGGCGTGGATATGGCTAGAACTCAATGCTACAGTTGCAAGAAATATGGTCATATTGCTCGCAATTGTGGCAAGAAGTTCTGTAATTATTGTAAACAGCAAGGACACATTATCAAAGAGTGTCCCACACGTTCTCAAAACCGTAGGACAAAGGCTTTCCAAGTTGGGATAAATGATTCCACTACACATAGCTCATTTTCGATAGGACAAGTTATTACTCCTCAAATGGTACAACAAATGATCTTGTCAGCATTTTCAACTTTGGGACTACAAAGTAATGAGGTAATATCTAAATTTTGGCTTGTTGATTCTGGCGCTTCCAATCATATGACCAACTCAACTGATATACTCAAAAACATCCGTGAGTATAATGGTCCAACACAATTCAGGTTGCCAATGGTAGTAATTTACCTATTACCAAGGTTGGGGATATTACTGAAACTTTCAAGAATGTTTTTGTATCACCAAAGCTCTCCACTAGTCTTATTTCGGTTGCCAATTGGTAGATAACAATTGTAATGTGAACTTTTCTCGTAATGGTTGCCTTGTGCAGGATCAGGTGTCGGGGACGATAATCGCGAAGGGGCCTAAAGTTGGAAGATTGTTTCCTATACACTTTTCTATTCCTCATGTTCTGGCGTTTGCTTCCACCACTACTAAGAATGAGGTTTGGCATAAACGTCTAGGACATCCAAATTCTATTGTGTTGTCTCATTTGTCCAATTCTGGTTTATTGGGAAATAAAAATCAATTTTCAGTTGCTTCCTTTGATTGTTCTACTTGTAAATTAGGCAAAAGTAAAACTCTTCCTTTTCCTAATTTTGGTAGTCGTGCTGCAAAGTATTTTGATGTCATTCATAGTGATGTTTGGGGAATTTCTCCAGTAATTTCTCATGCTCATTTCAAGTATTTTGTGATATTTATAGATGACCATAGTCGGTTTACATGGGTGTATTTTCTTCGATCTAAATCTGAAGTGTTTTCCATTTTCAAGAAGTTTTTGGCTTACGTTGAGACTCAATTTTCCACATGCATCAAAATATTAAGATCTGATTCTGGTGGAGAATATATGTCTCATGAATTCAATAATTTGTTGCTTGAGAAAGGAATTGTATCACAATGCTTTTGCCCATACACGCCACAACAAAATGGGGTTGCTGAGCGTAAAAATCGTCATCTTTTGGATGTCACTCGTACTTTATTGATTGAGTCCTCTGTTCCATCTAAATATTGGGTTGAAGCTGTGTCTACTGCTGTCTATTTGATTAATAGACTTCCATCTAAAGTGTTAAACCTTGAGTCTCCATATTATCGTCTTTTTCACAAGCATCCTAGCTATCATAGTTTTCATACATTTGGTTGTGTTTGTTTTGTGCACCTTCCTCCTTCTCAACGCAATAAACTCTCTGTTCAGTCTATTAGATGTGCTTTTATGGGCTATAGTACTTCGCAGAAAGGATTTATTTGTTATGATCCAGTCTAACAAATTTCGTGTTTCTAGGAATGTTATTTTCTTTGAGAATCAGTATTTCTTTCCTACTCATATTGAGTCATCTTCTATTTCTCCTCTTCTTCCTACTTTTGAGGATTTGTCATTGTCTTCTATGCGGTTCAAACCAGGATTTGTGTATGAACGACGTCGGTCAACTTTACCCCATCTTGAAACAAATTCGCCACCTGAGACTGCTCTACAACCAGAATCTGAGATTTTTTCAAGGCCTGCTCCTCTTGAGCCTCCTCGGCGATCTACTAGAGTGTCTCAAACTCCTAAACGGTATGATTTTTCTTCTTCTTTATCCACCATCTCTATTCCAACAGGTTACTCACAAGCCTCCAAGCTTGAATGTTGGCAAAAAGCAATGGAGGAGGAACTTTTGGCTCTTAAAGAAAATGACACATGGGACATTGTTTCATGTCCTTCAAATGTCCGCCCTATTGGATGTAAATGGGTTTATTCAATTAAACTTCATTCTGATGGAACTCTTGATCGGTACAAAGCTCGATTGGTTGTTCTTGGTAACAGACAAGAGTATGGGGTGGACTATGAGGAGACTTTTGCACCAGTAGCAAAAATGACTACGGTGCGAACTATTATTGCCATTGCTGCTTCACAAAACTGGTCTCTTTATCAAATGGATGTCAAAAATGCTTTTCTCCATGGTGATCTCAAAGAAGAGATTTATATGAAACCTCCACCTGGTTTGTTCTCATCACCTACATCAGATGTGTGCAAGTTGAAGCGGTCTTTGTATGGATTAAAACAAGCTCCAAGAGCTTGGTTTGATAAGTTCCGGTCTACTTTGCTACAATTTTCTTTTGAGCAGAGCAAATATGACTCGTCTTTGTTTCTTCGAAAAACATCTACAGGTTGTGTTCTTCTTTTGGTGTATGTAGATGACATTATCATCACAGGAACTGATTTTTCACTAATTACTAGCCTCCAACAGCAGCTTAAAGATTCTTTTCATATGAAAGATCTTGGTACTCTTACATATTTTTTGGGTTTGGAAGTTCATAATGTTGCTTCAGGTGTGTTTCTAAACCAATACAAATATACTCAGGATCTGATTTCTTTGGCTGGTCTTCAAGATTCCTCCTCTGTAGATACTCCATTGGAATTGAATGTGAAGTATCGTCGTGAGGAAGACAATCTTCTTCCTGATCCAACTATGTTTCGACAATTAGTTGGGAGTCTAAATTACCTTACTATTACTCGGCCTGATATCTCTTTTGCAGTGCAACAAGTTAGCCAATTTATGCAAGCTCCCCATCATCTCCACTTGGTGGCTGTTCGTTGCATCATTCGGTATCTTTTAGGAACATCTACTCGTGGATTGTTCTTTCCAAGTGGTTCTCCTATTCGTCTTAATGCTTTTAGTGATTCTGATTGGGCGGGATGTCCTGATACTCGTCGTTCAGTCACTGGTTGGTGCATGTTTCTTGGAGAGTCATTGATATCGTGGAAGAGTAAAAAGCAAGATCGTGTGTCAAAATCTTCAACAGAGGCTGAATATCGATCCATGTCTACTGCTTGCTCCGAGGTTGTATGGCTTCGTGGATTACTTGCTGAGATTGGATTTACTCAATCTCATCCTACTCCTCTCCATGCTGATAATACAAGTGCTATTCAGATTGCTACTAATCCAGTTTTTCATGAGAGGACCAAACACATCGAAGTAGATTGTCATTATATACGAGAAGCTGTAGATAAAGGAGTCATTACTCTTCCACATGTGTCCAGTAATCTTCAAATAGCTGATGCGTTTACAAAATCTATGGCACGACAACGCCATCAATTTCTAGTAGGCAAATTGATGCTTCTTGATCCACCGGCATCAATTTGAGGGGGGATGTTAGCATGATCAAAATCTAAATAATTGTATATATTAATGTAATTAGATAGTGATATAAATTAGCATGATCATATAGATTTGTTGTAGAATCAAAGGAATAGATATTGTGATAGAATAGCGGATTTGGAGGGATTGAATAGCAGATTTGTAGAGATAGAATAGCTGATCTTTAGGTATAGGAATGACGGATCTTTAGGGATTTGTAATATTTATTCTCAATATATAATGGAAAGACTCTCACTTTGAGAAGCATTCAGCATAACTGACTACAACTCATGGTTATATAACCACCTTTTAAATATGAATCATTACTACAAACAAAGGATTTTTTCCTATCGCAAATGAATGGAATTTGTGTTGCAGAACATGATTTTCCCACTCATTTCCCATCGAACCAGGTGGAAAACAGATTCTTACAGCTGAGATAGTGCGGAACTTCCTAATTTGTTCGTATAAAAATATTACTATCTTTTCTTTTCTCACCGATTCGATCAGAATATCTGTGGGAATAGCCACTAAACATTTTTCAGTAGGAATCTGCAATATACTAAAAACTAGTCAATCTTATTATAATATTGTAGGATGTTGCTGGGCATTTTCTGCTGTTGCTGCTACAGAAGGAATCAACAAGATCAAAACTGGTAAATTGATTTCTTTGTCCGAGCAGGAACTCGTGGATTGTGACACGAGTTCCGATATGGGATGTGAAGGAGGTCTGATGGATGATGCATTTAAGTTTATCATCAAGAACCATGGGCTTACTACTGAATCCAATTACCCATACCGGGGAACATATAGCACTTGCAAAACCGGCAAGGAATCTAAGCATGCTGCAAAGATTACGAGTTACGAAGATGTTCCGGCTAACAGCGAGTCTGCTCTACTAAAAGCTGTAGCTAACGAACCTGTATCTGTCGCGATTGATGCTAGTGGATCAGATTTTCAGTTCTACTCAAGTGGTGTTTTTACTGGAGAATGTGGAACTGAGTTAGATCACGGTGTTACAGCAGTTGGATATGGCGAAGCTAGTGATGGGACGAAGTATTGGGTAGTAAAGAACTCGTGGGGAACTAGTTGGGGTGAGAATGGTTACATTAGAATGCAAAGAAATGTCAATACTGAGGAAGGACTCTGCGGAATTGCAATGGAAGCTTCTTATCCAACTGCTTAAGTATAGAGATTATGAAGTGTTGTACATGTTCATAATCTATGTGATGAGTCCCAAACTCTGTGTATGTTATAGGTTTGTTTATACATTTTGAAGTATTAAAACAAAAGTTTGATTGTAAAAACACTGTTAATGTGATGAAATTATACTTTATTAACTTCCAATCTCTTGCAAACTGGTGTACTAGCAAGGGAATAATTAAGTCATTTGATCCCTTTGAATTCCTTATTTGAAACCTCTATTATCAAAGTATGTGTTTTAGACAAATCCCTAGCTCACGAAGCAAGTCTGAAACCTAAACGAAATGAAAATAAAGCAACATAAGTGGCATGGTCCTCGGAACATGAGTGCTCAATCAATCTATCACCGCAGAATCAATCCACTAGTCACGTGTGTGTGAAGGAACGTCAGACCCTATATTTTAAAAAATATAGGCACAATACGGATCAGTACTTTGAATGTACTGAATATGGGGAACATGTAAAAAACCCAAGCATAAATCATGATAGGTAAGGTCAATGCACTACTAAGTTCAAACCATATTTTGTTAGTGTGTGAGAGAGACCATTAATCGACATATAACCATGGGAGCTAAGAGTTCAATGTACTACCCCCTCGAAGAGGGACCAATATATCTTGCAAGGACACAAAGGATCAAATCTTTCATAACCCCGAGACTTGGGTACTCGCCTATATTCTCCTTAAGTTCATGAACACTCGGCCTATCCTACGTTGACACATAGTTTATGATAGACCGCTAGTCCATCAGTGCTAAGTACAACTCCCCACGAAATTAAGCATTTTTCTCAAGAGTAGTTCCATAACATATCATGACATTATAACTTGTTCATAAAAACACTTATCTAAGCATCCAAATCATGATCATATTTCACAATAAGAATACTTCAATCGGAAGAAACCTAGTTCATTTGAAGCATGTTGACACTTCATTCGAAAGCATCCTTTAAGCATAATTGTATTTGTATATCTTTCATATAATTGTATATGTATAATTTATTTTTGTATATGTATAAGAGAAAAGAGAGGCGCGAGAGAGGAGAGACGCACATAATTATAGCTAAAAAGTGGTTGCGAGTGGTAATTAATTAATTGAGGAACTTTCGCATATAGCTACTTAAAAATAGCCTAATTACTCTCCATAGCTATAGTTTACTAATTACAATTCGTAGCTACATGTTGTAGGGATGAGAGAGACGAGAGAGAGAGAGGGACAAGAGTGGAAGAAAGGTGAAGTGTATATGTATATCGAATAAATAATTATATCTACATATGTATTTGTATATTCTGGCGAATTATACATATACAAACGTGACTAATTGTACAAACTCGAAGTCAGCAAACGTAATTAATGTATAATGTTAGTCGCAAGTGGTGATTATAACAAACTATAGTTATGATGAGTACTTAAGTAATATAAGTTTGTTTAAATACGTAATTTTCTCTTAATTTAAACTATAGCTATGTTAGCTAATCAACTGGTATATGTTTGTTTATCCGTGTTAATTATAATTGGGCCAAAAAAGTGGGCCGTGTAATAATTTTGACCCACTAAACAACCCATGTAATTCGACTCATACATTATTTCAAGTGTTTCCTTTTATTCGCCTAAGCTTCGGCTGCCGATTCTTCTGCTTCTCTTTCTCAAGTAAGTTCTTCTTCTTCTTCTTCCTCTTCCTCTTTCGTTTTGGTTCTGTTTTGTCCATTTTAATACTGATTTTTTGTGCTATCTCTTTTTTGTTTTCCTTCTCTTCTTCTACCTTTTGCTTTGTTTTTAATGGATTCTATACATGATTTCTCCATTGCTCCTGTTTTGTCTTTCAATTTTGAAAATAAAACTTCTGAATTTGGTGTTCACTATTCACTAATTTTGACTGATTTGTTTTCTGTGCGTGTTTCCTATGTTTTGAGATGGATATTGAATGTTAATTTACAGTGGTTGATACATGAAAAATAGTATCCTTTACTGGGTAAAAATAGGGTTAGTCTACTGAAATCCAAAATCAAACTCAACAAATTATCCATTAAGAACCAACTAAAAATAAATGGAGAAGTTTAACAATTATGTTGAAAACGATTATAATCTCCACACGACTATTGGACTGAATCAAGGTCATGTTTAGATTAACAACAACAAACAAGCTAAGAAATAGATTTGAAGTGTGTATAATGGATGAAAGCAAAACCCTTTTGACAAAGAAGCAAAACAAAAAGAGCACGTAAAGTTTAAATCCTGTGCTTCGCCTAAGAAAAGGTAAAAAGGAACTAAATCCCCAATAAGAACCAAAAAGGATGTTAATCAGATGCTAAAGTCACAAACTTTATCAAAATATATACATGGACATGGTAATATTAAACTGTCAAATAAGGACTATTTTACCTTAAAATCCAAGACAATTTCCCAAATAATTCACCTTTATCAAATAAGTTGTCTTCAAAGTTTCAATCTGAAAATCGAGGATTTGAGTCTTACTAAGAGGTAAATTATGAAGCAGGGATTCTGCATAAAGCGTACAACCAAAACAACTGCGAGGTAGAGGTTTTAGTTTCTGTAATCTCTGTAGAAGTGAGGGGGAGAGGTAAAAGACTTTGATAAAGTTCGAGTCAATGATTCGAGACTTTATCATAGACCTTAATTATGCTATTGCTATCACTTAAAGACTAGAATGGTGTTGAAACTTGAACAGTTCACAAGGAAATAAATATCATTTGTAGCAACAGGTTTAGTAATTTTTCAAATTTGCAAAATGATTAGTAACTCTAGCACGTAACATCATGTTCCCTTCTTGTTTGGTCAAAATGTGTGCTTAGTCTTCCATACAATTCTGGGGAGACCAATCGGGCTGAAATTAATCATTCTATCAAATTTATTGATTCATTATTGTTCAATGATAAGCTCAGAGAACTCAAATTTTATGAAGTTGACAATGTCCAACCTTTGAACTAAACAGCCATATTAGAGTTGTCTGCACTTACTGCATGTTTTTTTTTTTTATATTGTATGATCTTATTTTTACGAATTGAACTATATCTGCTGTTCTACCATGGCCCATCCTCAAGCTCTGAAAAATAAATACAGGAGATGGTGCTGTCTAGAGATCACGTAAATAACTTAATTTATATTTGCCCTCTTATAATAATTTGCTTGAAATTGTTGTAAAATATAATGTGGACTTGATCACTAGCTACCTTATTTTAAGCTAAGAGTAGTTTACAATATAAAGAGAATGGTGATGAGTATGTACAACATGATTATTATTAAAATCATAACCTTGTGGAATTCTTATTTAAAATTGTATCAGAGGTTTGTTCATGTTACTTTCATGAAGTAATAAATGTGACATTCTTTTGCTCTTTCCCTTATGACTTTATCTTTTGTCGGTAATATCCCCCTAGATGACATAGTTTGCCTTTTTTGCTCAGGGAATTAAATTCCACAATTAGTTGTTGCTCTGCTAAATCACTGTGGGCATTCAACATATCCATTTGGTCAAAGATTAAAGGAGTTGTAGTAAGCAAACAATAGGCCCAGTTCCAGGCCCAATACAGCCAGTGACCCCTATACAAAATTAGGCCCTTCTTCATCAGTTATAGTTCTTATTCCTTCCTGAGTTTTCCCTGTGTTTTTACAGAAAGGGCCGCTGCCCTTTGAAGCATGGGGAAGACAACCTCACGGTGAGATCTTCAATACTAAGCTCTCTTTATCTATTATCCTTTGTTTTCTCTCTCTCATTGTCTTCAACTCATTTCGTTTTGTTTTTCAGTGGAGATGCTGCTGCTCGAGCTGAACGTAAATTCGAAAAGAAGCTGGACTTCTATGCTAGTAATTTACTTGACCTTATACTTGTATTTTCTCTAAAAAGATGTTTTTTTTCTTTGTTATGGCATATCTAATTGTAATTCACACATTTTGATGCAAAAATATGATTCTGCTCTATATTTATTTGGGAAAAAATGCTGATTTTTGTACTGTATCATCCCCTACGAAACACTGCTTTGTTGGGGATCGGGTTTCTCTAAATTCTGGACCATGTATGAGTGATTTCTGAAAAGGAGAAGATTGATGTTTACTTTCTTCCTGTGTTATTTGCTTTTGCTTTTATTTATGGATAGCCATTGCATTCTTCTATGCCTATTTTAATTGGAAAAGTTCGCATGGTTCTTTCTGCAGAGGTTAGACAGACAGTTGCTTCCTTATCTACCAACAAGGCTATTGCTAAGGTTTGTGTTCTTAGCCCTCTTTTTTTTTTTTTCAGAATAATTGGTAATTGTTTTAGGGTTATAATCATTGGTGACTTTAATGTCGAGTTTCTAACTTGAGATCTCTGAATAAACTCAATAATAACCAGGGGAACTGTTGTAATACTGCAATCACTAATTGGAATGACAAAGAAATAACGACCGAACTGATATGGAAGAACAAATAATAATAGTAATAATAAGAGATCAGATACAGAAGAAGATATAACGGTGAGAAATGGAAAACTCCACACAAACCCTTAATATTCCTACTCACTGCTACTTGTAACAAACTCACACTCATTGCATTGTTTCCCTGCACCACTTGCTCTTCACGTTTTTCTCATCGGGCTTTAAAACAAAATCTGCCAACCTTTTAGAGGGAATTGTCATGCACTTACTCCTTCTAGGCTTGAGTACTATCCTTGTCCTCCATGTCATCGTTTGTATTCATAACAATCTCTCTGGGAACCTCCTCCTTTTCTTTTTTCTATTACTTGCTTGATTCCACATCAATCTCATGTTTGGATGAATTCATTGTTGTTGTAGTTTATTCATGTTCTATGCTTGTTTCAGTGACTACTCTTAAATTTTTTGTCCATGTTGTACTGAGTGTTAGTTGGCCATACTTTTTAGTGTGATATCGTCTGAGGTTATTGGAAGTTTTAATAATGAGTTAGGACATGACGTCATGACCTAAAGCTGTGTGCAGGACACGGTAATCAGTTTTTGGTCCCGAAATTTATATATTGGTCAGTGACCTAATTTAGAGTTGTCAAAAAGTCCAAAGCAAATTTCAGATTTACTGGTTTTTTGGTCTGGTATAGCAGTAGGGTTTTACACAAGTGTTAATGCTACCAAAACCAACTTAGCTAGAAACATACTCCATTTAGAACCCATTTGGATTGACTTAAAAAAAGGAGCTTTTAAGTCAAAAAAATAAAAAGTCAAACTTAAATGACTTTTAAGTCAAAGGTAAGGGGATATCTACTTTTGGTTTGTAACTTTTGAAAAGTCATTTTTAACCTTGCCAAACACTTCCAAAAGCTAAAAATGACTTGAAAGTAAGTTTGACCAACTTTTCAGCCAATCCAAACAGGCTCTTAGGTTTTCTTTTTTTTTTGGTAGTGCTGCTAAAATAGAACCGTAGAAATGAATGATGCTCCAAAGATATTTTGCCTCTTATCTATATCCAAAAATAGATGAAGAAAAGAGTTAGAAGAGAGGCCGACTCTGCTTTCCTGTGAACTTTCTGTTGCACTAGTTTTATATATGGGAAAACATGTTACTACTGGATGAATGCATGCATGTTTGCAGCAGAAATTAGGGGCATACAGTTTGCTTCCTATGTTTGAACTTTAACTGTGAACAAATAAAAAATTGGAGAAGATTATGCATTGGTGTCCGGTGTCCATATTAATTTTGATGAATTCCTCTAAAAGTGATAGCTTGAGCGGTGTGGTCTAACACGTTTCATCTCGATTAGTTGCCACTTTACTGCTCTGTTTCTGCTTTGTATGCTCTAAATGGGATGACATTCCCAAGAAATCATGTAAGATTTTTGGGAAGTCATTTGCTAAGTTGTTTTCACCTTGGTTAATATGTCAATTGAGAATTGAGATACATGAGTGGTTCCTCGAAGTTGATTATTTATGTGCATCACTGTATTTTTTGAAATTCTGAATCTCGATATCTATCGTACCCGGACTTTTGAGTTTGTCCTTGGGTTCATTGTCATTACTCTAAGATGCAAAGAAATGTCTAGCTAAGTTCTAGTTCGTCCCAAATTCTTTCATGTGGTTACCCACTTCATGATATTATAGTTGGTTGCATGATACAATATAAGGAAAATGGTCAAAAATACCCCACAACTTTCATTATTAGTTAAGTTTGTCCTTCGTTATACTATCCAGCTATATTTATACCCCTGTCATTACCAGACTTAGCAAATATTGTCAGTTTTGCTGAATGCCTCTCAAAGTGAGAGTCTTTCCATTATATAGAGAGAATAAATATTACAAATCCCTAAAGATCCGTCATTCCTATCCCTAAAGATCAGCTATTCTATCTCTACAAATCTGCTATTCAATCCCTCCAAATCCGCTATTCTATCACAATATTTATTCCTTTGATTCTACAACAAATCTATATGATCATGCTAATTTATATCACTATCTAATTACATTAATATATACAATTATTTAGATTTTCATCATGCTAACATCCCCCCCCAAATTGATGCCGGTGGATCAAGAAGCATCAATTTGCCTACTAGAAACTGATGGCGTTGTCGTGCCATAGATTTTGTAAACGCATCAGCTATTTGAAGATCACTAGACACATGTGGAAGAGTAATGACTCCTTTATCTACCGCTTCTCGTATATAATGACAATCTACTTCGATGTGTTTGGTCCTCTCATGAAAAACTGGATTAGTAGCAATCTGAATAGCACTTGTATTATCAGCATGGAGAGGAGTAGGATGAGATTGAGGAAATCCAATCTCAGCAAGTAATCCACGAAGCCATACAACCTCGGAGCAAGCAGTAGACATGGATCGATATTCAGCCTCTGTTGAAGATTTTGACACACGATCTTGCTTTTTACTCTTCCACGATATCAATGACTCTCCAAGAAACATGCACCAACCAGTGACTGAACGACGAGTATCAGGACATCCCGCCCAATCAGAATCACTAAAAGCATTAAGACGAATAGGAGAACCACTTGGAAAGAACAATCCACGAGTAGATGTTCCTAGAAGATACCGAATGATGCGACGAACAGCCACCAAGTGGAGATGACGGGGAGCTTGCATAAATTGGCTAACTTGTTGCACTGCAAAAGAGATATCAGGCCGAGTAATAGTAAGGTAATTTAGACTCCCAACTAATTGTCGAAACATAGTTGGATCAGGAAGAAGATCGCCTTCCTCACGACGATACTTCACATTCAATTCCAATGGAGTATCTACAGAGGAGGAATCTTGAAGACCAGCCAAAGAAATCAGATCCTGAGTATATTTGTGTTGGTTTAGAAACACACCTGAAGCAACATTATGAACTTCTAAACCCAAAAAATATGTAAGAGTACCAAGATCTTTCATATGAAAAGAATCTTTAAGCTGCTGTTGGAGGCTAGTAATTAGTGAAGAATCAGTTCCTGTGATGATAATGTCATCTACATACACCAAAAGAAGAACACAACCTGTAGATGTTTTCCGAAGAAACAAAGACGAGTCATATTTGCTCTGCTCAAAAGAAAATTGTAGCAAAGTAGACCGGAACTTATCAAACCAAGCTCTTGGAGCTTGTTTTAATCCATACAAAGACCGCTTCAACTTGCACACATCTGATGTAGGTGATGAGAACAAACCAGGTGGAGGTTTCATATAAATCTCTTCTTTGAGATCACCATGGAGAAAAGCATTTTTGACATCCATTTGATAAAGAGACCAGTTTTGTGAAGTAGCAATGGCAATAATAGTTCGCACCGTAGTCATTTTTGCTACTGGTGCAAAAGTCTCCTCATAGTCCACCCTATACTCTTGTCTGTTACCAAGAACAACCAATCGAGCTTTGTACCGATCAAGAGTTCCATCAGAATGAAGTTTAATTGAATAAACCCATTTACATCCAATAGGGCGGACATTTGTAGGACATGAAACAATGTCCCATGTGTCATTTTCTTTAAGAGCCAAAAGTTCCTCCTCCATTGCTTTTTGCCAACATTCAAGCTTGGAGGCTTGTGAGTAACCTGTTGGAATAGAGATGGTTGATAAAGTAGAAGAAAAACCATACCGTTTAGGAGTTTGAGACACTCTAGTAGATCGCCGAGGAGGCTCAAGAGGAGCAGGCCTTGAAAAAATCTCAGATTCTGGTTGTAGAGCAGTCTCAGGTGGCAGATCTGTTTCGGGATGGGGTAAAGTTGGCCGACGTCGTTCATACACAAATCCTGGTTTGAACCGCTTAGAAGACAATGACAAATCCTCAAAAGTAGGAAGAAGAGGAGAAATAGAAGATGACTCAATATGAGTAGGAAAGAAATACTGATTCTCAAAGAAAATAACATTCCTAGAAACACGAAATTTGTTAGAACTTGGATCATAACAAATAAATCCTTTCTGCGAAGTACTATAGCCCATAAAAGCACATCTAATAGACTGAACAGAGAGTTTATTGCGTTGAGAAGGAGGAAGGTGCACAAAACAAACACAACCAAATGTATGAAAACTATGATAGCTAGGATGCTTGTGAAAAAGACGATAATATGGAGATCAAGGTTTAACACTTTAGATGGAAGTCTATTAATCAAATAGACAGCAGTAGACACAGCTTCAACCCAATATTTAGATGGAACAGAGAACTCAATCATTAAAGTACGAGTGACATCCAAAAGATGACGGTTTTTACGCTCAGCAACCCCATTTTGTTGTGGCGTGTATGGGCAAGAGCGTTGTGATACAATTCCTTTTTCAAGCAACAAATTATTGAATTCATGAGACATATATTCTCCACCAGAATCAGATCTTAATATTTTGATGCATGTGGAAAATTGAGTCTCAACGTAAGCCAAAAATTTCTTGAAAATGGAAAACACTTCAGATTTAGATCGAAGAGAATACACCCATGTAAACCGACTATGGTCATCTATAAATGTCACAAAATACTTGAAATGAGCATGAGAAATTACTGGTGAAATTCCCCAAACATCACTATGAATGACATCAAAACACTTTGCAGCACGACTACCAAAATTAGGAAAAGGAAGAGTTTTACTTTTGCCTAATTTACAAGTAGAACAATCAAAGGAAGCAACTGAAAATTGATTTTTATTTCCCAATAAACCAGAATTGAACAAATGAGACAACACAATAGAATTTGGATGTCCTAGACGTTTATGCCAAACCTCATTCTTAGTAGTGGTGGAAGCAAAAGCCAGAACAGGAGGAATAGAAAAGTGTATAGGAAACAATCTTCCAACTTTAGGCCCCTTCGCGATTATCGTTCCCGACACCTGATCCTGCACAAGGCAACCATTACGAGAAAAGTTCACATTACAATTGTTATCTACCAATTGGCCAACCGAAATAAGACTAGTGGAGAGCTTTGGTGATACAAAAACATTCTTGAAAGTTTCAGTAATATCCCCAACCTTGGTAATAGGTAAATTACTACCATTGGCAACCTGAATTTGTGTTGGACCATTATACTCACGGATGTTTTTGAGTATATCAGTTGAGTTGGTCATATGATTGGAAGCGCCAGAATCAACAAGCCAAAATTTAGATATTACCTCATTACTTTGTAGTCCCAAAGTTGAAAATGCTGACAAGATCATTTGTTGTACCATTTGAGGAGTAATAACTTGTCCTACCGAAGATGAGCTATGTGTAGTGGAATCATTTATCCCAACTTGGAAAGCCTTTGTCCTACGGTTTTGAGGACGTGTGGGACACTCTTTGATAATGTGTCCTTGTTGTTTACAATAATTACAGAACTTCTTGCCACAATTGCGAGCAATATGACCATATTTCTTGCAACTGTAGCATTGAGTTCTAGCCATATCCACGCCCTTTCCTTTCCCTTGAGCTGCAAATGCAACACTGACAACATTTCCTTGATGAAAAGCATTTTGTGTGACGAGACGCTGCTCCTCACGAAGTAATTCCCTAAAACAGACATCCAACGAGGGAGATGGATCACGTCTCATCAAGTTGGAGCGAACACTTTCAAAGTCAGATCGTAATTTCATCAAAAATTGATCTCGCTTGCTTTGTTCATGAACTCCTTGAATGATGGAGAGAGATTCAGAAGGTATTTTAGCATAAACGATATCGGTAAATTCAGCCCATAAGTTCTGAAATCTAGAGAAATAATCTTGAATAGAGAGATCTCCTTGTGAATACATAGCAATTTCATGCTCTAACTGAAAGCGCCTTGCGCTTTGGTCTTGGTTGTAAACCTTTCGTAAATAATCCCACATGGCCTTTGCTGTCTTGTATGGCCTGAGATTAAGAACAATAAGAGGGTCAACTGACCCTAAAATCCATGTCATCACCCAAGCATCTTTAACCTTCCATTGACCGAGCTTTTTAGGATCGGTAGGAGTAGGATCGCTTCCATCTATATGTCCCCATAATTCTTTTCCGGTGACAAATAGTTGGAATTGAAATTCCCAGGCGGAGTAATTTTTTCCCGTGAAACGAACATGGAAAGACTCAAACTGATATGACGACATGTTTGTGACAAGCTAAGGAAGATAGAAATGCAATGATGCAAAATAACCAGAATGAAAAGAGACTAAGATTCCAAGATGCCTTAACTTCCAAGATACTTAGGACTAACTGTTGACTAACAGTAAGCAGAACCAAAACTTCCAAAAAAAATTCTGGAAGGAACCACAGATGGAGGACACTAAGAATCAAAGCACTGAAAAAGGCTCTGATACCATGTCAGTTTTGCTGAATGCCTCTCAAAGTGAGAGTCTTTCCATTATATATAGAGAATAAATATTACAAATCCCTAATGATCCGTCATTCCTATCCCTAAAGATCAGCTATTCTATCTCTACAAATCTGCTATTCAATCCCTCCAAATCCGCTATTCTATCACAATATTTATTCCTTTGATTCTACAACAAATCTATATGATCATGCTAATTTATATCACTATCTAATTACATTAATATATACAATTATTTAGATTTTCATCATGCTAACAAATATACCCCTTCATTAGACGGTTTCCCAAAATCAACCAAAATTACCCAAATTAAATTTTAAAAAATTAAAATTATGTAATTCCCTCTTTAACCTGAATCGGACCCACTTAACTAAATAAACCCATAAGTACTTAAATCCCAAAATCAATTTATCCGATCTTTCTTCATCTCCTTTCTCCATGAAAATACCATGTATCGTCAGGGTTATTGAGATTGATTTTTCCTCCAAGTGAAGCTCTTTAGGTCATCCAAAGATCTATTTTTTGAATTTCCGTTGATCCAAACTTTCATTTGCAATTTTTACTAGAACCTTTCCCGTTATTCCTTCGGAAAGGCAGCTCCTTTTGTAAATATTTCATTTTAAGGGCCAAACGGAGATTTTCCTTTTGCAGTCATTTGTGTACTGTTGTTGGTTCATACCTCTTTCATTTGTGTATTGTTGTTAATGTTTCCTGGTTATTCTTCTATGAGTTTGGAGTAATATTCGAGTCGAAGCTAATACATGGCTGAATCTTTATGTTGCACCATAAGAAGCTCTTTAGGTTTGTTGAATCAGAAATGACTTATTTTTGTACTATTACAATAAAAAATTTGACATGAATCCATTGAAAAGTTTTTAAAAAAATTGCAGCGGAAGTGTAGGATTCAATGGATGTCGGATGACTAGGAAGCCTTCGGCTTACTGGAAAGGAAGTGTACAATTAGGTGCAGCAATATAACTTGATCTTGTATAGATCTTCTAAACTTGAATGCATCCAAATTGGTCCATTACTGTTTGTTGCATAAAAAAGAAATAAGAGGAAGAATATATGGGCTGTTGCTATTACAAATGTATGAAGTTTTCCATGGGAGGAGATGAAGAAGATTGGGATAGATGAGATTTGAGATTTAATTTGGTATGAATTTAGTTTAGTGGGTCGGGTTCGGGTCAAAGAGGGAATCGGCAATTTTGGCTGATTTGGGGGAAACCATCCAATTGAGGGGTATATTTGCTAAGTTTAGTCACAGCGGGTATAAATAATCGGATAGTATAACGAAAGAATAAACTTAACTAATAAACGGAAGTTGAAGGGTACTTTTGACCCTTTTCCCTACAATATAACATAGTTTAATGGTTCTCTATTAGTGAATTGAATAGTTAAATTTTACAAGATACAATTACATTCCGTATGATGCTTCTCTTTGAAGCTATACCCTATGTTTATTCAACTAAATAGTGTTGTTTGTTTTCTGCCAGAAGAAGAAAGTAAGAAGCAGGCAAAAGAAATTGAAGGCGTATGATCTTTCTACACTTACAGAGTTTCTCCCTGACTTGAAAGCCTCTCAGCAACCAAAACCTGCAGAGTTCAAGTTGAAAAGTAAAACTAGGAAAAATTTAGTGTGAGTACTTAAAGCTTTGTTTATCTTTCAAAATCCGTCGTCCTATTTATGATGGAGCAATTTTTCCTAAGAATGTCTACTTCCAACAGGTTGAAGGAAGACAATCAATTACAAGCTGTTATTAATCATCCTGCTTTCCAGTCAGATCCATTAGGTGCCATTCATCAACATCTGCAAAGCACACAACCTACTGTAGATGAAAAGCCAAAAATAAGAGAAAATAGAAATGGAAATAGGAAAGGAAAAAAGAAATCTAAAGCCTCAGCCGGGCTACAGTCGATGGAGATCTAATGCGCTCTTAAGCTTTTTCTGCTTCTCCGGGTAAGGAATCCCCCATTTTTGGTATGTTGGTCTGTGTTTGTAGCCGTATGTTATATATAGGGCAACAGTAAGAGGAGTTGGCAATTTGCTTCTGGGATCCTAATTAGAAAAGAGCATGTGAGATGGCTATGAGTAGAAGATACAGATATCCCATTCGGGACTTGTGGTATTTTCTTTTCATTAACTATTTGTAATAGCAACCTGGAATTCTCTTTTTTTATTGTCCGCTTGCTCTTTAATTACTAAAAATGATCTGTTGATGAACAATTTGCTTGTAAGTTCCTTTTATTGATCAATAAAAGGCTTTAGTTATTACATTGGTGCTTTCATTGATCCTACTCCGTGCCTTTCTACCCTTCTACCCTGCTCGATGCTCAATGGAACACCCTCGTTTACTCGTGAAGGTGTTGCAGGAGTCCGTGTAGGTGATGCAAAAGAGTCATTGGTCAAAGACTGGATCCCGAGTCGGGGTCAGGACGTTGGGTTGGTTCGTGCCGGAGGCGAGGTGATGGTTGTAAGAGAGTTTTGAAAATGTTTTCCCTATGTTTGGTACATAGGTTATTTTCTTTAAAATTGGAGGAAGATAAAGTCCAATAGAAAACATTGTTTAAGCCAAATCCAAATATGTGGAAATGGAAAAACATTTTCCTTTTATACGATACACTCCGAGATTGTTTGGTACATGAGCTAAGAATAATAATTTCAGAATAAAATTTGGAATTAACTTTATCTCATTTTTTATTTGATTAATTATCCAATAGAAGGTGGGTTATCCCACCATTGTACCAAACGACCCCTTAGTGTCTGTGTTGTTATCGATCTCTTACGATATCTTATTTTGTTAGACGATGTGTTTATATCTTTCTTTTATATGGTAATATATTTAGTTTTCTGGGTCCTTCTAACATGTGTATATTTTTACTTAGTCCGATCAACTAAGAGCTTGTTTCGCCAAACTATAGTTTGTGTTAGGCTAAATAATTTGAAAAATATTTTTCCTAGGTTGTGTTTGATCAGTATTATTTTTTTAAAACTATTTTGAAGTGTCGATTACTAAGTAATTAAAGGGTCATTATCTTTCTATAATACATGATAAAGATCCAACTTGTCTTACAAGATGATTTTGAAAAGGGTTGACATGAGAATCTTATTTCAAACCAATTTCTGGCGTTTTTCCTTATTTAACGTCTCTTACAAGAAAAAATGTAAAAGAATGTATACACTTAGTGAGACTCGAACCCATTCAACGTCTATTTTCTGACATGAGAATTTTATTTCAAAGCAATTTCGAACGCTTTTTCTTATCGAACATCTCTTACAAGAAAAGACGTTAAAAAAATGTACACGCTTAGTGGGACTCGAACTCATCCAATGTCTCTTACAAGAAAAGACGTAAAAAGTACACACCCAGTGGGACTCAAACTCATTCAACGTCTCTTAAAAAAATGTACACACTTAGTAAGACTCGAACCCATTCAACATCTATTTTCTGACATGAGAATTTTATTTTAAAGCAATTTCGGATGCTTTTTCTTATCCAACGTCTCTAGCAAAAAAAGACCTTAAAAATAAGACGTAAAAAGTACACGCCCAGTGGGACTCGAACCCACAATCCCTTGATTAGAAGTCAAGTGCCTTATCCATTAGGCCATGGGCGCTAATTTATTTGAACTAAACAGGGAAACAATCTAAACTTTGTAGTATAAGAAACAAACTAATGAAACCCAAAAAGTGATACTAGAAAGTAGCCACAGAGCTACGAAAAATTAATCTATTTATATATGTTTAAGAAATGATCTTTTAAGATATATATATTAGATGTTTTATTCTCTTTGAATTTTTCGTCTGTTTACTTCTTCATATTTTGAATTTCTCAATTAAAATTTTGACTTTGTCATTGCTGACAAAAATGAATTGACAATACTACGATAACAATCATGGCAAGAATAAATATTAAATCTACCAAACAACAATTTTAAAGAAAAAAAATCATGCTTAACTCTAGAATGTAGAAAAATTCATGCATAATGTAATAAACATTATTATTATAAAATCAGTTACAAAACATACATAAAAAGTAACTTATGTACCAAACATTCACGAAGTATTTTATTGCACCATGCATCCACATCTAAGCATGGCCCATATTCACATTCATATCAGAAAAAGAAACAAAAAATCGATACATCGAGAAAGTAGCATGTCTAACTAGAATGCCCTAAATTGAGGAAGATAATTTTATACAAACAACAAATTGCGTCTATCACATAAGTTAAAAGCGGAATTAGAGCTTTTGGATAAGACACGGAAAACTTCACACCAAAGTTGAAAGAAACAACAGATTGAATATAACTTGGATAGCCGAAAGTTCACTATGGAAGTTTATAATTAAGCAAATACATAGAAATTATTGACATCTCAAATAGTAAAACAAAGTCGTTATAGTGACAATGTTAGTAACATAAATAACTATAAATAATATTCATCGATAGGATTAACCAAAGCAGCCCTCAAATTATTGATTTGGTGCGATTTGTCCGATTTTTTTTGTTTACCATAAAATTTAGATTATATTTTAAAATTGATCATGAAATTTGTGATTCCGACCAATTTTTGGATACAATACACTCTCATTTCTTTCCAAATAAAACGCATGTCTTTCAAATTTAAATTTTAAAATTTATGATCAAACGCGAGCTAAAATACGTGAGGGAGAACAGATTGACAGAGTTTCATTAACATGAAGTTGAATCAAATATACAAAATCTAACAGACAAAAGAATGATATTTTTGCCACTATTCATTACAAAAAAAAATCCATGAATGATTCAAATTGAGTAATTTTCCCAGAAAAAATGCACAGAACTTCAGTTTTTTCTACCACTTCGAAGCACTCTGTTTGAAGGCTCCACAGTCGTCTTGTTCGTGGGTGTTGCTGAAACCGATGAATTCCTCCTTGTACTGGAACTTGGTGGAGTTGGGTCAGAACCCATTTCAGTTTTGCCCCGGGAAGTTGAAGCTCTGCCTTTTGGTGGTTGTGGGTCAGCAGGAGGAGTCGGATCAGAATCGGTTTTGAGTTTTCTCCGGCGAGCTGAGCCGGCGGTGGACGATGTGGATTTTGCTGGTTGTGGATTTACCAATCTGGCTTTGCCCTGGCGGGTGAGAACACTGGAAGTTGGCATCACAACTGCCCTTTTCTTGAACGGCAACCGCTTAGCGAGCACGGCATTGGCTTCAGAGCTGGTTATATTCACTGGTTTGAACATGCTTGGGTAATTCTGGACTTCCGGCGCATTGTCCTCAGAAGGCACCATTTTCGCTTTGCCTTTATCAAGTCGACCGGAACTGGAAGAGGGTTCCATATTTAACCTTTTCTTGGCTGGTCTAGAGACTCTTGCATTTCCCCCATAAGAAGTTGTGCTGGATATCTTGGTACTGGATGAACGAGTATTTGGTGATATTATGGGTTTTTTAGCAATAGGCGATTTGGGTATTCCATTGCGACGGCGGGGGGCGGCGGGAGAAGAAGCGCCGCCAGCAGTGATGATACCTTTGCCGCGTTGTTGTCGAGTAGATCTTTCAGTAACCATGGTGGCAGTCTCCGTATTCGCCTTATTCTTAGAATCCATCGAAGAAGATTCACCGCCAACGCCACCAGAAGTGTTTGTTTCAGCCTTTTCCGATTTGGGTGGTTGAGAAGCAGAATCAGAGCTTCGAGTACCAATGGCAGCAGGCCCTGAATTCGCCCTTTTCTCGAAACCCGTAGAAAAAGAGTCTCCACCACCACCACCATCAGAAATCTTCGTTTCTACCTTCTTGGATATGGGTGGATTAGGATCAGAATCCACTTTTCCTTTACCGCGTAGTGGAACAGAGCTTTGAGTACCAATGGCAGCAGACCCTGAATTCGCCTTTTTCTTCAAACCCATTGACGAAGATTCACCACCACCACCACCACCATCAGAATTCTTTGTTTCTGCCTTCTTGAACCTGGGTGGCTTAACATTACAACCCAATTTTGCTTTTCCACTTCCAGAAGAGCTTGGAGCAACATTAACAGGTGGTTGCTGGGGATCAGAATCAGAACCCAAATTGGGTTTTGCAATGCGTGGAGAGATTCGAGTACCAATGGCGGGTTGATGAGTGGAAGTTGAGGACGACGACTCATTCTTCGCCTCTTTCTTAGAAGCCATGGAAAACAGAGCTTTCTTTCTTGGTGAATAACAGAAAACAGAGCAACTATAGCTGGCTATGATTTGATAGTCTATATATACATATGTTCTCCTTCGATTTTGGGCGCCCAATTCAAATGATTTATTTTTCTTATCGGAGATTCGATATCCGTATAAAAGTTCGATTAATTTGAGTCGATAGAATTATAATCTCTATCGTTACGTTTTCTTACGTCCGATTAATTTGAGTAGATAATATTATAATCTTGCTCCATTTCTTTTGTTTTCTTACCTGATATTTAATATTTTTACGAAAGTTTAATTAATTTGAATTGATTGTATTACAATCTTTCTTCATTTTTCGTTTTCTTACCTAATATATACATTACTTGTATTGAAATCGGACTAATATGAGTTGATTGTATTATAATTTTTATTCAAGTTTTTGTTTCTTACTAGATATTCATTATTTGCATTGAAATTGGACTAATCTGAGTTTACAGTATTATAATTTTTCTTCATTTTCTTTTCTTTTCTTACTTAATATTCAAATATTTGATTAGAAGTCCGATCAATTTGAGTTGATAGTATTATAACATTTCTTCATTTTTTTTGGTTTTTTAACCTAATATTCAATGTTCGTATAGAAATTTGACTAATTTGAGTGGATAGTATTACGATTTTTCTTCAATTTTTTGTTTTCTTACCTCATATTAGTATTTGTATCGAAGTTCGGCTAATTTGAGTTGATAGTATTATAATTTTTCTTCATTATTTATTGTTATCTTATATTTGATATTTGTATAGAAGTCTGATTAATTTGAGTTGATAGTATTATAATTTTTTTTTTCCTTTTTTTGTTTTCTTACCTGATATCCAGTATTTGTATGGAAGTCCAACTAATTTGAGTTAATAATATTATTATCTTTCTTCATTTTTTTTTGTTTTCTTACCTGATATTAAATTTTGAAAGTCGGCTAATTTGAGTAGATAATATTATAATCTTTCCTTTTTTTTTTCTTTTTTTTTTACTTGATACCTGATACTCATATTGAAATTCGTATAAAATAAAAAATTAATTAAGCAAATTAAGATGGTGGAAATAAAAAACTAATAAATTAAACACAAAACACAAATCATTAATTTTATTAGTTGCTCAACACAAAAAAGGCAATTTTTGAAGGGCTGATGAATAATGAGGAATGACTTAAATAAAAGGATAAATTAATCAAGATACATTTTAAATTAATATTGTAGCTAGAGTAATATTCATTTTCAGCCAATCATGTTACTTCAGTTTAACTGTAATAACCGAAATGTCCCCTAAATACCATATCCTTTTTTTAGTTGCTTTCTCCTTCTTGTAAGCTAAAGTTATTTAGTTGTAAATTTTTCTATTACAATTTAAAGACTTTCAAAAATTACTTGTTATGTTTCTACATTCCTTTTTTTTAAAAAAAAAAAAATCCACAATAGTATCGTGGTATCAGATTCAGGACCATCAGGTTGGACTTTCGGTTCACTCTTCGGTTGGGCATGAACATGCAGGGGGAGGGAATGTTAGAGTAGGTAAAATTTTCACATTGATTGGTGAATAGTGAATAGTCTGATGATCTACTTATATGGATTTAGACAATCATCCCTTTCTGAGCTTGCTTTCGTGGTTGAGTTAGGCTCACATGTTATATCTTTACATTGAGTTTATTGAATGTAATATCTCTACATTGAGTTGATTGAGATTAAAAAAAATAATTAATCTATAAATCATATCATATATTATTATAAGTAGGAAGAGTTTTACCCAAAAGTTGAATTACCGTCTTAACCCTACAGTTTTAATGAGTATTTATTTATTATAAATTAACTGATAATCCTAGACCTGTTATAAAATAAAGACTAAGTGCTAAAATTAAACTTAATAGCAACTAAGAAGAGAAGAATGTAAGGAAACTTGAATCTTCCTTATTTTGGTGTATTTTCCATAGAGATTACAATGCCTTTTATAGGCATAAAAGGGGTATAATGGACATTCACAAATTGTTATTATTTACAACACTCCCCCTTGAATGTTCATTTAGAATAAATTCTTAGTAAAGTAACAAATGTAAATAGTTGATCATAATACGCATTACTTGCTGCCTCATTAAAAACCTTATCAGGAAAACCCAGTGGGATAAAACCTTGATTAAGGAAAAAAGAGTACAGCGCGTATTTTACTCCCCCTGATGAAAATCATGATTTAGCTGCCCAAGTTTTCTCAATCCAATCTTGTATACCATCTTCTCGAAAGTTGCGGTTGGCAAAGACTTGGTGAATAAATCAGCCACATTATCACTCGAACGAATCTGATGTACGTTGATATCACCATTCTTCTGAAGCTCATGTGTGTAGAAAAACTTTGGTGAAATGTGTTTCGTTCTATCGCCTTTTATGAATCCTCCCCTGAGTTGTGCTATGCATGCTGCATTATCTTCATATAAGGTTGTGGGTACTTTGTCGCATTTCAAACCACATTTTTCTCGAATAAGGTGTATAATGGACCTTAACCACACACATTCTCGGCTTGCCTTATGAATAGCTATTATCTCAGCATGATTTGATGAATAAAAATACCGTTTGTCAAATGCTCTATTTGCAAACCAAGACATAATTTTATCTTTTCGAGATCTTTCATCTCAAATTCATTCTTTAAATAATCGATTGCCCTGTGAAGTTCCATTGGAGTTTCAATAAGGTTTATGTCATCGACATAAATAACAAGTATAACAAACCCTGATATTGTTTTCTTTATAAACACACATGGGCAAATCGCATCATTTATATAACCTTCCTTAGATAAATACTCACTAAGACGGTTATACCACATGCGTCCAGATTGCTTCAAACCATACAATGATCTTTGCAATCTAATTGAGTACATTTCCCGAGGCTTTGAACTGTATGCTTTGGGCATTTTGAATCCTTCGGGTATTTTCATGTATATCTCATTATCGAGTGATCCATAAAGGTAGGCTGTAACCACATCCATCAAATACATTTCAAGTTTCTCATGGATCGTCAAACTAATGAGATAACGCAATGTTATTGCATCCATAACGGGTGAGTATGTCTCTTCATAATCGACGCCGGGCCTTTGAGAAAATCCTTGTGCAACAAGACGTGCTTTGTACCTTTGTATTTCATTTTTCTTATTTCTTTTCCGAATAAAAACCCATTTATAGACCCCAAAACTTCGCGCTTGACAAGTGAATCCAATTCTGATTGAATTGCTTCTTGCCATTTTTGCCAGTCATTTCTCTGTCGACATTCTTCAACAGATTGAGGTTCAAGATCCTCATAATTTTGCATAATTTTTGATGCAACATTGTATGCAAAAACATAATTCACAGCTATTTCTGAGCGATTCAGATTTGTTTCATGATCACTTGATTTTATGGATAGTTCATTATTTCCTTGAGTCTCAAGCTCATTGATTCCTCCAAGGATATAAGAATTACTCACATCTTGACTTTCTATGTGAGATTTTTTCATAGTGTCATTTTGATCTTTTAATTTCCTTTTTCTAGGATTTTGATCCTTTGATCCTAATGGTCTACCACACTTCATGCGTGCTTTTGACTCATTAGCTATGACACTAGTTGATGGTCCTACGGGGACATCAATTCGAATTGGGACATTCTTTGCAGGAACATGTGATTTAGTAATCCTTTTCAAATCTGTAAATGCATCTGGCATTTGATTTGCGATTTTCTGCAAATGAATGATCTTTTGTACTTCTAGCTCACAAATGGAAGTACGAGGATCAAGATGAGACAATGATGGATTTTTCCATAAAATTTCTCCTTTAATTTCACTATTTTCTCCCCCTAATTTTGGGAAAAGTGTCTCATCAAACCGACAATCAGCGAATCGAGCTGTGAACATATCTCCAGTTAATGGCTCAAGGTAGCGAATAATAGAGGGCGATTCAAACCCAATATATATTCCTAACCTTCTTTGGGGACCCATTTTAGTGCGCTGTGGTGGTGCTACCGGCACATAAACAGCGCATCCAAAAATTCTCAGATGAGATATATTGGGTTGTTGACCCAAAGCCAATTGTAATGGAGAAAAATTATGATAATTTGTCGGCCTGAGACGAATAAGTGCTGCAGCATGCACAATTGCATGACCCCACACAGAAGTGGGCAACTTAGTTTTCATAAGTAATGGTCTTGCAATCAACTGCAGTCGTTTAATTAATGACTAAGCCAGACCATTTTGAGTGTGAACATGAGCTACAGGATGTTCAACTCTTATCCCAATCGATAGACAATAATCATTGAATATTTGGGATGAAAACTCTGCAGCGTTATCAACGCGAATAGACTTAATCTGATTATCAGGGAACTGTGCCCGTAATCGTATTATTTGTGCCAACAATTTTGTAAATGCCAAATTGCGAGATGACAATAGGCATACGTGAGACCATTTAGAGGAAGCATCTATCAAGATCATAAAATATCTAAATGGCCCACTCGGTGGGTGAATTGACCCACAAATGTCCCCATGTATACGTTCCAAAAACGCAGGGGACTCAATTTTGACCTTTGTTGGTGATGGTCTCACAATTAACTTGCCTTGATAATACGCATCACAAGAAAATTCACCATTTAAAAGAATTTTCAGCTTCTTTAATGGATGCCCATTTGAATTTTCTATAATTCGTCTCATCATTATAGACCCAGGATGTCCCAGACGATCCTGCCAAAGTACGAAAGTATTGGAATCAGTAAACCCTCGATTTACTATAGAATGTGCCTCAATTGCACTAATTTTTGTCCAATACAATCCAGAAGATAAGGCCGTGAATTTTTCTACAACATATGTCTGCCCGGAGACATTTTTGGTTATACCAAGATATTCAAGATTCATTTCATCAATTGTCTTGATATGATAACCATTTTAACGGATATCTTTGAAACTCAATAAGTTTCTCCGAGATTGAGGAGAAAACATGGCATTATTTAGTATGAGTTTAGTTCCCTTGGGCAAAATTATAATGGCTCTTCCGGAGCCCTTAATCAAATTAGTACTACCAGATATTGTAGTAACATTCATATTGCCCATACTCAAATGAGAGAAATATTTTTCATTTTTGAATATCGTGTGTGTTGTACCAGAATTAATCAAGCAAATGTCTTCATAATTTAATAATTTGCTTGGAGAATTATCCATATCTTCAAAAGTAATGAAATAAATTTATATTAAATGATTAATTATCTTTTGTTAAATATTTAAGAAATAATGTAAATGTTAAAATGATATTTGAATCATTAATAATGCATAAGATTTTTATCATTCAAATCTTTAACACTAAATTTCATTTAGTTTAGTATGTTTAAAATAAGTATTAATATAATTTATTATCTTGAAATGACATTTGAGTGACAAAAAGGAAAAGGTGTTTTCCACTAACCAATTTAGGTAGTGGTCTTACTTATACATTTTTCTTTTATGACCACAAAAGTTAAAGGAAAGAATAATTTTAATATTTTTCAATTCCTTTTCAAATCATAACATTCCAACTCACTTTCCATTGGTGTTTCTAAAAGAATGGACTCAATTATGATCAATACAAAACAACAAATATTAATAACATTAGTAAATATCAACCATTATTATTCTACCATATTCACAAAACCGTCACAAATTAAGTGATCTATTTTTCCTTCAGGGTGTGTGAAGAAATCCGCCACATCCAAGTGTGTGATGTCAATATGATCAGTGATAAAATTAGTTTCGGGATTTTTATCCTTCCTTTTTAGTGATGCTTGATAAAGCTCAACCAAGTGTTTAGGAGTACGACAATCACGTGCATAATGACCCTTTCCACCACATCGGAAACAATTTATTTTAATTGTTTCACGTTTCTCATCTTTTCCTTTTCCCCTTTGATGACTATTTTTCTTTGGTGAATGATTAACACCGGAATAAGGATTTCGCTCTTGGTCGTAATTACGACCACGTCCACGTCCACGGCCTCTTCCACGCCTAGCGTGGTGGGCGTACACCTCATTCACTTCAGGAAGTGGTGTAGATCCAGTGGGACGATTCTCATGATTTTTCATTAACAAATCATTATTTTGTTCAGCCACGAGAAGATGAGAAATCAGTTCAGAATACTTCTTGAAACACTTTTATCGATATTGTTGCTGTAAAAGCACATTCGAGGCATGAAATATGGAGAACGTTTTTTTCCAGCATATCAACATCATTAACTGTATATCCACATAGTTTCAATTGAGAAGTAATTCTAAACATGGCAGAATTGTACTCATGAATAGACTTAAAGTCTTGTAGTCTTAAATTCATCCAATCATATCGTGCCTTTGGATGAATGACCATCTTCAAATATTCCACAGAACGAGTGGATCTTTGACTGTGAGATATTCAATTTTCAAAATTTCGTCAATATGATGACGTAAGAATATCATTGCTTTAGCACAGTCTTGTTTTGATGCTTTATTTTCAATTTTAATGGTGTCTCCAAGACCCATAGCATCCAAATGGATTTCAGCATCCAATACCCATGAAAGGTAGTTCTTGCCCGAACTTTGAAGGGCAACGAACTCAAGTTTAGTAAGATTAGCCATAATAAAAAGAAGAAAAATAATAATACCTTAGCCTTCAAATTTAGTCTTCAAACTTTGATATGACAGAGTCTCGTGCTGATAACGTGTTATAAAATAAAGACTAAGTGCTAAAATTAAACTTAATAGCAACTAAGAAGAGAAGAATGTAAGGAAACTTGAATCTTCCTTATTTTGGTGTATTTTCCATAGAGATTACAATGCCTTTTATAGGCATAAGAGGGGTATAATGGACATTTACAAATTATTATTATTTACAACAAGACCTAATTTAATTCTGCAGAAACGAACCGTTGCGCTCAGCTTCATCGATCACAAAAGTTGAAACCTACAATTTCTGCTCAACCTCTCGATCAGTGCGACAGACCTTTTTCAACCTCAAGTTCAGCTGATCGAAAATCTTTTTGGTTACGTCATTCATCTATATAAATGTCTCCAATAACACGTTATTATCCATTAAACTGTTACTCCTTTCTGTGCGTCAATCAAATACACAGGTAAAAAAAATCTCCTGAAAGTATTGTTTAATCAATAAGTACAGTCAAGTAAAGTAAAATTTCTATCTTTTACTTCGTGATTCTGCTTGAAAGAATGCAGATTTAAGTCCCTAACAATTTCTTTTTTTCTTGATCAGCATGTCTGAATTCTTTGTCAAATATGAAAGTTGTTAGCAATGTTGTGTCTAATGGTTCTCTTTGATATTCAACTTCTAAGAGCAGTTTCTTGGAAGCCTGTGCATGAAACAGATCCTGCACCGGTTCAGGTTGTCCTAAAAACTCCATTAGGATTTTAACGCAACAACTCATTTTTATTGTTCCGGAAGGAGCTTATCATTTGTTTAACTGTAGTTTGTTGTTTATTTGTGTCTGACGTTTCAGTTTGTTGGTGAGAAAAGGGAATTGAAAATAGATGGTCTATTATCTTCCTCCCATTTTTACTGATTGAATATAAGTTTTCTGTTGAAATACTCGACCTTGTGAGTGTTCTAATAAAAGAAATTTAATTCAATTTTGATTTATGATTAGTTGGATATCTACCTTAGATCCCATTTGTGAAATTACAATGGGTATGTTGTTGTTGATTAGTTAGATATCTAGCATATCCTCAAGTAAATAACATTATAGACACCAAGTAACGTGGAATATTTTCCTTTTATGATGTTGACTTAGTTTTTTCGAATCTTCTTTTTGTAAATATTCCCTACCAAATGCAGGGGCGGAGCCATGTAGGCTCCAGGGTGTCCAATTGGACACCCTTCGTCGATTAATTAAGCTATATATACACGTACAATTTTGATTTAATATTGATATATATAGAATTTGGACCCCCAAAATATTCTAAATAAGTTGTAGTAGAGTTGGCAATAGCCGGCGCTTCCTAATCTTTGCCCGGGTTCAATTCCCCACAAGGGTGTTTCTTTTTTCTTTAATTATTTTGACGTCTTGAATTTAATTAAGCAAATAGATATACATGATTTTAACATAAATATTTAGTAGCTTGGTGGTCAAATGTGTCATTACTTGCTCCACCAACCCAAGTTCAAATTCCTTTTCCACTAATTATTTTTTCTCAATTAAAAATGATTATTTTTTTCAATTAAAAATAAATTATTTCCTTAAATTTTAATACCTTTTCATTGTGGCATAAGATTTTCTAAAATTTAATATTTTTTCCTTGTGGGTTTTTTTCAATTAGAATTGAATTATTTCCTTAAATTTTAATACCTTTTCCTAATGTAATAAGATTTTCTTAAAAAAATTTTAAAAATTTTTCTTATGGAATAAAGTTTTCTTTCTCTATAAATAGAAGACACAATAATCCAAATTATATCACCATATTATTAGAATAAAATCTCAATATTTCTAGACGATTGTATAGTGCCTTATGTAGAAAAGAAAATATTCAATACTTTCATGCTTCATATATGATACTTCATATTAAGTTGATTTTATCATTCATAATTTACCACATAAAATATCCTACATATTATTAAATGTATCAATTAAATCTTTATCCCTTAACGAGAACAATATTAACTCATGCACTAATGATAAGTCTATTTAACACAATGTACACTTCTATCACATCAATAATATTGCACACACTCATAACAAAACTGTTTTATAAATGTCTCGAGAGAGAATGAGACAACTTGGTGTGGCTCACACGTGCAACGCACGTGCCCATGACTAGTTTATTAAAAATGTACGAAGTACAAAAATTCCAATAATTTGGGAGTTAATTACATCTAATCCCTAAAGTTTCTCAAATTACAATAATTTTTAAACTTTTCAGAATTTGCGGATATATTGATCCTTCGTCCGATACATAGTAAACAATACATAAATTATGTATCAGATATGTAAGTTATGCATTCAGTACATAACTATCTATCATATTCATATTAATATAGGTTTGAAACAATTTGAGTTATGTATCAATAATAACATATGTATCACGTACATTGTACACAAAAAAAGTTGTAATGTATCCATAAAGGTGGAGTAATATATCCCGATGTCAAAAGAGAAAAGGAAAAAAAATTGTAATTAATACAAATGGTAAGAATTTTTAGATATTATGTTATCATAAGTCGCGTAATAACATAATTTCCCTATAAATATTGTATAAGAATATATATACATCTTTGATACACAATTATACCTTCTAAAGACATTATACACTAATACCATTTATACAATATTGTTACACTATATATACGTATAAACGTTTTTATTGGTTTTTTTGTTGTCTGTATAGTTAAATAAGAAGTCCTTTGGTATATACACAGATGGAAGCCTGGAATATAACCTTATAATTGTAAGGTTGTAGTAATATACACGATATAAATCATAGAAAGTATTAATAAATCTTTATTATATACACGGTGTTAGTACTGATATTATAATTGTGCACCTTTTTGACTTACTTGGCATTCAAATATCTCTCACGCGCCTTAATTGCATGGAGTCACGGAGTGTGCCACGTAAAACAAAGGTGTACACAATTACAAAAAAAAATAAGTTCAAGGGGTAATAGAACCTTAGTTTAGTTAAGGTGTGTATCTGAGATTTCGGTCATAGTCTAAGAGGGTACTCGTGCATTTTTCCTATACTATTAGCTGTTTTTAGTTTGAACACATCTTCTAAAAAGTTCATAATTATTTCAAGAATTTGGAAGTCTTTTCACGAAATTATAATTAATTAAATAATATTAATTTAATATGATTTCTTGATTTTGCAAAAAATTACTTATCTAATTAAAGGTAAAAAAAATTCTTGAAATAAATCAAAAGTAATGATATTTATTAAAAAATATTCCTTAATTGGCGACTTAATACTTAAAATCTCAAAAAAAGGATTAAAATAAGTAAAAAATATTATGTACTTATATTTCCTTTTATTTGCATATATGATATTAGTGATAGAATAAAACATGTAAATATCATTTTGCCCGTTGTTATTCAATTTAGGTAATAAAAATAATAATTATCTCCAAATGACAAATCTTTACAAATTTGACTCAAAATTTGAGATCTCTACATTAGTACAATATATCCATGTAATTATTTGGTAAGTGGAATTCATTTTATTTATATAATAGGTACACAAATATTAATATTCTTCTATTTTTAAAATATGTCAAAAGTAATATGAAACTTTTACCATATATAGTTGAAGTGAAGACATAGGAATATATTTTTTTATTTCTAGTATAAATAGAAGTGTAAAAGTTTGGGAAAAAAAATCAATTGTCTAAAAAGTTCAGAAATTGAAAATGAAGCAAGCTATAGCAACATGTTTCATCCTAATAGCTTTTCTTTTTCTCACCTCAGGTATATATAATAAGATATATATTGTTATTATTATGGTTTACTGTGTTTAAGTGATTGCACCTTATTGTTATTATTATGGTTCCTTACATACACTATCGAGTTTTTCTTGTAATTGTTATTTTGATTTTACTTGAATCGATTGTCTTTTAAAAATAATTTTTCTACCTCGTAAAGATAGTGATAAGGTCTGCTACACTCTACCTTCTAGACCCTACTTTGTGGGATTTCACAAGGTTTTTGTTGTTGTTTTTATTTACAATCTTTCTACCTTGTAAAGATAGTGATAAGGTCTGTCACACTCTACCTTCTAGACCCTACTTTGTGGGATTTGACAAGGTTTTTTGTTGCTTTTATTGTTGTTATAGGATAGGTTTTATTTACGATCTTTCTACCTCGTAAAGATATTGATAAGGTCTACCACACTCTACTCTCGAGACCCTACAAGATTTTTTTTGTTAGATAGTTTTTATTTTCATAATGTTAAATAACTTGTAATAATAAAATTTTAATTCTAAAAATATTTTTGATGAATCTCACAAGTAGTTCCCTAAGAATGATTAGGTTCTTATTCCCATCTTTCGTAGAGAAACGATTTTCGATGGACTCTCAACCCTAGACTTGTTGATGAGTAAAGGACAAATTAATAGTTAAAGAAGTCAAATCTATTTATGTATCTATTTATTTAAATTGGCATTTCTAATGATTTTTTAATTATTTTTTTAGGTATGATTTCAGTTGAGGGTGCTCTAGTAAATATTTGTGAGAGATTAGTACTTGGAATTGATTGTCCAGTAGAATCACAATCAAGAATATGCCTAACAGAGTGCACTAAAATATCCAATGGTCACAAACCTTATGAACATTATTGTTTACAAGGTCAAGATTCAACTTATTGCTATTGTGAATGGGAAGCTGATTTTTGCAACTAAGAGATCGTTTGATAGAGTCCATTAAAAGATCGTTTGGTATGGATCGATCAGTATCAGGAATATTTTTTTTAAGAATGTAATAATTTTAACGTCATTTTTATTTTGTTAATAAGATATATATTACTATTGTTATTGAAAGTGTTCGTAACATATATTGAAAGAACATTACAATCTATCGCGCATCCGTATTAAGAAAAAGACATGTGTTTTAGACCCCCAATTTGAGGGTTCTCATTTCTTCACAATAATTGATTATATTTTTTCTTTTTAAAAAAATTGGATCGAGATACTATTCGTAAAAAAGTAACCTTTTAATATAAAATGAAAGAATTTTATAGAACTTTAAGATAATATAAAATAAGAAGGAAAACGTTCACATATAGCCACTTAAAAATAATTAATTACTCTCCATAGCTATAGTTTGATCATTACAATTTGTAGCTACATATTACATGGAGGACAGAGGCGAGCGAGACTGGGAGAGAGGAGAGAGGCGAGAGAGAGGGGGAAAAAGTGGGAGAAAGGTGAATTGTATATGTATATTGGTTAGATAATTGTATATTATACATATGTAATTGTATATATGGCAAGAGAAATTGGGAGAGGGAGGAGAGAGGCGAGCGAGACTAGGAGAGAGAGGAGAGAGGCAAGCGAGAGAGGGCAGAGAGTGGGAGAGAGGTGAATTGTATATGTATATAATTATATATAACTGTATATTATACATATACATTTGTATAAATGGCAAGCGAGATTGGGAGAGGGAGGAGAGAGGCGAGCGAGAGAGGGAAGAGAGTGGGAGAGAGATGAATTGTATATGTATAAAGGCTAAAAGTTGTATATTATACATATTTATTTGTATATTTTGGCGAATTATACATATACAAACATGACTAATTATACAAACTCGAAGTCAGCCCACATAATTAATGTATAATGTTAGTCGCGAGTGGTAATTATAGCAAACTATAGCTATGATGAGTAATTAAATAGTATAAGAATGGTTATATCATCAATTAATTTTTTTTAAAAAGAAATCAGTTATATAAATGTTTATGTTTGAGGCATCCATTTGATTTTGACTTTAGATCACAAATCTCCTTGAGCCTTGCTCCTGATTAACGGATTTCGAAATTCAAATATTTATATCTTTGACAGTAAATTTATAAATACATCTTTTAGTTATTTTGAATTTTCATTATTGTGACTTGTAGCTTTTAGATTTTTGAGTAACGCCACATCATGCCTAATCGAACATGATGTTTGATTGGCGAACTTAATTAAAAAATAATATTGCGCTAGCTCTTGTTATCAGCTATAACTTTTGACATGATGATAAACATTTCGATTCTCAAAAGCAACATGTTGCATGAGGTATACTTTTTAGACAATGATGGTAAGCGCTTGATCGTAACAGAATCCCTTACTGAGGTTGGTAAATACAATAGTTGTGTGCTTGTTTTTCATCACTTGAGATACAAAGAAAAAGTCTTTCATATGCTGCAGCCATTTTGGTAGCAGTAAACAACTTCAAACCCCTCTTTCTAGCAAATCTTCCTTTCTTCTGTAAACTTTCCCTTCCATCCTCCAAAATCTTATACAAAGCTTTCTTCAATTCCCTTACTGTAGGTGCATATGTATACCCCATTTCTTGGCTAACGATGATCGATCCAGTAATGCTGGCGAATTTCGTTGCTAACAAAGGCTTACCTGTTAGTATGGCTTCTAATAATGTGTGATCCAATCCTTGAGCTCTTAATGTGGGGTTTATGAATACATCTATTGCATTGTAGAATCCTGCTAGTTGATCTTGTTCTAATGGTCCTAAAACCAGCACATTATTCGATCCGAGGCCTTTGTATCGAGTACCCCATGGACCATTTCCAGCAACCAGAACAATGACATTGTCCCTGAATGTTGAGTTCTCATTGAAAATTTGTTGTAAGGCTTCAAACATTAAAGGGTGTCCTTTATCTTTAACTAACCTCCCGGCTAACCCCACGATAAGGGACTTTGATTCCGGTATTCCAAGGTTGGATCTGAAAGCACTGCCCTTTGAAACATCAGGTTTGAATATCTCCTCATTGACACCGTTTAGTATGACATGAACGCGTTCTTCAGGGATCATATAGATCCTTTTAAGTACATCTCCAGCATGATCACTCGTGGCAACGTGGTGAGCGTAATTTGGGAAAAACTTTACCTCTTCAATAACCTTCTTTATTCTTTCAGACAAAGCAGGTGACTTTACAGGATCATCAGTAGTGTTTCGGAGAAGCTCCTGTATGATATCAGAATGTATAGTTTCATAGGCAATTCCATGCCAGCTAACTGCAAGATTTTTCAGGTTTTTCGATCTAGTATGTCTAAGGCCTACACTCTCTGTATGAATCACATCGAAGGGCCTTTTTGTCGCGTTTTCTGCTTGAAATTGCTTCCAAACAACAGCTTGGTCAAGATATCCGGCAGCAGTAGGCCTCGAGATGTGAAAATGTGGATATAAAGGGAATGATGAGTTGGAGGATGAAGCTGTGAAGATATGAAGCTCATGGCCTCGTTTAGCTAAGGCGAGATGGAGTGTTAAGGCGTGTCGTTCAAGTCCTCCAGCTTGATTTTCATCTGGCCATTTCTTGACAAACAGAGCAATTTTAAGGAGTTTTTGAGGTGGTTGTGATGAAAAGTCAAGATGATTCCAAGCTTTCGGGAATCTTAGTAGATCAGTTGATTCGTTTTCGTTGCTCACCGTCATTTGGATATAGGAATAGCCATAGCCAAAACAAGGCCAGTAGAGTAGAGGAATAGATGACAAGGCAAAGAAGAAAACAAGAAAACAGCAACAAAATCGAAAACTGGAAAAACCAGTTTGATCTTTTGCCATGACAGTTCAAAATCAAGAACCTCAATTCCTTTTCTGAAGATAGAAAAAAGTACCATGATTCATTTCTTATTAAGTTGTACTCCCTCGTTTTTAGTCCGTTTCAAAAATAATATCTTCTACCTTTTATAACAATTTTCCACTTGACATGTTTAAGATCACAACCGATTTATGCATTTTCCTACTTTCTTAAACTCCGTGTCAAGTTAAAACCAGACTGACGGAGTTTCTCTTTTGAGATCTAACATAGAGCTGCACATGATTGTGAACTTGTTTAAAATTTAAATAATACTCACACATATCTATAAGTCCTCAATTTAAGTTGACTAAATTGGTTGCTTGTATAATCTGCACAAGTCTCAATCCATGTTAATAAATTATAAAGTCACAAATCTCGAGCAAAACAGAAAAAAATATAATAGTCTTCAGTATTAGGAATAAGCTAAAGCAACAGTCACAGCAACAGAATAAAGTATTGTTCTTAGTTTACCACTCGGTTTCTGGTATCTGCATTGCGACCCCAACTAATTTAGATTCTAGCCGCGTAAGATGCCAAACATTTTTGTGGCACATAGAGTAAGAAATAGGATTGTATTGAGTAATAACAAATTTGGTTTTATATCACACATTCATATGTACAATGGACAACCATGACATATGAGAAGTTGTCTAAATATGATGATACAACAAAAAAGAAATCAAAACTTACGCTAAACATGTCGAAGCTTTTCGACCTTGATCATGATTTTTCGACAGACATACAACTATATACTGATGACGAATCCTAAAGGTTCTTTCTGCTGCCAAAGACAGAAAGTGATTTTTGGTAATAAGCAGAACGACTTCGATGGTAATCAATCCAAATACATAACTGTCGAATAGCTTCCCTCTTTTCCTCCTTGAGAGCCAACATACTATCGTCTTTTTCCTTGATCATTTTCTCCAATTCTCTAACCTTATTGTCTGATTTCCAAACCTTCTCTCTATACACTAATATCTCGGCTTCCTTGACGTCCAACTGTTCAAGTAAGCAATCTAGATCATCTTGTACATGTACTATTGCTTTGTTTTTCCTCATAACCCAATCTTTTACAAATTTCAGCTCACAAGAAACCTTCGACATTCGATTAAAGAAATGACCAGTACACTCCTCAAATTTTAGAGCTACTGAGTCTAGTGAAGCCAACGTATCGTTTGCTGTCAGTGTTATATCCTTAATGCCTCGAACCCCAACTTGTAGCCTTGCATTTTTCTCTTTTAGATCATTATTTTCTTTCTCGTACGAGTCTCTTGTTTTTTGATACCACTCCTTGTTTTCAAGGTGCATTTGTTCTGCCACGCGGATCCTCCTGCTCAAGATTCTCAAACCATCTTCAAACTTCTTACGCAAATCTTCGGTCATTTCTTCTATTTTCTTTTCAGCACTTTGCAAATTTGATTTAGAATCTTCTAACCTGATCTTCATTTGTCTATGTTCTTCATTCAGCTTCTTTATAATATCTTCCTTTTCTCTTATTGACTTCTCCTGATCTGTGATCTTCGAGGTCAAATCGATGTTTTTCTTTTCCATATGAGTAAGGCTATTGTACGAGTTATGTTTATCTTTCTCAAGCTGTGACTGCAATAGAGCTTTTACAGTTTCCTCGGTTCGTAGCTGCTGCTGAAGAGTGTTGATTTGTGTTGCCATAGATGAATTCTCATTCGCATAGGCCTCGTGTTTCTTTTGAAGAGTTGACAGCTCATGTTTCTTCTCTAATAGTATGGCTTCCAATTCTTTCATCTTTTCAGTTAGCTCCTCTTTTTCTAACTGTGAACGACAAGCTTCTCGGTTTAGTGAGTCTACCTCCAATTTCAAGTCTTTTACTTGTAATTGTAAGCTTTCATTCGCTTTTAATATCTCCTTCTCAATCGAAGAGGCGCTTGTTAGTTTCTCTTTTAGATTTTCAATCTGGAGATGACATTCGGATAGTTCTTCATTTTTTTCTTTGAGTGACATTTCTACTTCTGATTTACGATGACTCGTGGCTTCCAGCTCTTGCTGCAGAAACTTAATCTTTTCGGTTAAATCCTTAACTTCGACAGTTCCCTCGTGGCACTTCTTTTCCATTGACAACTCCAGCTCGCGTTTCTGATTGTTGAAGGACTTGAGCTGTTCATTCCTTTCAGTATGTAAAGAGTCCAACTCTTGCTGCAGAGACTTTGCCTGTGCCATTAGATCATCAATTTTCGACTTTGAGTTAGTCTGATTTTCTTCGAATCTTGTAAGAAGATTATAAAATTGATCTGATTTCTCTTGAAATGCTGCTTCCATTTGTTTCAATTCATTTGACTTGCACGTAAACTTCTCTCCGAGTTCTTTCTTTTGTACACATGAGGTTTCAAGCTCAATTTTCATCATAGCAATTTGATCCTCTAATGTCTTTATCTCAGCTAATCTCTCACTCTCGTGAACCTCGTGTTTCTTTGTAAGAGACAAGATATCTTCTTCTTTTTCTGTTAGTTTCTCCTTCAACCAAGCAGATTCATTTATCAACTTGTCCGTCATGCTATTTTCTGTGCCTTGATTGTTCAAGTCCTTGAAAAAATCTCGAGATTCTGGTTCTTGGACAGAAGATGTTGGTGAATCAGGTAATGAGTCCAAGTCCAAACTTGCATTTTCGTGATTTGTAGTGTTTGAAAAATATGAGGTGCCTTCGCCAGCAAACTGCCACGGGGAATGATATGCTTCGGAATCTGAAACTGAAGAAGATGAAGATGCAGCATCGTCCCCGGCTTTGGCACAAAGATTATACTTTACTTCTCCTTTGAGATTTTCATACTTAGCATAGAGTGACTGGTATTGTTTGTGGAGATCATCAACAAGTTGGACAAGTTCTGCTCTTCTCCTTATGTTCCCCTCTCTACTTCCTTTGTTCATACTCTTGCTCAGCTTCACTATCCTTTTTACCTTGTTTTCAATCCCTGCAATAAACAACAAACTCTTCGAGTTACGACTCTCACAACAATAACAACAACAACATATCCACTGAAATCTCACGAAGTTAGGTATGGGGGGCGGAGCTACCTTCATACAGAAAATTATATTATTTATATATGGTTAAAATAAGTTTATATGCATATATAGTAGATGTCGAACCCCCTTCAGCTATCTATTTCTACAGATTTTGAACCCCCTTATTGAAAATTCTGGCTCCACCTCTGCTCTGGAAAGGTAGTGTGTACGCAGACCTTACCCCTACGGCCCTACCTAGTGGAAGTAGTAAGAACTGAGGCTGTTTTCATGTGGAATAGTTACCTATTTTTATGTCTTTCAACTGTGCTTCTTTTTCAGGATCCATATGAATCTGAAAAGCCTTCAACGAACCCTTCAAACGTTGCTTCGCCATCTCTGCTTCCATTATTTTTAAAGGGAAGTACCACTTAAGATTGAACGATTGCTAGCGTCAAAATGGCTGATCCATCTGAGACAAAGGACATCCAGGATCTGCAATAGCCCATTTAGATAATGTACATAACTCAATTCCAGCAGCTAATAACATAGAAAATTGTCCCTTGATCGCGAAATACTTTGTGTACCAGACTTCTCGTTTAATAACATAAAAGATAATTATTGAACAAGGATTGCATGGTCCAAACTAGTAACATATATGGAAGAAAATCCAAACACAAATATTTTTTGATTAATCATCCATGCATATTCGAATTTAATGCAACAACAACATACGTAATCCCACAAGTGAGGTACGTCTGAGGGGCGTATACGCAACTTTACCCCTATATCTTGTGAAGGCAGAGAAACTGTTTTCGATACGTACATTAACAGATTTAATGTAATTAACATTTGAAATCATGGATGTACAAACATAATTTCTCATTAATAATCATTAGGATTATCCAAAATTTATCTTTATTTGTCCATTACAACATAGAAAATGCAGAACAAAAAGATTAAAAAAATATTTAAATTCTTACCTGAAAAACTGTGAGGAAATAGATGAATAGCCATTTGCATTTGTTTTCTTAACATGTGTAGTATCTTGAAACTAAGGGGAAATTTCAGTTACTTTTTCTACCATGATATTCTATGGCTATTAGGCATCAATCATCATAAATATATTTGACAGTAACGTATTAGATATTATTTTGTCTATAAGATTTAACCGGTAAAATTGACAACGGACATATTTAACGGTCCATAAAATGTAAATAAACATTATATGAAACAATAGTTTATCTAATTCTTTTTGAAAATTTTGGGAGTTTATTTAATTTTTAATTAGTAAAATAAATATATTATTTAAAAAGAATATTTCAGTAATTTAATTTTTAACTAAAGTACATTACATTTTAAATATAGTATGAATGAATGAATTATATTATTTAATAAAGCATTGTTGATAGTTATTACTCCCTCCATTTAAAAAAAGAATGTTCTTATTTTCTTTTTAGTTTGTTTCAAAAAGAATGACCCCTTTTCTTTTTTGGCAACACTTTAACTTTAACTTTCCACATGGCATGTTTAAGACCACAAGATTAAAGGGCATTTTGGTACATTTGACATAACTTTAATTTAGAACCACAAGATTAAAAAGTCTTCATTCTTTTCTTAAACTCCGTTCCAAGTCAAACTAGGTCATCCTTTTTGAAACGGAGGAAGTACTTATTAGGTATTGCAGTAACAAAAATACATAGGCGGTACGTTGACTTAGCAAAAGGGTCCTAATACATAATAATTATAGTAAATAAATTAGGAATAGTAAGTCGTTTAGAATTTGTTATTTTGTATTTATATAACTCATATCTAGTAAACTAATATAGATGATATGATAATTCGTGGTCTCATAACAATATTGTAGACATAATTGTTATTATATGAATCAAAAAAAGTATAGTGTGTTACATCCACTTTAGAACAACTAATTGTCTTACTAATTAGGTTTAATGAGATGAGTTTTATAATATACACAAACAAGAATCGATCAAAACTTTAGATTACTACAACAAAATTATTGGGTTTAAAGGTGTGAACAGGAAATGAAGGGTCGTGACTATGCCAAAGGATTGTGACGTTTATGAATGATTGTGCCCTTTCAAAAGGGTTGTGACCGTTTTAAAAGGTTGTGTTTTTTTCAAAGTATTGTGACCTTTCTGAAGTTTGTCTTCTTTCCAAAGAGTTGTGACCTTGACCCTTTGTTGGCTATAAACAGAGAGGATTTCTCTCATTTTTTTGCATTGAATTCTTCCCTTCTTCTGCATACATTTCTTACAAAACAAAATCGATTGATCGTGTCTGTGTGTGATTCGTTGCTGTCATTTTGAGTTCGTTGAAATTATTGAAGTTTGAGGTACCGCTACTTCTTTAATAGTTAGACCGTTTTATCTTGGGAGGAATTAATCTGTAACCTCGAGTACTTGAGGGATTGAATTTCTTAAGGACACACAGTGGGTTCTGTGGACTGGATAGTTTTTTGTGTTTTTCTTTTCATCTTTTATTATTTCTTGTTTGTTAATCTGAATACATGAGGCAACAAACTTAAGAAATTTAATATTGATGGTGTTATCTTTGGTAAGGAAATTACTTTTATTTTCTGTGTTCTTTTTGTTGGAAAAAAAAAGAAAGAAAAAGAGAATTATTTTATCATATGATAAAAGAGTTTTGGGATGAATTAGTACTACATTAATATGTTTGAGTATATTTATTGTAGTAAGTTTTTTTTGGATGGGTAAGATTATTTTTATTTTCTTCTCAAGTGCATTGTAGTATTGCACCCCTTCAGTTAAGACTGGCCAACGAATCGGAATGGAATCACCGGACTGACACGAACTGGTACCGGGCCGGAACGGGATGAGTTGACCGGTTCGTTGACCGGTACTAGGATGAATCGGATCGGAATACCGGAACGGATACTCGATTCCGTCCTGTTCCACTATATACCGAGATGGAACCGGAATGGATCGGAATGGAACAGAATGGGATAAACAAGACGACACATCTAGTTATTTCAAAAAATGAGTACATTTTTTTTAGTTATTTTGATTTTTTGAATTACGAAAATATGAATATTTTTTTATTTTTCTAAGTTTAAATTAATAGTTTTTAAATTTATAATGTAATTTTTTACTTAAGTTTATTTTAAAGATATTCTTTTTAAAAATTTTACTTATTAAGTTTGCAAGTTAAATCTAATAAAGGTTTTTTTAAAAAAAAAAATTGAGCTTAAGTTAAGTTTTCAAGATTTGAATCTTTTGATGTTTATAATTATTACTTATTAATTTGTTATAACTTATAATGTATATTTATAACTTGTAATTTAAATAACTTAAATTTGTAATTTTAAAAAATTAAATAAAAATAAGGATAATAAAACTTTAATAAAAAGTTGGGGGGGGGGGGCGACTTAAATATAAAATATAAATTAATTAATAAAAAATAATTAATCGAAACTGTTCGGAATTGGAATAAACCGGTATATCAAATAGCGATTCTGTTTCGTAAACTGGTTCACGGTGTCCCGTTCCGTCCCATAGGCTACCGAACAGGGACGAACCAGAACGATATCGGACCGGTACCGCTACAACCCGGTCTGGTGCCCAGTCTTACCTTCAGCCTTCTTTTCAATAAGAAAAGTTATTTTGTGCATAAAAGTTAAGATATGCACTTTAATTTATTTTTTGCTATATCCTTGGTTTTATATAACTACGAGAAGAAGTAAATGACCGGATGTTGTCTCGTAACAATATTTGAACATGAGTTAGTTTTTCGTTAAAATTCAATGTCTTCTGAGGAATTGAAATATGACAAAAACTGGGAAAGAAGGAAAAAATTAGCAAGAAAAGTAACTTGCATGGAATCATTGCTGACAAATAGAATATGAATTTGGGTAAATCAGGTTTTATCTTTATTTCCCTTGATTTTTTTCTCTATCCTTGATAAGTTATGAGATTTATTTCATAAATTTTAAGATAGATGGTCATTATGTGATGATCTCAGAATATATATTTAGTACTATTAATATGTATTCTGCTCAGAGGAGGAAAAAACTTTTGTAATTTTCTACTCCATGTGAAATTTGATTGTGTTTGACTTTTAGAGACTAATATCTTTTGATTTTTACTTCTTTGGTTTGAAGAATATAAGAACTTTACAACAAATCAAATTGTGCATTGGTTTGAAGAATAAATTTCACCAATTTATTAGATACTCTGTTTGAATGAATATTCTGACTTGAAAAGTACAAATTCTTTGTCAGAAATATTAAGGCTAATGATTTGAAAAAGATAAAATGTTAGCTAGAAATAGTGTTGTATTTGAGGTTTCTGGAGATTAAAACATTTTGATTAACTACTCTGTCTGAATGTGAAACTGATTCGAAGAACATAAAACCTTCATCAGAATTCACGGTTCACTCGGTTAACGATTAGAAGAATATAAAAACTACATCGTTAAACTAGAAACAAGTTGTATAAAGATTGAATCTTTGTTGTTAGTATTCTCAATACTAAGTGGTCTGTCTAATTGTGAAGAAAAGTAAAAAACACTAGTGACATAAAATAGTGATTTTTTTGCCTGCAATGGGTGTTTATATGGATTAAATTTCCAAAAGAAGGTTTCGTGTATTAATGTGTATTTTGATAGTATACAATATGAAAATATGAGGAAAAAATATGTGGAAAATAATTTCAAATACTTGAAAAATATTTTTGAGAACATATTTAAAATGTGGGGGTTCTTTACTTGTGCTAAAGACAAAATTAAACTTGCTATCTAATTTAAATTTGAAAGTATAAGATATGAAATTTAATGACATTCTTGTATCCTGTTAGACCCACAAAATTCTTGGAGTATATTTGATATTGTGGTCGTTGAGTCTCTTTACAAGTATATGATATGACTAATATAAAACCACAAAATTATATTTTGTATTCTTTGATGAAAAAATTTCACTTAAAATATTGTGATATTTCATGAAAAGATATGTCTATTAAAATAAATAAAAAAATTTATAGACATGAACATTGGTGAAAATGATCTGTCATATTTGTGTTGTAAAACAAACATTATGGTCATATTACCCTTATTGGACCGATGAAAGTTTTATGGTCATGGGTACTTCTATACCAAATTGAATGTTATGAAAAGGTTCTTCAGAAAAGGACATATGACATTGTGTTGACTCTAAAACAATGTCTGTATTTGAGAAAGTTATAAAAAATAAAGAACAAAATATTTGTGGGAAAAGATTACCTCACAGAAGGTCTTTTAAAACTTAATATTTCTGTTTGTTCTTACTTGTTTGAATCAAATAGTTTGTGGCATAAATGCTTGGGACATATCTATTACAAAACCTTGCAAAAACAGATCAACTTAGAAGTATTGTCAAACTTCTACTGCAATAAATCAAAATGTCAAGTATGTGTTGTTGAAAGGAATTTTAATACCTTAGAATCGATTTACACTGACATTTGTGATATGTAATCAATACCATCTCGTGGTGAAAAAAAGTGTTTCATAAATTTCAATGACAGTTGCACTATGTATGAAGGATATACTCACATGTCCTTGGTTTTAAGGGTGAAAGGCTCTTCTCACCTAATAAATCCTTGAACAAATATGGTGTAATTTGGAATGAATGCCTAAGTGCACTCTCCTATGAATAATAAACATAAGTAATAGACTTAATGTTACTTTAAACGGAATTGTGCTTACCACCGAGTGACATGAATATGAGATGGAAACTTTCTGCGTTTAGCAAGTTCGAGTTTCTAGTAGCAATCACTTTGTTCCATAACTATGTGCCCACATAGGTGTTTAGCTAGTGCATCCACCTAGTTGCTAATTTAGTTACTTTCACCTTGGGCAAGTGAAACACCTCTTTTCAGTGTGGAGGTAGAACACCGGATTCCATGTAGCTCACATGGTCTATATCGGTTATTGCTAATCTCCCTATGTTTTAAGATTATGAACTAAGATATGAATATGACTTACGAATATGACCTATGTTGCATCAAGTGTTTTCTTGTGAATAATAGTGTATTGTCCAATTGTGAATGCAGATCAAACCACTAATTGGGAGCATGTTCTCTTTTAGTTGATTATGTACTGTGCGAATTTGAATTAATCTGAGTTAGTATAAACAAAGCAAAATTGTCAAAGGACTCAGAATCTACAGAATTTCTGGGGTTCGAGTCATGAGAATGATTGCAAAACTCGCCAAATAAAATATCAAAACTTTAGAAATGAATAAGTACATTCAATTTGAAATAGTGATAAATTAACTGCATCGCCAATCTAATAAAAAATAGACTTTCTTCCTCTCCGTAAGGGTGCTTGTTGCCAGATCCCGATCACTTGTGAGTTGCAGAGGTTGATTTTTCTCATCAAAAGCCTGTATTTTTGTTAATTGACTATGACAAAGCTTGCTTCCTTGAGGTGAAGAAAGACTTGTATTCTTCACGTACATTATTAATAAACAACGGATGAAGCACGTAATCATTTCAACACTCGAGTGTAGATTGAGTCTCGTAGGAAGACAACTCCGTAGCAAAGCATCTACAAACATTGGACACTCTTCATTCTGCAGTAGAATATCGACATCTAAAATTTCCACATGAGGGATACCATCTCTGTTGTATGGTTGCAATTTTTTCCTGTTGCTCATATTGCAGTTGGGAAAATAAAGGGAAACTTGAGACCAAGAGGTCGAATTGGATATGAAATTCTTCAACTTACAAAACCATTCATCATTTAAAAAATCGTAGCAGTGAAGAACAATTTTTGAGTGCTTCGACTCTGTTAGAGTTATAAGTCGAGGAATTTGATCTCCGATATACTCAAATAATACCAAATTTGGAGAATTAAGCTCCGTCATTCCATCATAAATCTGAACCTTCAAAACCTCTAACGATTGAAATCGAGAAATAAGGCGTTGCAGATATCTATCAGATGTGCATACATAAGATAGATTTAAAGATTTCAGATTAGGACATTTAACAACGTCCAATTGATCCAATAAATAACAAGAATAATATAAGTGTTCAAGAGTTGGTGCTCCGAGGATTTTAACAGAACACTCTCTTTCTGTCGAAATAGAAATTGACTTGATTTTTTGAAGATTCAGCATCTCAATCTTTTCAATTCCCGAACAATACTCAAAGATGAAACTCACAATCGATGGACAACTATTAAGCAGAGTTTGAAACATGTTTTCGTCTAAATCAACATAACGTAGAGTAAGCTTTCTCAAAGAAACACAAGTTGGGAAGACAATACCATTAACATGAGGCAAGAGTGAACAACTTTCGAGAACGAAATCTGTTAAAGATTTTGATGACAAGATTGTGCAAATAGGCAATGAGACGGTGTCAACTTTAATGACGAGATGTTTTACACCATTCTGAACTGCAATATCAATCCACTTATCAATAGAAGGAAACACTGTTCCTGCATAGTGTGATAACATAAACTTTTCTATATGGACTTTTCTGTCCCTATATCTCTTCATGATAGTATCCATAATTTTAACATTGCCTTGAAAATAAGGATCAACTTGGAATTCCAAGTTGGGATGAGTCAACCATGCTCGCAACCAAGTTTTCGAGAGAATGCTCATCCGAGCTGCTTCTTTAAGAGGAAGATGACATAGTATTTTTTCAATCAAACAATCAGACAATACGTCTATCGTCGGTCTAGAATTGTCGAATACATATGCATCTTGCTTCTGCAATTTCGATCCAATTCCGAGTTTTGATCGGATGAAATATAAAAAAGTAGACATAGACATACCAAGAGAACTCAGGTTAGAGATTTTTTCAAGTACCCTCTATATATAGTCTTTGGTCTTTCATAAAAAAAAAAAAAAAACCTTTTTAAATAAAATCGTCTTTTGATATTTTCCTTCAATTATTATACCAATATTTTAAATATGGGCTATAATAAACTTTTAATTGAGAAGATTTTCTTAGTATGGTTAAATTCCTATTTCCTAAAAGAAAAAAAAGTTTTAAAAGAGTATCCAAAAAAGGGAGGGGAAAAAAAACTTTTTATAAGAAATAAAAGATTAACGTGTAATAAGGGCAAAAAAAGTTTCAAAAAATGCCCAAAAAAAAAATTTAAAAAAAATAAGATATCCTAAAAGGGAGTTTTTGACCAAAAACATCCTTCAACTATACCACTAACTTAAGTTACATCCTTCAAGTATCATTCTTAGCAGAAAACATCTTTCGAGTATTTCAAAGTGAGCAATTTGCATCGTTATGTTAGATATCGTCATAAATCTAAGGGATACTATAAAAACATGAACAGTTCACGTGACTATTAACAAAAGTTTTCCTACATAATCTCATTACTTGCTATATGAATTTCCTGGAAAAAAATATTTAGAATATTAGACATCATTGCTTACGGAAATTAAAAAAATATTTGGAAGGTGTGAAGGTACATTATCAGCTCTTTTTCTCAATTTGTAACGGAAAGAAGTTGGAGCTTAATTATCTTTACCTTTTTCATAGTCAAACTGTATTTAGATCAATAAAAATTTTGGGCTAATCTGATATTGAAGTGATTAAGATATTAATTATGTCTCGAATTTGAGTTTCTTTCTACATTATTAGAAGCGAAAGTCTGTAACAAACGTCACTCTAGCATATTCAATTTGAGAAGAAATATGTTTCAACTAATAATATTTTTAATATCAAATACATGGGAAAAAATGTCAAATTAAAAGATTTTGCATAATGCTAAATTTAATTATCCAAAAAGTTCACGATAATATTTTTGGCGTATCTTAGAATAATAATTAGGAAGGAATGACTTGATTTTTGTGGAATTTGTTAGTTTTCTGATAAATTAAAGGGCAACTTTCACATATAGCAAACAAAAAATTCATATTTGTATGCTATAGCAAAGTTTGAATAACTCCGCTCCATAGCAAACATATAACTGTATAATTCGCTATACATATACAATTGTATAATTCGCTGGCCTAAATTGTATAATTCGCTGGCCTCGCAATACATATACAATTGTATGATTTGTTGGCCTAAATTGTATAATTCGCGGCCTATTTCGCTGCAATTGTATAATTCGCTGGCCTATTTCACTGCAATTGTATAATGTGCAATTGTATAATTCGTTGTCCTATTTCGCTGCAATATCTGTATAAAATTTGCTTTGCATATAATTGAATCGAAGTAAAATGTTTGTATATTGTATAATTATAAGTGTATAGGAAGAAGATATATGTTTTTCTCTCGCTTTATACAAAAACATAAACACAATTTATACACTTCTATTGTATAAAGCGAGAGAAAATTGTATTTCATTGCAATTGTATAATTCGCTGGCCTTTTTCGCTGCAATATTTGTATAAAATTTGCATTTGTATACAATTGAATCGAAGTAAAATGTTTGTAAATTGTATAATTAAGTGTATAGCACGAAGATATATGTTTTGCATGTGTATATACAATTTTCTCTCGCTTTATACAAAACAAAAACATAATTTATACACTTCTGTTGTATAAAGCGAGAGAGGCGAGCAGAGGGAGAGTGGCTAGCGAGAATGGGAGAGTGGCGAGCGAGAGTTTTGGGAGAGAGGCGACTGGCAAACTTTGGCAAACGTTTGCTATGGGGCACAATTAAATCAAACAGTAGCTACTCCATTTAATTTAGGTTATTAGTTTGCTATTATATACAATTATTCCTTTAATTTAACTGCCCTTTAATTTGACATGCTTACTATAACTAGTTATTTCGGTTTTCTATTAGCGGCTTTAACTATAACCTCAGCTCTATTTATTGGTCTGAGCAAGATACGACTTATTTAAATTGAATATTTAAAATGAACAATTCATAATAAGAAATGTGCATTAACAGATATTCAAATTGTCATGTAGAATGTCACATAAAATATATATATATATATATTTGTTTAACTTTATATAAATTTAAATATCTATGTATTTGCATTGCTGCACGAGCTTAACGCAACCAAAAAAAAAAACGTCCAAATTGATGGGGCTTAGGCCGCATGACATTTTCTGTTAGATTTTGCTCTAAATTTTCTATTTTATCAGAATCCTATTATTATTGTGTACTTCTAAAAGATTTTTTTTATGGAAAATGTTTCCTTGTTGGAAACAATTTCTTTCATATTTGGTTAATCCTTTTTTAGTACTCTATTTATTTTAATTTATGTAATATTATTTTTTATTTTTGAGGGTCGGTAATTTATATATGGAATCTTTAAATTGTTTGAAATGAAACTTAATAATTTAAAAATTACGTAAAAATACTATAAGTCACAATAATTGACAATTCAAAAATATTTATAAGATGTATGAAAAATTTACGGCAAAAAATAAACTTGTTTGAATCTCAAAGTCTAAAAAGTGTCACATAAATTAAGACAGATGATGTAAAAATTTTAGACTCCTGCAAATAAAAGATAAGTCTTCAGATAATAACATAATAGCAATCACAAAATACTAATATAGTGGTTTAGAGAATGCATACTATATAAATATGTCATTTAATGTGACCACAAATCGCATTTATACCTTTCAACATTGAGTTTGCATAAATAAACACTTAATCTTATATAAAATTGAGCAAATAGACACACATGTTCTAGATGACATCCTACATGATAATTTGTGTTATACGTGTACTATGTCACGTAGAACTCATGCGTCTCCTTGTTCAATTTATACAAACTTAAGTATCTACTTGTTCACACACAAAATTAAAGAACATAAATGTGTAACAAGGCCAATTTAATGTCATACTTATTATGAATTATGCCTTTAGAGAATTTTGCTTAAGAGAGATTATTATCTCGATAATTTTAATAATTTCTTTATATTAGTTTCTCAGGTCAATGGGCAACTCAAACCTAAAGTCACTAAATCAATGACTTTAGACCCTTGAAAAATAAGGTCTCAAAATTATTCAATGTTAATTGATTTGCTAAACAGTTTGTGTTAAAAATTTTTTTTATCAATTATTAAGAACATATTTTCAATTTTTTATTATTCTCTTTAATTATAATTGATGTAACTATAAGTTAAAAAGTTGTAGGAAATCAAATTTATAGTTACTTTCTACTTCTTAATTTGTTTAATTTATTTGAATTTGAATCAATCATATTTTAACATTGAGTTTGTAAGATTTCTTCAATTCTTTGAGGTGTCTTCTTAGACATTTCAAGCTCAAACAAATTATATATCAAATAATTAAATTTAAAAATACTCATTATCTTAACTTTGAATGTCTTCTAAAGTGTAAAAACCACTACAATATTGATAATTTAATACACAATTTTAACTAACCTAATACTAAATATCAGTATATAAGTAAAAATGATACTCTACTTAGCATACTCAATTAGGAAGTCTAATTCTATTATAAGTAAAAATTATATAATGTCATACAATTTATATAATTATGTTCTTTCAAAGTATATATATATATATATATATATATATATATATAATTAGATTTGTGGAAGATTAATAGATAATAATTCGTAAAGGTAAATAAAGTTTCATTTAACAGATCTGTTGTCGTAGTTGAAATATTTAACGACTGGAATAGTAATCAACGAAGGGAAAATATGGTCGCTAAAAAGAAGTACTATGACCCGACTTTATATTCTAACGACTGTCCGGTCGTTAAATAGTCTGATTTGTATTTGTCGTTATTGACTAATAGCGACCGAATTATTTAAATGACATATAATAATTTACCAGGTCAATCAGATATATTAAACATACACATTTTTCTTTCTTTCATCACCATTATGTTTTCAGTGTAGAAATTATTCAAATAACAGTTTTCATTTTTAAATAAAAAACCTTGTTAAAAAACTAAAGATTATCATATTTTATAGGATTGGAAATAGAAACATCTCATCAATAAGAGGCGGAGTCAAAGTTAGAAGTTTAGGGGTTCAAATCAATTTTGTTTCGAGATTCATGTTAATATACATATATTTATTTAATTTTTTAATACAAATATAGACTCTACAAAAAAACTAGTGGGTTCTTCCGAAATCACGAACCTCCACCTAGCTCAGCCATTATCAAGGTTTTCTGGAAAAAATAAATATATGTCATATTATATAACTTAAATAATTAAAGAAAATATTAATACACAATATTTAGTTGATTTCAAAGTTCTAAATAATAGGAAAATAATTAATTTACTACTTTTACATATTAAAAAAAATAGTAAATGACACCTTTTAGGAGAGTTTTTGGCCAAATTATCCTTAAATTATACCACAAACTTAAACTACATCCTTAAAGTATCATTCTTAGCACAGAACATCCTTCAATTCTTTAAAAGTGAACAATTTTCATCCTTCTATTTTAATTTAGGGATAATTGTATATAATAGCAAACTAATAACCTAAAATAAATGGAGTAGCTACTGTTTGATTTAATTGTGCCCCATAGCAAACGTTTGCCAAAGTTTGCCATTCGCCTCTCTCCCCAAACTCTCGCTTTCTTTTGTATATGTATAGCAAATTATACAATTGGTTTATTTGTATATATATATAGCGAATTATACAAGTGTATTTTTTGTATATGTATAGCGAAATATACATATTTATATTTGCTATGGAGCGCAATTATGCAAAATATAACTATAGTATACAAATATGATTTTTATGTTTGCTATATGTGAAAGTTACTCTAAATTAAAAGGCACATATATGTATTATGTAGAAATTTAAAATGATTAAATAAACCCTCAAAAAATTCAACTTGTTATTAAATTTTAATATCTTTTACTCTTATCCGATCCTTTTAAAAAAAATCATTTATCTCTGTCTTTCTCTGAATAAGAAGTAAACTACAAAGTAAGGGTTGTGTATCGGCCGTTCGATTCGGTTTTGAAGTTTATCGATTGACTTATTGATTATCGATTTGTAGAGATACTAAACCGTTAATATATGGCTTATTGGTTATTGATTTATCGGTTTGGTTATCAGTTTAACTGTTAAGATTTGACACAAAAGAAAAAACATTGAAAATCACTTAGAAACAAGGTGATAAGTCAAATAAATCATGCACTTGAGTTCACAAGTTACATCTTGCTCAAAAGCAAATACTTTTATATTGTAGAATAACCAAGTGCTTGAGACAACAAAAAATAAAAGTAGGAAATTAAACTCTAAATCGAGGACTTTATTTACAAAATGGTATAAATATAATTATTTAATTTACTATCGGGTTATTGGTTAACCCGATAAGAAAAAAACTTCATACCGTTAAGAACCGATAACCCGATAACAAAAATAATCAAAACTGTTATCAAAATCATTAAACCAATAATCCAATACTATAAATCAATAACTTTTTTATCAGTTCACTTATCGATTTTGATTCGATTTTAAACAGCCCGTAAAAGAACACATCATTTTTCATTACTTATTCTAGTCTAATTTTCTGACTTTATGTTTATTCTTCGTATTTTTTTCAAGTTAATTTATAAATTTTTACTCACGTTTTAAAAAAAAATTGATTAATTTTTTAGATAGCAGTTTTATGTACATTCCGCTTATAATGATATTTTCCTGTTTTCTATGTAATTTTATATTTTTTTAATTGTAATTTTCATTATGTTAATTTATAAATACTACAAATACAAATTAAATATTCACAAGGCTTACACAAGCATCTTGTGACTTACGTCACGTTCTTTATAAGATAAAAAATATCACACTTTTATGTAATTTTTAAATATATCTTTTAATTCGATCTTAAATGACACATATGTCCTGCAACTTTGAGTGTGTACAAATGAGAAAAAACTCAAAATAGTTTTTCATTTTTGATAAAGACTCAAAATTATCATTGGATTTTCACATGGAGCCCAATATTTTTTCATGTTTGCAATATTGTTGTACTTTTGATCTTCACTCAAACTTTTGTCTATTTTTTAACAGTGATTTTATCGATAATTTATGTATGAAATATTTGATCGTCTTTTAGGACTTGTTTGAAAAATCACCCTGGTAATTGAATTTGGTGTAATCTGACATGTTTGGTGGGTCAGGTAGTTAATTGATCAGCAGGTAATTGAGAATAATTGGTAAGGATTAGTTACACTCTCCAATTTACAGGTTGAGACCGTGAATTGTTGGTTGTTACATGGTATAATTACAAATTAATTATTTTTTTATTTTATTTCTATTTTTATTTTTTCGTTTTAATTGTTTTTTTATTTTAAATTATTTTTATATTTATTATTCTAATATTTTTTTTAAATATATTTTATATTTTATAGTATTAATATTTTATTTTCTTCTCATTTATCAACCTTTTCATGCAATTTTCTGTATTATCTATTTTTTTTATTAGTATGATTTTGCTAGTATTCTAACGTTTTTTTAAAATTAAAGTAGAATTCATTGTTGAATAAGTTTGGATTGATAAATCCTTTTTTTTAAAAATAAATAAATCATATTTATGTATATGTTCAATTTCATTTGTATTAGAAGTATTGACTCGATATTTATATTGCAATCTTTTTATTTTTAGTTAGACTTGATAGATTTTTTTTTCAAGTGTTTTTATAATTATGACATTATATTTATAATACTAATCTTTTTTGCCAAGCATGCATTCCATGTTCATAGAAATTTTATACTTTTAATTTTTATAATTAATTTAATTAAAATATACTAAATTGAAAAATATAGATAAATCTTTTTTTATAAAATTAATTAAAAACATATATTTATTAATCAACTATATTTTCAAACGACAATATGTATCTTAAATATTTAATTTAATTTCATTTATAAAATCTTTTATTTATCTAGTAGAAATTTTTGATTTACGTAATTAATTTATTTTTAAAATTTAATATAACCCTTATGATTAAACTTCGAAAAAAACAAATCCAAAATATGTCCTCACCTAGAATAGTATTATGCCTTTTACACATTACCCCCCAATCGTTACATTAGCAGAAAAAAGGAAAAAATAATTCCTCTCTTCGCCGGAACCCTAGAAATAGATTCTGTTCAATTGCTTCAATTCACTCCGTTTAGTTACCGGTTTCTCTTCCAATGGGTTCCAGAGATGCAGACCCAAGTCTGGGTTATCTCACTCGCAAGGAAACGGAGGTAAAGCTTCCTAGACCTACGCGGGTGAAGAACAAAACCCCAGCTCCAATCCAAATCACCGCTGAGCAAATCCTCCGGGAAGCTAGGGAACGTCAAGAGGCTGAAATCAGACCACCCAAGCAGAAAATCACTGATCCAACAGAGCTTGCTGATTACCGTCTTCGAAAGCGAAAGGAATTTGAGGCGTTAATTAGCCGTGTACGGTGGAACAAGAGTGTGTGGGTGAAATATGCTAAATGGGAAGAATCACAAAAGGATTTCAAGCGTGCTCGTTCTATATGGGAACGTGCACTGGAAGTGGATTACCGTGACCATACCATGTGGTTGAAGTATGCTGATGTAGAGATGAAGAATAAGTTTGTTAATCATGCTCGTAATGTATGGGATCGAGCTGTTACTCTATTGCCGAGGGTTGATCAGTTGTGGTACAAGTATATTCATATGGAGGAGATGTTAGGCAATGTAGCTGGTGCTAGACAGATTTTTGAGAGGTGGATGGGTTGGATGCCTGATCAGCAAGGGTGGTTGTCTTATATTAAGTTTGAGTTAAGGTATAATGAAATAGAGAGAGCAAGAGCGATTTTCGAGAGATTTGTGCAGTGTCATCCGAAAGTTAGTGCTTGGATTAGATTTGCGAAATTTGAGATGAAGAATGGGGAGATAGGAAGGGCGAGGAATTGTTATGAGAGGGCTGTGGATAAGTTGGCTGATGATGAGGAAGCTGAGCAGTTGTTTGTGGCATTTGCTGAGTTTGAGGAGAAGTGTAAGGAAACGGAGAGGGCAAGGTGCATATATAAGTTTGCACTTGATCACATACCGAAAGGGAGAGCTGAAGATTTGTACAGGAAGTTTGTGGCATTTGAAAAGCAGTATGGTGATAGAGAAGGTATTGAGGACGCTATAGTTGGAAAAAGGAGGTTTCAGTATGAGGATGAAGTGAGGAAGAATCCACGTAACTATGACACGTGGTTTGATTATATTCGGCTGGAAGAGAGCGTTGGAAATAAAGAGAGGATTAGAGAGGTTTATGAAAGAGCCATTGCTAATGTTCCTCCTGCTGAAGAGAAGCGATATTGGCAGCGATACATTTACTTATGGTAATTTGACAACCTTTACTTTAAATGTGATATTTTAGTTCTATTTTGTATACCTTACCATGCATTTATGTTCATTGGCTGACTTTGCACTTTTTAGGATTAATTATGCATTATATGAAGAGCTTGATGCAGAAGACATGGAAAGAACCAGAGATGTCTACAGGTAGGATATCGTTGTCTCGACTGAAATATCACTATGTAACTCATTTGGTTGATGAACTGTATATTTATGCTTTATGTCTTTGATACTGGTAATGGCAAACATAATCTAGATTTATGAACAGCGGTTATCGTTGTATCCAGATTATCTCTTCCTTAATTAGAGTGCTCTGTCTCAAGGCCTAAGAAATTTTCTTGGTGCAGCCCAAACCTTCTTGAGCTCGATGCATCCATCATCTGCGATATTCCCAACTTTAAGATTCCAAGAGGTTCTCTTTCAGTTGTTTGGTTGCTAGTTTCAAATTTTAGCCTTAATTCCATCAGGCTTTGAGTAGAATTGGGGTTCCTTTGTGTGGGTTTTATTGATTCTGCAGTTTTATATGTTTTTTTTTTTTGAGAAGGTAACATTTATGTTTATTGACAAGTCAGCACATGGGTTGCACTGAAACCATATTTACAGCAAAATCAAAAAGACATATAACTGACTCTAATTCTAACAAGATCCTAGGATGTCTATAATTGAGTGTCCTCTAGGTATATTTGTTTACACCAGAAACAAAAAAGTCTTAACGCAATTTAGTTTGATCATCTGTAGATCACAATTTTTGCTCTCAAAACATCTTGAATTCCTTTCCTTCCATATTGTCCACCAGATACAAGCCGGGACAATCCTCCATCTGTCTTTGTCAGCAGCTCCTACTCCTGCTTCCTCCCAACTATATAGCAAATGAGTTATTTTGTTAGGCATGACCCAACTAATACCCCTAAGGCTAACAAAGATTCTCCATGTACTGAGTTGGTCTTTGTTGGGGTTACCTTCAGTGACTTTGATTAGTGGTGGTGAACAACTGGTTTTGTGATGGGAAGTCGAATTTTCCTAATTATTGTGTGTTTGGTTCGACCGACAACTTCTCCGAGATGAAATCATTCTCCAGTGTTTGATCATTTTCCACCTAAGGGGGCACGAATCACTTTTCTTTATCAGTGCCCCTACTCGTGCTACTTATCTCTTGCTTTAACCTAACATAGAAACATTATTTTCAATCTTTAGTTTCCAAAATTATCATTAGAACATTATCCTCATATTCCACCCTCCACCTTGTATATTATATTTCACTTACTTTATACCCAAACTAAACACTGGAGGATGATCCATGAGATAATTTTCAAGGTGAAGGATTGTGTCCCTTCTTGTCAAATGCGCCCAAATCATATGAATATGTTGATATTTGTTTTTAATTAGTTTGAAGGCTGTTACTAGCTGTGTAGTCTGGAGTCTGGACAGATTTTCTGCATCAACTTAATGAGGCCATCAGTAGCTTCAGTTCCCAAAATGAGTACAAGTTGGAAGGAAGCGACTTACTTTAGAGATATTTTGCATTCTTAAACCCCTACTACTTGATAGTTGAGCACATATCTATTGCTTAGGGTGATGATACTAAGGATCTGCATCTAGCCCAGTACCCTTAACTCAATCAAGTCCAATGCGCAGTCAATGAGTCAGAGTCGAAGTCCATTTAGTTACCTTCCTGAATGTTTAAAACTACAGAAGTACTTAATGTTTAATCACAGTGCTGCAGACTTTTCAAAAGTACCTCATGAAGGGAGAAAGTTTGGAACAATGAGCTCATGCTTTTGGAGAAATCTACTGAAGTGCACACTTTCTGCAGCTTTCACTTCATATGATATTTTAAGAAGAGATGTACAACAAGCAAATGGTATCTATGAGTATTAAATAATGGGGGTTGGTGATGGTTAGAAATAACAATCGATTTGAACTTTCAGTTTTTTGGGTGAACTCATTGAGACTAAGATGGTTTGGGTGGGTAATGTTGTATGTTCTAGTATTCTCTATGTTAGCAGCACTTAAATCCATAATGTGAATATTCTCTGGAAATATGTACAAACTTGGAGCAAGTATAGAGGGACCAACCATTGCTTTGGGAGACACCTGCTTTTTACCCCTTTCAAGTTGGTAGTTATAAAATTGAATCAACTGGTAAATTTGCTAAACGAGATCGATATTGGGGGTCTGAGGAGAGATTAAGGTAGGCTGAAGAAGCATTGGGGAGATGTGATTAGACAGGACATGTCACTCATGCAACTTACAAAGGACATGACCGTAGATAGGAGGGTGTGGATGTCAGGGATTGGGATAGGAGGTTCGTAGACAGTCTTGCGCGGTCTAGTTTTTCTTACTAGTGTTATTGTTACTTTTCTTCTATTTTCTCTCCGTGATTTTCATTACCACTACTTGTCTCCTTTGTTTCGTATTATATTATTTATTGTTGTAACTGTTCTTTTCTCTAGTATTTTTAACATGGGGTTTTCGCTACTGTATTTCTTATTTTCAAATCTGCTTTGAATTGTTTTACTTGAGTCGATGGTCTTTCGAAACCACCTCCCTGTCTTCACAAGGCAAGGGTTTGTCAAATTATTAAAGCCAGAGCTCCACCTTATAAAAATAACTTATCAGTCTTCATTCTATTTCATTTGTTTGTCTTGCTCCACATGTATTTTCATGATCAATTTGCAAGTAATTACATTTTTCATTTGATTGGTTCTTTGAATCAGTTAATTTCTAGACTACTTACTACTTGCTAAATGGTCATTACTTGTATTAAATGATCAAAACCATCAAATGAAGATGGTTTAAGTACCTTTTCGATGCTTGTAAAGTTTCCAACTTAGCACCTTTTTTTGGGGTGGCTAAGTTTTTATTGAATAGAACTGTTACTTGTCTTAAAAAACCATCAAATGAAGATGTGAGGAATAATACATTTGAGATTGTGACATCTTTAGATGTTGTATGCTGTGCACAGGGTAGATCTATTTTTGGTTAATATGATTTCGTCTTTTCTTTTATGGGAGTTAATATGAGACCAATGTGCACAAAATATTCGGGGCAAAGCATTTGATTCCTAGGATTCCTTTCTTGCATTAAGCCACCAGAATTCTTCTCATGTTTCATTCTCAAAAAGTTCTCACGTCTATATATCTTGTTCCTTTCCCTGTCTTCTAGTTGATTTTATTGTCGTGTGACCTATATTACATGAATTAAGGTCATCCAGACACAACAGTAACAAATTCCTTTTGGATTTCGTCAGGGAGTGCCTCAAGCTGATTCTTTGTAAGATGTCCTCATATTGAAAAGATTTGGTTGTTCTAGTGATCCAGTTTAATTCTAATTGTCCTGGATGGAGGGCTAAATGTTGTGATATGGTGGTACTAGGTTTCTGGTGATGACAAATGTAATCTAGGCTTACAAACTGTTCACTCCTTTTGTCTAGATTGTTCTTCCATGATTACGAGGCGACGGGATTCTATGGCTTGTTTGAAAATAAATATTCCTCAATTAATTGCATGCTTTAAAGTTAACTACGATATGGTTGTTGAATTTTGTAATCGAACTGTTAAGTTCAAAACTCCAACTTATAGGTAGATGGGGTTTTAGAAGGGGGTTGGAAAACTAGATATATTGTTTTGCCTTTCGGTTGCGGTTTTTGGAAGAATATCATGAAGGAATGGGATGGTTTTGCGGAAAGTATCTCATATAAGGTTGGAGATGGAAGGACCTCCCACCCTCGACAAAAAAACCAAACTAAGCATAAAAAGAAGAGCATATGTGACATCGTGTATACAAGACCATCTACTTTTATCTGTGTAGCAAACATTGTTGACAAAACATTTGATTATGAGGATACCCTTCTTACCTTTAGCCATCAGAATTTCTCTCTTATACATCTGAAATCTTTCTAATTTGTGATGTTACTAGCCCTCTGCTTACACAATTAAGGTCATTTAGTTATTTCGTATGTTGAAAGGCTCCTTTTCATTTCATCAGGGAGTGTCTTAAGCTGATTCCGCACCAGAAGTTTTCATTTGCAAAGATTTGGTTGTTGGCTGCCCAGTTTGAGATTCGGCAGTTAAGACTCAAGGAGGCGCGACTTCTACTTGGAGAAGCAATTGGAAGGGCTCCTAAAGACAAGGTAGTCCCCGATCCCCAGACATCTTTATGTGGGTTTCTAATATTTCTGAGGGATATCCCTATGCATGTTACCTAACCTATACATGTCTTCTCTACTATAATACAGATATTTAAGAAGTACATAGAGATAGAGCTGCATTTTGGAAACATAGATCGTTGCAGAAAGCTTTATGAGAAGTACTTGGAATGGTCTCCAGAAAATTGCTATGCTTGGAGCAAATTCGCCGAGTTGGAGAGGTCCTTGTATGAAACGGATAGAGCCAGGGCTATTTTTGAGCTTGCAATTGACCAACCTGCTCTGGATATGCCGGAGCTATTATGGAAGGTATTGTGTTGTAATACCAGCTGATATGCTTGTGTTTTGTTAAAAGTTATTTTAGAATGTAATTGTCTCCTAGCAACTCATGTTCTTGCTTAGTGCTGTTGCTGGGACTCCAGGCAGTTCTATGCTTGCATTTTTCTGTAGCTCATTGTATTAGGATGACTGTTTTCAGCATAGTTAAGCAACTTGGATTTGGTATGAACCCAGAAAAGGAACCACCTAAATAGTCACTTATTAACTGGAGGTTAGTAGGTCACACCACCACTGTTCGAAAGCATTATAAGAAAAGATGTAGCACCATTTGAACATTGTTTTATGTACTTCAAGTCCATCTAGATTCCTTATGTACTAATAAGACGGTCAAGGACGTCTGTTCCTAATTACAGGCGAAGTTTTACCATTGACATCCAATTGACTGATCCTGTATGCCTTTTTTTTATGAACTGACTATCTTGTATGTTGTCCCGACTTATAGAGAAATTTCTTTCAATTCCCACTGTCCATACTCATGGCTATCATTTTGAAAATACCAAACTCCATGGTCTTCATAAGTGTCATCAATACCTGCAAGGTGTATGATTTGAAGATTTCCAGGAAGCTGGTAATAAAAGAATAGTTGTGAAGGACCCCAGGGCCTAGTTTAAGTGACAAAGGTTTGAGGGACTTGTGGCTTGCATTAAAGATTTGAGCCATGCGCCATGAGAACTAAGCCTGGTAGTGAAGTGGAGAAGGGTAGTGGGGAAGACCCACTATCCCGAGTTTCTAAGGTTGCGGCGTGTCCCAAGTATAGGCCGCTGACAGTTTTTCGGTCAAAGAAAAATTAAAAGAGTACTTGTGGAAGGAATGTCGGCACTAGGGAAAAACAATTAACTAGTTTGAGCATAGGTTTACCCTTTTTCTCAGGATGTTGATAAAAAAAAAGGGATAAGAACTGCACAGGGCATGAAAAGAAAACAAGCTTTCGGGAAAATGCTCATCATGCTCTTTTATGTTATGCATTTGGAGACTAACAGACAGTCACCTCTATACTTTAAGCAAGGAATTCAGCCTACAAAAGTTGAAAACTTGGGTCCAGTGCTGTGGTTCATTGTTTGTCTTGCGCTCCACATGTTCCTTGTTGCTTAATGATTGAATTCTCAGGCCGCCTTTCTGGGTATTCCTCAAAACCATTTTTGTACCTTTAGTTTGCTGCTCCCTTATATTAACGAAAGAACTAGTATTCTCACCCAGATTTGTTGGTGTGGTCATGGCCTGTCTAGTTCAGTAATTATCATTGCTTTGAAGTCTATAAGACAACTTAGTGGGAAAAACTAAATCGGCATAGTGGTGAAGCTTCCCAGAAGCATTCATCTTCAGAGAACTATCTTGTAGAATGGCAACAAATGGTCTCTCCTGTTATGTTGAAGGCCTTTTTTCATTTTAATTTTTCTGCTGTTGGTTAAGGGTGAGACAGATCATAATATTCGTGCAATTTAGTTGAGGTATATTCAATCACATTCATTCTAACAAGCTACGGTTATGCATTTCTGATAGGCTTACATCGACTTTGAGATCTCTGAGGGTGAATTTGAAAGAACTAGAGCACTATATGAAAGACTTCTTAACCGCACGAAACACTTGAAGGTGTGGATAAGTTATGCGAAGTTTGAGGCTTCGGCTATGGATCCAGAGGCTGAGGAAGATATTGAACTGAAAAAGAACTGCCTACAACGCGCCAGAGGTGAGAAAATTATATGATTACTAGATTCTCCAATACAACATACCCAGTGATCATTAGATTCTCCATTAATTTTGAATTCTGTGTTGATAACAATTTTACTCCTTTTTTGATGTAGATGTTTTTGAGAGGGCAGTTTCTTACTTCAGAAATTCGGCACCCGAACTAAAGGAAGAAAGAGCAATGCTTCTCGAAGAGTGGCTAAATGTGGAAAGTGGTTTTGCTGAGCTTGGGGATGTCAGTTTAGTCCGTGCTAAACTACCAAAGAAACTCAAGAAGAGAAGGCAAATAGACATGGAGGATGGTCCAGCAGCGTAAGTTCTTTTACTATATATTTGCATATTGATAATGTTCTTTTTTTTTAATCTTTTTATTGTTTGTGGCAAAAGAAAAATTGGGGACAAAATTTTGTTGGGAGGTTGGTCAAGTCCCTATGTCTCCTTAGGTTTATGTTGTAGAAAAAATGAGTTTTGGTTAAATTGTTTGCTTATGTGGCAGTGCTTAGTTTAAATTTAGTCTGCATTCCTTATGTAACTTGATTAGGTGTTTCACCACTCCCAATTTGTTTGTTCATGAAGTCATGAATTAGCAATTGCTACAAGGAATAACTTTGTTTTGTATTGTATAAGGTTGTTTACCTGTTGCTTGGACATTCGCTGACACCTTTTGACATCATATACTTTCAAATTCTGCAGTTATGAGGAGTACATAGACTATCTTTTCCCAGAGGAAACACAGACCACAAATCTCAAAATCTTGGAAGCTGCTTACAAATGGAAGAAGCAGCGAGTTGCATCTGAGGAGGATTAGCCAGCTCTGTTAGCGTCCATTTGATTTTGTGTTCTTGTTTTCCCCTTTCTGCCTTGTATTAAATGTTGAGAGAATGCTTGTAATTGACGTTATATATCTTATCTCAACAAGTCTAATCTGGCATTGTTGTGCACTCAAAAAAGGCGTTGCACAGGAGGCTTAGTAGAATGTTATGTAGTGACACGGAGTGTTTCAAAAAGATTTTTGATGTTACGTTCTCATGGCAACGATATATTGTAAATTATGTTAGTGTACTTCAACCAGTTTGAACATAGTTCATCTATCTTGTCATTTCCCTTATTACTTTTTCAATAGAAGAAGGAAGTGATTTTTTTCCTCTGGGATAATTTATTGAAGGCCTGAGTTTAAAATTTCTTTGATCTTACAAATAGCATCACTGTCCTAAATGCCCTGGTTGTTTGATTGTTGAAGTTCTGATAAATTATGGTGTAGCATCACTGCGGAAATTTATGTGGTCACCAAGAGGTATGGTGTAATGGATGTGTTATTGTTTCACCCTTCATTGAAATTTTGCCTTCACTTCATGAGAATCTGGTGCTGCAAATATTTGATGGTTGATAATCCATGTGGCTGAGAGTCCTCACAGCCCAGGCACAACGATACAATTATCACAAAGGCGCTCTCTACCGCTAAGCTAATAGCCCATCGTGCGAGCCTCACACAATTATCACAAAGGCCCTCTCTACCGCTAACCTAATAGCCCATCGTGCGAGCCTCCCACTGCGAGAGAAACCCATCCCTCTCTTTTTTTCACCCAACATTCTAAAATTGAGACGCACAAGTCATAGTAAACTGATATGATTTAGTGTTATATTCAACATATATGTCTTATTGAATTTTCATGATTTCAAAGTTATAACAGAAAAAGGCTTAACACAATTATTTCTCGCCCACGAATTCAGAGTAGCTGCACCTGCTATTATGGTTCATCCTAAAACTCTTGTTAAACAGTAAAAGTGGTCATGAAGAAAATCTTAAAATGAACCCAAACATAAATAATCTGTCCAGAATTTTAAGGGTTGGGCTCAAGATAATTTGAATTAGGTTCAATCTCAACTCATTCAACCCATTTGAAGAAAATTGTCAATTAAGCTCAATTCAATCTACAATTTCAACCCGTTTTAAAACTTTTTATTAAGATATATTTCTATATTGAAAATATGAATTATTATTTATTTTACATCTTTTAGAATTTATCTACCATTTGTTACTTTTATAACAAAAAAATTCTTGAGCGAAAATTCAAATTGTGATTATAAAAGTTAAATACCAATATGTTAAATTATTGAAATTAATCGGGTCAAATTGGACGGGTCAAAACCCAACCCGTTTTCAGCCCATTTGAACCCAAAGTAAATATTTTCAATTTCAACCCAAACCGCCCACATTTGACACCCCTAAAATGAACGATATACGAAACAGAAATGAGATTTTAGGACACTTGTACATGTTAACGAAACTCTATCCTCTGTTGCAATAAATAAGAAGGTAAATTCCTTTTCCACTGAATTAGAAGAATCAAGAGCAAATTCACAACACAGAAGGCATTCTTTAGGACTTCAAATAGATTAACTTCTTTTCTCATTGCTCCCTTCTGGTTTCCCAATCCTCGGATCAGAAAGCGAGAACTTCTTTACTTTCTGCAAAAGAACATGAAAATCACCATTATATGCAAATTACAACTCACAACAACACAAAAATTACTTCTCACTATATATAAACAAGTGTAATGAACACTAAGGAAAATAATTAATGAATCAATAACCACTACTGAAATATAATCCTTTGAATGCTAAGACACGTTGGATCCGAATCTGTAAACAGAGACTGCTACCAGTTTCTTATGATTGTTTTCTGCTTAGATGCATAACAGAGCCTCATGCATGAAAAAAATGTTCATTATTAAACTCTTCTTTGACACAATACTATTCTTTCAAGAATTAGCCTCCTACTAAAGAAGTCAAATTGGTGGTATTTGGAAAGTAAACCAACTGACAGGATACATGCTCCCATAATGAGCTTTACCTACAAGGCAATTTTGGCTGTAGTAGCAATATATTTGATAAGCTTAAACGGAGTAACATGGTCAGTAGGATTCATTCATATAGCTGACCTCAACTTGGTTGGAAAAGAGCTCTTGTGGTGTTATATGATAGAAGAATGTCTACAAAAGTGGGTAAGCTTTACAAAATAGTTATAAGACCGACAATGCTATATGATAGTAAATGTTGAGCCGCTAAAGTCCAGCATATCCACAAGACGAGTGTTGCAGAGATGCGGATGCTAAGTTAGACGTGCGGTCATACAAGAACAGATAAGATTTATAAAGGCCACAATTGCTGGAAGGTGCAACTAACACAGATTGAGGATAAAATGAGGGAAGGTCAGAGATTGTTAAGTCGTCACACATCGACTTATAAATGCACCGCTCTATAGGTGTGAAACTACTGTGAGTGAAAGTGTTAAAAGGGAATGAGGCATACCAAAAATCACATGTAAAGAAGTTTTCGTGGAAGACCTGGGCGCAGTGAAACAAAAAAACACAAATAGGTGATATATACTACTTGAAAATAGGTTTTAGTTTTGTTAATAAGCTGATCTTGAAACTATTGTTTCAATATGTCTATTTTAACCTTATCACAGATTTATACGTCTATAAATATATAGAGGCCTTTTATTTTCTATTACTACTATTTATATGAATATATTTAATATATTTTTCACATATATATTTATTTGGTATGACGATGATACTATTTGAGCTAAAACTAAAAACATGGTCAGTGAGGATTCATATAACCAACCCCAACTTGTTTAGGACTGGATATCACTGTTACTTGTTAGAGTACATATATAGAGTACATATATAACAAGGAATAATGCGCTAAATGTTCAATAGGCACTCCCAACCTTGTATCTTTTTAAGTACAGAGCAACTGCTCCATCTGTCAAACATGATCTACCAGAAGTCCAGAACAGTTTACATTGACAAATTTATTGATGAAATTTCAGAATATGAGACTTCTCAAAATAAAATTAAAAAAATCAGAACATGAGAACAGGAAATAGAAAAGGTGTTAGTGGCAAAATAGTATTGAGTTAGTTTTATGATTTTGTGAAGTGATCTGTTCTCTTACATTTCTATCATGATGCGATTGAACCTTTACAAAGTCTATATCAGTCTATTCTGCATAAGGTTTCTGAAACTAGACCCAACCTTTTGCACTAGCTTTCAACATTTGTATGTCCATTGTCTCATCTACGTGTCCACTTAGATTTTAACATAACGCTGTCTGATATTATCATGCTTTACCTTCCAAATAACATGCTTTAATTACAGAAATACAATATTGGCCTAACAGTGGCATCACCTATTTTTTTTTCTGCCCCCCACTGAAAAGATCCTAGATATTCATTGTCTAATCAACATGACATCAGTAAATTAGCAAATAAAAGGTTACAAATCTGCTTGATATTTGCAAGCACAACAGAATAACAAGCTCAAGATTGTTTTTTAGCTTTCTATTTCTTTTCTACTCTGATTCTGTTCCTTATATATGTAAAAATGTGAAACAAGAGAATTAATTAGCTTCTCATGAATCATGAGTAAATCATTTCCTCACCTTCCAATGATCTTAAAGGGCAAGCAAGAATATAAAGAAATTAACCATTGGACATGAAGTTTGAACTCAACATTCAAGTAGTTTCTAAAGTTACTCATAACTCAGCAAAAAAAGAACACACTAGGTGAGATCTTCCGTTATGCCTTAGTTTTGGTGGGCAGGTGGGAGGTGGCAAATACCTAGAGGGATAACCGAGGTGATTGTAAGAAGACTCTGACACCATTGTATTATAAAAATTTCTCATAACAATTGGTGTATCTACCACGATCTCATCTATCATAAGCACCTCTGGAAACAGCATGGTTCTATCACGTCAACAAGAATATCTATCACTTCCGCGAATCAAATTCCTCAAAACTCATTTTGTTTTCTTAAACATTTACAATGAACAAGAATATTCTATCACTTCTGCGAAACCATTCCTCAAAACTCATTTTGTTTTCTTAAACATTTACAATGAGCGAACAAAACTAGTTAGTCACTTCTTAAAGATTCAGTTTTCCCCTGATTCCATGATCAAGTAGTTAGCATCATACAGCCTGCAACTCTAGAACCAAAAATTAATTTTATTTCACTCAACATGTAGTTTATTTAATCTAAAGATTGTAGAAAACAAGAAATCCTCTAGCCTCCGCATTTCTAAAATTTGACGCGTCCTAAATCAGCTTGCACCTACGTCTAGTCAATGTAATACCTGCTACTTCCCGCTAAAAGTATTGGGTAAATCTACCTACCAAAGGCTTAAACTCACATAGTGTCACCTTAGGTCCTAAGGTTGTTACTCCAATTCTTTGACCCTACCTCCCCCCCACCCCACACACACCCCACACACACACACCAGGGGCAAATCTATAGCCTCAAAAATGAGGCAGGTGAACCGTAGTCTCTCCGTAAAACCAGGTACTTTACGTATATATTTCTAAAGAGTGGTATAATATTACCCGTTGGCACCCAATGCTACAAAACGGCTAAATAGCTCACTTTGTTATGTTAATTTATTTACCTCAGGACTACAAATGAATTCACACTCAATGCATAGTTCCCTTTCTTTTTGTTAGTGCTGCACTCATGTTCTAGAAATCCTAAATTCGCCTCTGCGCTCCGCCTCCACCCCTACAGTACTTCTAACTCAATTTGTTTCAGGAAAAAAAAGATTTTTTTTCCTCTAAACCCTTAATTATAGTTCCTCTACCTAGACTATCAAGTTATCAACCACACACAGGTGCAAAAATGCAAAATCAAAACTCAAATGGAGCAAAAATTCAACAGCAATAGAAAATTACCTTGTTGATTACGCATTGGCGCAAAGTTTCAAGCAACTTTTGGCATTTCTCCTTATCGTAAGGCGATTCAGTGGTGCAATTTAGGAGATCAAGTGCTTCTTGCCCACAAACAGGTTGAAGAATTTCCGGGGCATCCATGAAAAAGCTTGAGGATTTTGTGAATTAGGGTTTATGGAATTTGGGAATTGTGAATTTTTAAGTATAAAGATTGAAATTTTTCTGGAATCTGTTGCCCACTGTTTGTTTTTCTTTTACTTGCAGAAAACAGTGGGCATTTTTTTCTTCTTCTTCAAGAATGTTCCAATGATGCTTCTAGAAAATTCTAGATCTTTTTCATATTTATGATGTTTGTATTTACCTATATATTTTATTAGTCACCCGAATTACAATTTATTCGTTAGTTGCTTATCTAAACTTTTGGCATGGGGCTGGACTGACTGATGGATTATGCAGCCGGTTCATGATCGGGTTGGATATTAGGTTGGGAGTACGGGATATAATCGGTGTGAGTTATATCACTTGCATTGAATTTGAAGTAACTATGCGATTTCAAGTCATATTGGATGCGATATCAACTAAAAAAATCGTATAAAAAGTATATTATTATTTTAAAAAGTATTTAAGATTGAATTATTTTTCATTAAGTAATGTCGAAGGAATATGTTAGTTATGATATTTAGTAGGCTTAACAAATGGATCGGGCTGGATTAATTAACTTGATACAATCAAATCACAAATAATATTGATTTAACTGATTTCGCTTATTTGATTAAGTTTTGATTTGATTGACACTTTTACTTTCAACTAGATTAATATATAAAGTGTTTATATATTTTCCGTGCTAAATAATGTTTGTTTGGTCAACAACTACAATTATACTTTTAAATAGTTAGTAAAAGAATTTCAAAACTTCTTTGTTGCAAATCAAACTTTCACAACATTTTTATCTAAGTGTTTGTTTTTCTCTTTTATGTCGATTTAAGTTTGTAGTGCTTTTTTTTATTTTTTTATTTGTTTCTATGTTTTTATAGAGTTCTGATTCATAATATTTTGGAAATGTTATCGTAATGTTAGGGATTTTTTTTTTATATTTATCATGTTTAAATTTTATTATACTAGATTTATTATTCTTATTGAAAAGGAGCTCAGAAACAAAACTCAAATTTCAACATTAAAGGAGGTGATGCAACGGATATGTTTACTCCTTACCTGATTATAGGTTTGATTTCGACTACTCAATACAAAATAAATCTTTGCTAGAGGGTGTTTCCCCTTAATAGACTTTATAGGACACGAATTCAAATCACTTTGACAAGTTTTTAATAGGGAACGCTTTCTTCAAATGAATTTTATAGAACACGAATTTGAATTAGTTGGACTCCAATATAAATATCGAACAGGACCAAAACAAAATTAAGAAGTCATTGTGAATATAAATTTCGAACAGTACATCAAAACAAAATTAGAAAGTCATTATGAAATTATGTCAAGAAAAAAGGTTTCAAAAACGCACAAATTAAGAAAGTCATTGAGAAATTTCAAATTTCTCATGAAAAAAAAATAAACTTTAAAAAACGCCCACCGTGGGGCTCGAACCCACGACCACAAGGTTAAGAGCCTTGCGCTCTACCAACTGAGCTAGACGGGCAATTCTTGTTAATATTTTGTGATATTACATTTACTCTATTCCTTCAGCGCTCACGCATATGTAACAAGAACAAGAATCTGGCCAAACATAAAGGGAAAAGAAAAATAAATAAATTACTACACTCTGCAAATCAAACACAAAGTTCATGATTTTCATTTCAAGTAAAAACAAAGAGAAATCAGAGTTAGATTGGTATAGATTTTCAAAGTACTATACTTATCACCAATAAAAAAAAATTCATATAACCAACCAATTACACTATTAAATCTGTAAGTACTTAAACTTTCATCATACTTTCAACGTAATTTTTAGTTTCCTCACATTAAAAGAATTCGCTAAAGAATCTTATAATTTTATTCAAATAGCCAAGAATTGAAAATAAAATCCAGACTATCCTTTATGAAGTTTCAATTTGATTTGTATATATAAATATTATTTAGTATGTATATCACCTACTCCCTCCGTTTTCACAAAGAATGACCTAGTTTGACTTGGCACGGAGTTTAAGAGTATAAAGAAACTTTTGAATCTTGTGGTTCTAAATTAAAGTTAGATGAAACGTATAAAATTGCCCTTTGATCTTGTGGCCTTAAACATGCCACGTGGAAAGTTGTTACCAAAAAAAGAAAGAGGTCATTCTTTTTGAAACACTAAGAAGGAAAGGAGGTCATTCTTTTTTGAAACGGGGAAGTATTTATTTGAGATACATTATGTTTGTTATACATATAATGTATGATATTACGTATATCACATTTGAGTTGAAATTGGTATCCATTATCATTTTCAATTAACGAATACGTATAAAATGTATGGAATATATTTTGATAGTAGATCAATTTGAAGTAGATGGAGGGATAAAACGGAGAGAGATATAGATGGAGTAAAAATAGAGAAATTTAATGAGACGAGTTTAGTGTGTTTGGTTTGAAGGAAGAAAAAATTCTTATAAATGAATTTCTAACTTATTTTCTACTGAGCAAAACCATATCGTCTCGAGAACAGTTAGATGTACGTTAGAAAAACACCACGAGGGTGAAGAATGGGCTATTGGGGGAGACAAGGGGTGAGAAGGTCAATGGGTGTAGGTTGAGGTCATTGGGAGGAGACCATGAATTGAAAAGTCACTTATGAAACTTGTTTTTTTGAAAAAAAATTTTGAAAATTTTTTTAACCATTTTTCACGATTAGTCGGACAAAATTTTTGGAAAACATTTTCATAGGAGTCAAATGACTTCCTTAATAGATGTTAGAAAAATAAGTTTCATAAGTGACGTTTTGTAGCAAACTACCCTTGAAATAAACTTCCGCATAGAAGTTTGGGAATGATGTGCAGGCAAGTAAGTGATAACTAAAGTGCAGATGCAAAGGGTTAAAATGCATATTTTGAACCCAACATTGAGTTTTAACACCATAACTGATAACATTCTTGCAAGCAAAGAGAAAATCGAATTGTTTCAGGAAGGAACCTGTTCGACTTTCCCGCCTTTAAGTTTGATTATGTATACGAACACAATTTCTTACTACATAATATATAAACTACTAAATACCACAACAGCAGGGACGAAGCCCGATGGTCACAGCAACTATTCCATAGATAATACAAAATACCACAGCAGGGATGGAGTCCTCCCTTCCAGAGATTGTCACAGCAACTATCCCATGGCAAATTTTTGAGTCCAGCTCCGGGCAGTTGTCTCATACTTGCTCCTATCAGTTTTGTACATATGAGCAATCTCCGGCACCAAAGGGTCATCGGGATTAGGGTCTGTCAGCAGAGAACAGATAGAGAGCAGTACCTGCAAGGGACAAATTAATTAACCCCCTATAATACACCCAACTAAAATCTAATCTGATGAATTTCCAGCCTGCACTTGATTGGTTGATGAATTATGGGACTGGTAAAATAGTTCAAATTTATGGTTACTTTTTCAAAAATCTCAGGATGTAAATAACCAAAATAAAAAGATCGATGTGTGGTAAGGCTGGTAACCTTTACCAAGAAATTCAACTAACCTTGGAGATGGTAAGTGCAGGGCTCCACTGTTCCTTCAAAATGTCTAGGCAAATGCTGCCATTGCTATTGATGTTCGGGTGGAAAACCTTTGTCCTGAAAGCTACCTGCATATTTATCCCATAAAATGAAGATGAGATATTTGCTGACAGGGAAAAAAATAAATTAGAAGTAAAGGAGGTCGCAGAACAACATCAGGTGGGGAAGCGACATCACGTCCCTCATTGATTTTGCACATGTGAAGTTCTTTAAACTTACGTGCTTTGGCAAATAGGTTTTGAAACATATTATGTCACATTTAAAAAGATGTGAAGAGAAATTCTTTTATGTGATTCTCAAGCAATGTGCAAAACTTGCACTTAAGTTGTTAGTACACCTATAAGAAAGGAGCACCGAGATTCCAAAATCTCATGGTTTGTCAATGCACCAAGCCTCGACTAAAAGAGAAATCTAAGCCATACTTCTTCAATGTGCACAATATGATATACTCTTCCTACCTTAGATCAGGCGTACCACTTGGTTGAAATAAACAAGTGGACAAACTATACTCTCTTGCTGATAATAGACTAGATTTCTATGCATTGGTAACTTAGCAAGCGTTGCAGAACAGTTTCTCAAATAACAAGAAGACTCGCTACTAGACCTTCATGAACTGCATTAACAGAATGCACTCTGCTAATGATAGTAATCCACTGCCTTTTACCATGGCTTCCTTATCATCGAAGATCAGTCCACCAAACAGGAGACATATATCCATTTGAAACTGTAATCACAGGGCATGGGACCAGCGACAGAACTAAAGTTGAACTCAAGTACTTTTTTATGTAGCATCATCTTCTCAAATACAGTGTGGCCTGCTTAAATCTTGTAACATGAGCTATTGCTGCTCATAGTTTTTGGGGGAAAAGAACTTTTTTTTTTTGATAATGGTAACTTTTTTTGGGGAAAAGAACTAACAAAATTAAAATCTAATGGACCTGATGACATGGTTTCTAAAATCGGCTTAGATTACATTTGATGGTGTCAAACACCCAGATTTAAAATTCATTGAAGGCCATCAACAAATGTGAGTTGTGACTTTGTATAGGAAATGAAAAGGATCACAATCAACAGTTGACACCAGTTGAGTTGAGATTTCATATCTATACTTACCTAATAAAGTTAATAAAATGAACAAAGTAGCTTCAATCCAGTTGTTACAGTAAAATTGCAAGCCTAGAAATGATACAAATTTGATTTTACAAAAGAAGCAAGAGAAGTTTCAGAAATATCATGTTAATAAGCAAACAAACAAGTTGATCATCAGGTGTCATCAACAATACACGTCCCTAATTTCATACCTTTGGTGGCTTGAATGGATAGTCAGGTGGAAAATGAATAGTAACAAGAAACACTCCACCAGAATAGGGACTGTCAGCTGGACCCATGATTGTTGCTTGCCAATGAAACATATCTTCAGCTACTGGGCCTGATACAGATAACATAAGCAAAAACACAAGAAATGAGAAAACAACTTGCCACATGCAGACCTTTAAACAAGTTTCTTCACTAACTCACAATACAAGCAGCAGATTTAACAAAACACAAGAATCAGAGAACAGGTTTGCAGATGTTAATGAGGGCCTGTGGCTATACTTAAAGTCCTGGAGTCTCCATAGTTTTTTCCAGTAGATTCTTCCTAGAATAGTACTAGGTAAGTTGTTGTAGTTGTAGTAGTAGTTGTCTTCCTAGAATAGCAGTTGTCAAAAAAATGAAGGGACTTCTAACAGAGGGTAGGAATGACTAATTACACATACTTTGCGGAGTTTTTGCCCTTACACTTATGCTAATTGATTATATTTTCCAAGTCTATGCTGAATACCAATCCATTTGACCTGCTATCAAACTCAAGATTTCTCCTTGATTTTACCCATCTCGTTAGAATCTATTTTGGGATGAGCTAAGTTCTACCAAGACTCTCATTTGCAGCCTATTAAATATCATATAAGCTCAAAGCACACAAACAGAGTATGACCTGAAATTCCCTCTCCCCTTCCAAAGCCAAAAGGGGGAAAGAATCAAGAAGCAATTGAATTTATGCAATCATGTGCCAGAAGAACAGGCTTTGGTTCACTGAGTAGTATGGCGCGATATGTGTGGTAGGTGCATGTCATGAGTTCGAAACCTGATGTGAACCCCAAGTGTGGTATTTAAGTAGAAATGATTTATGGGTTACTAATAATCAATATATATATATATATATATATATATATATATATATATATAATACTAACAACACGAAGCCCCTAGATAAATTGTTGTTCGCTTTTTATACTCTTTTAAAAAAGAGTTCACACAAAATAGTCATTAATATTTCCCTAATATTTAAGACTACAAAATCAGCTAAAATTAATAATCACAACTCACAATTAACACTTACTTTTGTGTTTATCCAATCCTAAGTGGTGTGTTTGTTGATGAGTGGTGGACATTAACTGTTTGTTGTTTATATTCTTTTGTTAAACTTCCTTTGCTTTTAAATTGCTTAGTATTTAGTCAAAAGTATTTTGGGTACATATTGAAATAATGTAAGAGAGGTATCTCCTTCATAATTGAACACTACTAATCAGTAACTTCTTCAATCCAAAGTGATATGATAAATGTTAATACATTCAACACAATTCTATCTTCAAAAACACATCGAATCCCAGCATATAAAATTACATCCACACATAATATATACACCTAATCAGATATTCTCTTTAATAAGTCAAAAGTTTATTTGATTTAAGATTTTGGCCGAAATAATGATCTAGAGAATATGTAGAAAGAAGATTATAGAAGAATTTGACAGTTCTTAAGATCTAAAGATATAAGCCAGAAAAAAAATTCACATTAGGGAACTTTTAAGCACTTTGAACTCCTTTAGGTTTAGGAGCAAGTTTTATTTGTTATTAAATTTTAACAAATTAATTCTCTATTAAATGTTTTAGGTCAAAATTCATGCAATTTCAACTTCTTAAAGGTTTAGGAGTTCAATTACATTGACATATAATCTATACACTTAATCAGACCTTCTCTTTTACTAGTAATGAGTTTGATGTGATCTAAGATTTTCGCCGAAATAATGATCTGGAGATTTGCTTAAAGAATATCAGAGAAGAATCTGACACTTCTTTAATATCCAGTGATATTAAACCAGAAGAATCACATTAGGGAACTTTCAAGCACTTTGAACTCATTTAGGTTTAGGAATTGTTTTATTTGTTTAAATTTTAACGAATTAATTCTCTATTAAATGTTTTAGGTCAAAATTCGAGTACTTAAAACTCCATTTAGGTTTTGAAGTCTTCTTTTTCTTATAACACAGGAGAAATCACATTAAAGAACTTCTTGAGTTCCTTGAACTCCTTTTAGGGTTTAACATTAAAGTTTAATCTTTATAACAAAAACAAAACTTTATCTGCTTGATAGTTTAGTTATTTAATCAGATCCTATGCCTAAACTATATCATTTAGTAAGTCTTAATCAATTGAAAGTTTCTTTTAAATCTATTTCTTTATAAATTTGTTCGCTTTTTTCGACTTGATGAAGATAACCAAATGCCCAAAATGCTTTCAAGCATGTCTTCATCCCAAAATTGAACTTAACCTAAATTATAATTCTTTGCAGGTTGAGCAGACACCCAATTACATTGAATTCAACTATTGCATCAACCCAATTTTACTTCTCAATTCAAATGGATGTTGCATTTATCTCGACGTCAATTATTATAACACAAGTAAAACTAGTAAACAAATAAAAACAGCTTCAACTCTATACACTTCCCCCAAACTAGAAATGTTAACCATTTAATCATGAAGCTGAGCAATCAAAACGATAACTTTTACAGAAGATCTGTTCAGATATAGCAAAACGAAAATAAAAAAAAGAAGTAACAAACCTATAATCTCAACAAAACCAGCAAGAACAGTACTAGAATTTTTTAGAAGAAAAAAATAGTTAAAAAGTAGAAGGAGAAGAAAAAGGTACCAGCACTGCAAGAGGTAGGAGGATCTTTCTGGAGATCCTTAAGCTCCTTGAGAATCCGCTTGGATGCCATAGCAGACCAAATCCCTAACTTAACATAAAACAAAACCCTAGATCAACTCCAAATGCACAAAATTTACACATACAGGAAGATAATCAAACACCATAAAAGCACAAAAGAAGAAGAGATGAGAAGAAACCTTACCTCAGAGATCCTCCTAAGCCCTACGGTACTGCAATTCAGAATTCTGGAACTGGTGAAGAAACAATTAGGACTCCATTTTTATTTTATATATATAGCAGAGAAAGAAAAATGAGAAAGTGCTTTTGATCTGTAACGTATCTGCGAGAGGTTATTTTCACCTACAACCCCCTAGTGCTTTGAGGATGTGACAATTAAATCCCTTAATTATTTAAAACTGGCAAACACCTTACCAAACTTTTTTAGTTATGGGCTACTTTCATTGTGCCTTAGTACAACATAACGTTGGGTGCCCCGAGGAGGTCGCACAAGTATCAACCAACATGTGTTGGTGTGTTAATGCCAGTCATGATAATCAGCATTCGGTAGAAGGGCAATGTGGAGGCCACAGTCATTTCACAATGTTGTACTGCAAGTCTTAAGAGTGTCAATGAATTTATGAAAGACATGAGGTGAGTTTAGGGTCTAGCCTATAGGTGACGGCGATGTGCATGCCATGAGTGCCACTATTATACATTGTTGAGCAATAGTTGGAAGGTATATCCATAGAAGTTTGGGAACTCTGTGGATGGCGCATGGCCTATGGCCAATGTTGGGTGCCGAACAAGTAGTGAAGTCTTGATAGTTGGAAAGATTAGGTTTTTTCAACTACCCTTGTGCTGGAATAAGACCTCTATGTCTATTGAGCTATCAATGGGTTCTCTTCAAATCATCGTTGATTGACTTGTGAGCTTAGGACGTGGGTTCGTCTATGCGAGCAAGGCTCTATTGTCCTAGACATGCATTTGTGGTATGAATTTGCGCTATCCGAGATGTATGTGCAATATGTGAGTTTTGTTTTGAAATGCCATAACTACATGAAAACTATGAATTATATGGGGATTAGTATGAAAATTCGCATGAAACTTATTTTCCTATTTTCCTGCAAATTTTCATACTGATCCCCAAGAAAGTCTCTATGTAATTCACACTTGTCCAATAGTCGAATGCATGTAATGGAAGGCGCACATGACCAAGGCTAAGGATCGGATGTTGTCTTACTCAAACTAAGTGTAGGGCGCACACACATACATAAGGAAACTGTTAAGCTTGAGGACAAGGTTGTGTGCGCGAGAATGATACTCAAATTCAGGTGAAGGACTAGTATGTTTGTAGCCAACCCCCAACGTACGCATGAACAAGATCCAATGTATGAGATATGTCCCGATATCATGCTAGAAAGTTGAATTTGAGGTCATGGAATCGAGTAAGAGGTAACGCTAAAGCTGATCCTTTGAGGCAAACTTCACCACAGTCATAGGGTAGTGCCAAAAATCCCGGGACAATCATTAGGCTAGCTTGTAGCCTATAGGGACTATAGGTGTGGCATTGGTTACAGTGTGCCACTTACACTAAGAAGGAGTCAGATCATGACAAACAATTGACTATATCATAATCGAGCATATAATGGTATTTCTTATACCGAATAAGAAATATTTATTTGAATCACTACGCCCATTTGACTTGGACCAGTGTTGCCTTCATACATCTAGAACAACTTTGTGATATGGAGACCAATGATGCTCACCTTACAACATCATTGTCCTCCACAACATCTTACTTTGCAGCTAGAGTGCACTCACAATAGTTTCCTTGCGTGAGACCAGTCAGCCTCGAGCCCATTCTGAGCTCAACCAGTAATTGTAGTCAAGTGCTATTAACTAGAGCTTTCAAACTATGTGTAGTCTTTTCTTCCTATAACATAGACTAGACTTTTTTTTTGCATATAAGTAAGCGCTTCCAAATAAGAAGTTTGCATCCAATATTTTCTCCAGAAACAAAGAAACTAGGGATGCTCATGATTTGATTTGAATTAATTTTTAGGATAAAACCAAAATTAAGTCAAATTTTAAATTATTAAAATCGAACCAGACTAAATACAATTCATTAGGGTCATGGGATAAATGTATTATATTATTTAAAATGAAATTGATATGATATAATATGTCAAATATGTGTTGTGTATTCTCTAAGTCAAAAGACAACAGTTTTGTGATTTTATTGTTTTAAAAAACAAAAGTGACTTCAGTTAGATATCCCCATAAATTGAGTGACTTTCTTGTCCAAAATATAACAAAAACGACCTTAGTAAAAATTTTCAAAAGTTAAATGACCATACATGAAATTATTTATGTAATTAAGTGGGCCTTTTACAGACTCGTCTGATTAAGCAGGTTCAAGTGACAAGTGTCCAACATTTGGGTGGTCAAGGTCAACAAAGCTATAAATTTTGAATTAGATTTTCAGATTTTATCATTAAATATTTGCTAGACCATTTAAGTTCCAAAAATTACAATTCAAAAAACTCAGAATTTTTCAATTTTGAGTTTTCAACTTCAAAATCTATGCCCAAGTCGAAGCTAAGCATTATTACATATGGACGTGTTTGGTGTGGAGAAAATATTTTCCTATAAAATGTATTACTAATTTTCCCATGCGTGATAGTTTAATATATTTTTGGAAATTATTTTCTATCGGAAGACAAGTTCGTTACAAATGAGTAAAATAAATTTTCTTTTATTTAAAGAAAATCATAGGTTTTGATATAAAAATAATTGTACTAGATAGTTAAGTGGATTTTTAATTTTATAAAGAGAAATCGAAAAGAATATTGAATCGTACTAAATAAATTTTGGCAGGGTAGTTCATGAATCACTTATCGAAGATAAGGATATTTTGACAAGGTATATTCATAATTTGTCGTACATTTGACATGCTAGCTTTTAAAGAAATCAGATACAGAAGTTAGATCTCTATTCTCAAACCCTAGAATTACAAATTTGGCATCACATGTCAATCAAAACTTCCAACTCACTCATAAATGTTACCCATAATGATGGTAAATAATTTATTAAGGGTGAACATTGTGTACTTGGTTCGGTATTTTTAAAATTTGATTCCTATATTCGATAATTGAAAATAGATATCAAATACCGAACTTTCAAAACATGTTAGCTTTTAGAGAAACACTATTAAACCCTAACATTATGAATTTGAAGTCACATGTGAATCATCAAAATCCAAACACTCGTTAATGTCACCCATATATATGGTAAACAAATTATCAAGTGTGAGTGCTCAATATTTCCAAAATTCAATTTTTGTAATTGATAATTGAAATAGATAGCGAACGTGAAACTTTCAAAGTTTGGTTTGAAAAATAAAATTTTGGTACGATATATGATAATTCATTAATTACTTATTAAAAAAATATTTTTTGACAAGACATGTTCATATTTTGTCCAATATTTGTTATTTTAGCTTTCAGAGAAATCCAATATAAACATTGGAATTCCACTCGAACCCTATCAAGACATTGAAATCACTCGTTAATGTTATTTATATAGATGATATATAATTCATTAGGGTGTACGTTCAAAAATTTATTTATTGTTTCCGAAATTTGGTTTGAATAATTTAAAATAGATACCATTTCGATACTATAAATTAAATTATGATACGATAAGTTCCGATTTGATTCAGTTATTCAATTTTCTCCACTCCTACGTAGAGACAAAACCCAATTTCTCTTCTTTTTTATTATTTAAAAAAACATTTGGGATCAAATTATTATTTTATCCAATTATTTCGAAAGTCCATCGATTTTTATGTTCATTATATTATGTTAGTTGGATTAAAAGTGCTCCACTTTAACAAATTTAAGGGATAAAAGTACATAAGTTTATATTTGAAGGAACAAAATTGGCTTATTATATTCCCATGCGTAAGTGGCATAAGACTACAAATACAAATTATCGGACTTTTCTCATCCAAAAATCTCCATTTCATCGGAGAACGAAGATCGGAGCTTTCGATTAAATCACTTCGTTTTGCCGTCGATCCTTCCCGATCTCAAAATGAACGACGGTGATGTTTCCAAGCAGATCCATCAGATGGTCAGATTCATCCGCCAAGAAGCGGAGGAGAAGGCCAATGAGATTTCTGTTTCCGCTGAGGAAGTATGAAAATCATGTTCTAATTTTGAATTTTGAAGTGAATTTAGTTGAATTTTATCTCATGTGTTATGCATTGGCTGTGGTTTTTGTTTTTTAGGAATTCAACATTGAGAAGTTGCAGTTAGTGGAAGCGGAGAAGAAGAAGATTAGACAGGAATATGAGCGTAAAGAGAAACAAGTTGACGTTCGTAAGAAAATGTGATTTCACTATTTTGCTCTGATTTGTGACTCTGATTAAATTTGAGATTTTTCGAAGATTTTGTTTATAAATGTTGCTCTTTATAGAAGAAGAGTTAAAGTTAATTTGCCATCTTTGCTTGAAGATGTTTTCTTAAATTAATGTTTGGTATCCGACTATCCTCATATCGATTATAAGATGAGGTTAATAGAAGATATTCAAAAGATGGTGTAAAATGGTGTACCTCTTTTGATTTGGCATGACAATGTTTGTAATCATCTGCAATTGTATGATTTTTAATTGCAATTGGAACTTTCATTTTTAAACTTTTAGAAAGTCTTGATCACAATGGATTTATATTCTCCTACTGGTACATAGTTTTGGGCATTGATTAGGAAAAACATTGCTTACAAAGCTTACTAATACTTCTAGCATTTACTGGATATTTAGGATTCAATGTTTGCCCCTCATTCTTTTTCTGCTTTCAGCAGTAATACCTTTATGTTTAACATCAATTCATGTAGGACAAAGTGATTTCAAACTGAATTTGAATATATTACTGTGTGTGTTGATCTTGTTTTCCCTCTCTTTTTTTTTTTCAAATTAGCCACACGGTTAAATGACATTTGATTTCATAGTGATGTCTGTTTTGGAGTCAACCAAATCTTGTTAAATTACTGAAAATTGAACTTATTTTTAAAAACATTATCAGGCCAATATAGTCTTTGACTTTGTTTTGTTATGCATTTCTTGCAGAGAGTATTCCATGCAACTAAATGCCTCTCGTATCAAAGTTCTTCAAGCTCAGGATGACTTGATTAGCTCCATGAAGGAAACAGCAGCAAAGGAGATCTTACATGTTAGCCATCACCACAACCACCATAGCTATAAGAAGCTTCTGCATGATCTTATTGTTCAGGTACTTTTGAATAATAATAGTCCATGCGATTTCGTTCTTTGCTTCTAGATTTTCTGAGACAAACTATCAAAACTCGAAAATTAATAGGCTTATTTTACAAAAGACAAGCTATTCATCAGATGATCATCAATATCTTCAGTTGATATGGTGTTGTACTTATATTTTCTGCTCTGCTGTATACCAGATAATGAATTATTATTTAGTTTTGTTACAACAAAAGTACGGAGTAATTTCTATGTTAATTATCCAAAGAATACAATGATTTAGATAAAGGAAAAGAAAAGACTGAGTTAACTAGATATCTTAATCCTTAATAATCAGCTAGAATATTATATACAAGGAAAGATATAACTTTATGATTCTCTAACACTCCCCTCAAGCTAGAGCATAGATATTGATCATGCCCAGCTTGTTACAAAGGTAATAAAATCGAGTTCCATTTAATGCTTTTGTTAACAAATCCGCTAGTTAACATGTTACTTTTGTTGGTGCGGTGTTTTTCCAGACATTTTCCCATAAAACTTGTTGTTTTTTGTTTTGTTGTGTATTAATTGTTACATAGACCCATTTAACAGATAAAAGTCCATCCTTTCTTGTTCTTCCATCTCATAGAATCTGGAGCTGAAGTAGTTCCTGTGAAGTCCCCTATTTCATGGAGTAGGTTGGGCACTCTATCCTCTTCCCAATCGTTCAAGAATCTCCTAAAAGATAGATCCCATCCCAGTTCAGTCCAACAATCTTTGACAGTTGCTTCAAGGTTGTTACATATGGTGAATAGGTTTGGAAAAATATCTTTCTGAGGGATGTTGTTCTAACTTTAACTGTGAATACCACTTACATTCCATTGATTTCTTTCCCTTGGGTTAATCCACCAATCCCATGTGTGATTTTCATCTAAGGCGTGTATTTCATCAAGCATTGCATTAGACCATCTAGGATGATTCAAAGCCTCTTTCACTATTTTGGGTACATAGATAGAGTCTAGAGAGGCAATCATAGATCTAGACTTTGAGTATAAGCCATCATAGGAAACACAATTAGCAATGGAAAATGTGGATTTGCAACTACGAGTACCTTTGCGAAGAGCAATAAGGAGGTCATGATTTTCTGTAAGATCTAATGGCAAATGGACTGTTGTAGGGCATGTATCATTGGTCTCTCTCCTCCTTGAGTAAACTTGAACAACGGGTGGTCTTACTACCGCAGATGGAGTAGGAATTGATTGGACAATAGTCGATTGATCCTCGATAAAAGAACTCGGAGATGGAGAGACAACATTTGATTCTTCTGTCAAAATACGGGTAACCCGATAGACTAACTACTCATCTTCCTCCTCCTTAATTGTAGAAATTGGAGGGTACATAGAAGATGATGTAGACTCTGTAAATGCCACACTGATTGACACCAAATATCTGGGAAGTTTAGTAGAATTACACTGCCACCCCTTTTGAAGGCAAGAATAACCTTTAAAAATGCACTTCAATGCCTTTGGATCCAACTTGGTAACAAATGGTCGAGCAGCTCGAACATAACATGTGCATCCAAATACTTTAGGTTCCACCGAAAAAAGTGACTTGTTTGGAAAAGGAACACAATAAGGCATATTGCCAGCAAGCATAATAGATGGCATGCGATTAGTAAGAAAGCAAGCCATAGAGATCGCAAGTCGAGCTGTCTCAAGTAGATGTCTATTCTTTCTCTCAACAACTCCATTTTGAGAGGGTGTATCAACACATGAAGAAGAATACTGTGTTGGCTCATATGACTGAAATATTCCAGACATATATACTTTGTCATTTCTTAGAATACGTATCGAAGCATTGAATTGAGTTTTGATTCAACACAGAAGGCACAAAAGTGAGTAAACACTTCTAAGTGACTTGGATTCTGAATAACTATTTATTCTATGAATAGTTGTTCTGAAGTGTTCACTCATTTTTGTTGCCGAAATCAAAACTTAATTCAATGCTTCAGGACGTATTTTAAGAAGTGACTATGACAACACGATACTCTTCATCAGTCTTCATATGTTGATACACCTTCTCAAAATGGTGTTGCTGTGAGGAAGAATAGACATCTACTTGAGACAGCTGGGGCACTTCTGTTCCAAATGAAAGTTCCTAAATAGTTTTGGACAGATGCGATTTCTACAACTCGCATGCCATCTAGTTTGGTTGTTGGAAATTTTCTTTTTCCAAACACGTCACTATTTCCATATGAACCTAAGGTGTTTGGAAGCACATGTTATGTTCGACCATCTGTTATAAAGTTGGATCCCGAAGCAGTAAAGTATGTTTTTCTAGGCTATTCTCCTCTCCAAAGAGGTTATCGATGTTATTTTACTGGACTTGGAAGATACTTGGTATCCAGTAGAGTGGTGTTTTCAGAGACTACACCATTCTTCTATGCACCTCCTAGTCAGGGGGAGGGGAAAGAGGAATGGTTAGTCTATTAGGTTACTCGTGCTTCGACAACACCATCAAGTGATATTGTTCATCCATCTTCTGGTCCTTCTATTGAGCACCAATCGTGTAGCGTGCCTTCATTACCTGCTCCATCTGTGATAGCCAGGTCGCAAATTACTCAAGGAGGCAAGAAAATAATGATACATGTCCTGCACCAAATCCTTCGTCATCGGATCCAGAGTGGTGGTTAGAATGTTAAGGTTACAGGAGACATGGTTGCAGTTCTAGATACCATAGGAGTAATTTGGTTGCTGTTCGAAAGAATTTGTGTTTCTTTCCTCTGTCCTCTTCAATAGAATCCTGAGGTTTCCATATGTTCAATGCAATATGATCTTTCTTTTTCTTTGTAAGACCCTTGTTTCTTGTGCTATCTTCAAAACACGATATAATGATTAACAGCTAAATTATTTGCAATTTATGTTGTCTATAGCCACAATGGGCTTTACTATCTATGTGCCTTTTTGAACTAATGTTGCTGTTTTGTTTGGGAATAAGATGGGTACTACTCTTTGATTGTAGAGTTTACTCAGACTTAAAGAGCCTTCTGTCTTACTGCGTTGCCGGAAAGATGATGTAAACCTGGTAGAAGATGTACTGTATGCAGTAAAGGAGGAGTATGTGGAGAAGGCAATGGTCCACACACCTGAGATCATAATTGACCACATCCATCTTCCACCAGCCCCATCTCATCATAATGCGCATGGTCCTTCTTGGTAAGTGTCCTCATATATGTCTGCAATGCTAAGTAGCTCCTCTTTGTAATTCATCTATCTCTATCCCGACAGTTCTGGAGGAGTGGTACTGGCTTCTCGAGATGGGAAAATTGTGTGTGAGAACACTCTTGATGCCAGATTGGAAGTTGTGTTCCGTAAAAAGCTACCCGAGGTACTTGCTTTTGTGCTTAGCTCCATACTTCTCATGATTTGTGTTCTTCTCTTCCCAATTTTCTTGTTTTCCTTGCACCAATGTTGATACAATTGTGGTCCTTTTGCTGAGTTACACTGTCTATTTCAAGTGTCATGCATCCCTTGTCATTTTACAAATGTCATGTGGATGAATTAAGTGTCTTACATGTTCATTACCTATTAAAAAAATCATCTTTACAGGCCTTTTTTTGGGTGGGGGGAAATAGGCATTGTTGATACTTACAGGCTACAGCTGCTGTTTTTGCTGTCCTTCATAAAATTATTTTACATGTCATGTCAATGGCTCTTTTGTACTTCGTACCTTGTGGCTTAAGCATCTCCAATAAGCTCCTTTGCTATTGTTTTTGTTACTGCACTTTGACATTTTGAGTTGTGGGGATGTCTGTTGCTTTCTAGTCTTTGTTGAGACTAAGTTACAGGAACTTTAATATTCATTTCCCTTTGGGGTAGCAAGCACATATTAAGACGAGGTTAGTGATAGATGAAAGTGAAGATGACTTAAAATGATTGGACATACCAGTCACCAGTAATATGAGTCCAGAAACGAGAAAATGACCAAAATGGTCCTTAATGTGTGGATAATGCTTTATTTAGGTCCGTAATATATTTTAGTTGATTTAAATGGTCGTTAATGTATAAGAAAGGTGCTCATTTTGGTCCTTAATATATTTCAGTTGATTATAATGGTCCTTAATGTATAACAAAATGTGTTAATTTTGGTCCTTTACGTTAAATCTAACAGATATATTAAAAAAGTGTTAAATTTAACTATGAACCCTTCGTGGCCAACAATATTTACTATTGTTGTCTTCTTTGTTAGCTCTAAAGAAAGAACTCCACAAAATCCAATACCATTTTCTCTCTTTTCCCCAACAAAATTTTCTATGTTCTCTTTCCTAAAATATTACTCCACTGGCCTAATACCGATTTCTATTTTAAGCCAGAGAAAATTTTGTTAGAGAAAGTAGAGATAATGGTGTTAGATTTCATGGTGTTTTTTTTGGAGCTAACAAAGCAAACAACAATGGTAGATCTTGTCAGCCACGTGGGATCCACCGTTAAATTTAACACTTCTATTTCGATAAATATGTTAAGTTTGGGATAAATGATCAGAATGAACACATTTATTGTATGTTAAGCACTATTTCAATCAAGTGAAATACATTAAGTTCCAAAATAAAGCAGGACCATTTGGTCATTTTCACTCCAGAAACAGTCATTGTAGAATTGTAGTAGAGGTGGAAGCGAACTTTATGCTGTTGCTTCCTCTGTCATTGTGATTGAGTCAAACAAGTCCTGCTGCTTCATCAATTTTGCAGATTTCATAATTGCTTTTCGATGGTTCCCAAGAACTCTCTTTGCTTAATTTCTTTCCTAAATCTTGCAGATCCGTAAGTGTCTATTTAGTGGGATTGCTGTCTGAGGGGCTGGAAGTTAATCTATATTTATCTCCCGTCTCAGATTCTGAGATAGGCTATCAGCTGATAAACTATAATCATCAAGGGCTTACTTGTATACAATTTCTTTTCTAAAAGACATACTCTGCCCAGTTTTTCTGATACTAAATTCCCAGGGGCTTAGCGACAACCTCGTGATAAGTAATCCTTTATACTCTAGCATTAAGCTTTAATACCCCTTTTCCATTATAACGATCTGCAATAAGTGTATGTTGGATAATCTGAGTTTGTTTTGTTGAGGCATAAATAAAACGATATGAGTGGCCGCCCTCTATACTTCACTGCTGTTTACCATAAGATTTTCGTTAGAGGGGTCCGTGCCTTCCACTTTCAAGGTAGGGGTAATGTCTGGTGCATACATAGTTGGTCTGGAACCAATTCATAGTCACTAATATATATGGATTCCTATTGTGAGACATTAATACCTTTATTGATGGCAAATCGTCTCGTATTTGCTCTTGATCCTAATGAAGTTTCAATACAGATTTTTGCGCATTTGAACCAACTCAATATCTTGACATGATGAAGTTCATGTGTCAAAGTATTTTGGGGAAAGTCCGAAGTTACCCCCTCTATTCTTTACCATGTTTTAAAATTATCCTTCAATATATTTAGTTTATTTTATTTTTTATATTTTAAGCTTATTGGAAAGATTTGAACTTTTAGTATTTGGTTGACGAGGAATATATGACTTCTCCTATATATATTTCTCATTATAAGATTATACTACTTTGATAATTTGTATATCAACTTATATATGGAATTATGCTATGTATATATATAATCTTCATTTAGGGCATGAGAATTGACATATTCCATATATTTTCATCAAAATATTGAGCCCGATTTATGCCCATACTGTTTTATAAGAGAGGTTGAAGATAGATCGATTTTACAATTCTATATGTTGTTGTAAGTAACAAAAATAATAATAATACGGGAGATCAATAAAATATCGTTAAAAATTGGTAAAATAAACTACATAAAATCTGCAATTAAAACATAAAATTTCAAAAAATTACTTATTTTAATTCAAATTATAACTAGCTATAGGAGATTATATTAGTCTGGAGCCTAAAGGGTATAAAATGTTAACAAATATTCAAAGCGGTATATGAAATTTATATTAACCAAAACGGCAAATCACTGGAATAGCAATGATTTTCTCCGCCGGAAAAATCAAAATCGCTGCTATTTTTTTAAAATAAAGTAAAATATTGCTGGCAGTGATTTTGTTGCAAATTCTTTTTTAAATTAAATTGCTGCCAAGGTAGCAATTTTAAATGATTTTTTTTAAAAATAAAACGCTCTGGAGTGATTTACTCTTTTTTTAAAAAAAAATTTAGTTAAATCGCTGCTCAAGCAGCGATTTCTAATATTATTATTATTTTTTAATTAAATTCAATCACTGCACGCACACGCAGCGATTTTACACTTTTTAAAAAAAAATTAATTCCAATTTTTTTTTAAAAAAAAAAAATTTAATCAAAGGCAGTGATTTCCATAATTTTTTAATTTTTTTTTAAAATCGATCATAAAAATAATCCTGCAAAAATTTTGAACAGGATTATTTTTATGAGAAAATCGAAAAAAAAAAATTGCAAAAATTTTACTACACAAAAATAAGCAGGATTATTTTTATGAGCGATTTAAAAAAAAAATTAAAAAAAATAATGGAAATCGCTGCCAGTGCAGCGATTTCATTAATTTTTTTTAAAAAAGTGTAAAATCGCTTCATGTGCAGCGATTTAATTTAATTAAAAAAAATAATATTGGAAATCGCTGCAAATTTAAAAAAAAAAGAAGAGTAAATCGCTCCAACTGGAGCGTTTTATTAAAAAAAAATCATTTAAAATCGCTGTTTTGGCAGCGATTTAATTTTTTTTAAAAAAAATTGCAACAAAATCATATTTTGCAAAATAGCAGCGATTTTGCTTTTTCCGGCGGAGAAAATCGCTGCTATTCTAGTGATTTTACCGTTTTGGTTAATATAAAATTTCATACACCGTTTTAAAATTTTTGTTAACATTTTATAACCTTTAGGCTCCGGACTCGAGATTATATCCTTGAATTTGAGAAAGAATTTTGGGCTCTCACTTCTTCTTATGTGATTTTGATATATTTTATTTGAGACGGAAATATATTTGAATATAATCTGTCTGTTTTTTTGAAAGTAATGATAAAATTACATATGCATTTTTTTTTTTTTAAAATCTCACTTATAAATTACATTGGTATATTGCCGGCTAAGAAGGCTAAAAGAATTTAATTTTGAATTAGAGTCAAATTTTGTATTGGTTATAAAGTCAAAGGGTGTCTGGCTGCGGTTTGTCACTTGCTATAACGTCCTTTGGCACAACGAAGGAACCATTTAATACTAAAAGTTGCAATTTGCAAATTGATTTTTTCTTATTAGATCCCAATAATGTCTGCATTATATTTTAATAATATAACTTTTGCCTATTATATATCTATAATTTCATTACATGATTATTTATTAACAACAACAACAATATCAATATACTTAATAGAAATAAGACAAAAGTATCCTCTAGACTATGATTGAAATTCAGATACACATCTTAATAAACTAATAAGGTCCTATTACTCCTGAATTTATTTTTTTGTAATTTTATACACCTTTATGACGTACGTGGCCTCTAAACATCTCCCACGCGCTTTACTTAAGTGGAGTCACGGAGTGTACCATGTAAGCCGAAAGATGTACAAAATTATACAAAAAATGAGTTTAGGGGTAATAGGACCTTAAATTAGTTAAGACGTGTCTCTGAAATTTTGATCATAGTCTAGAAGTATTTGTGTCTTATCCCTATTTAATATAATTTTATAGTTGGAATTTCGACTTTTTTTTTATATACGCTGGTGAGCTTACACCTATTTAATTTTCGATAAAGAAACACTGATTATTGTTCGTTTCATTTTACTTAATTATAGTTCTACGAAAAACATCCAATTGCACTAAATCTTCGACAAAAATGTTTAAAATGAAGAAACTAACATTTTTCATTTATGAGCAGACAATAAATCGAAAAGAATTAATTAGTTGAAAGTCTTATTAGCGAAGAATATACCATGGTGTAAAGGATTTGAAGACAATTTTAAAAGAGTGCTTGATAGAGACATTAACATTAGAAATAAAAAAAAATGATAGTAAAAAAATATTGTTTAAAATGAGGATTCAATACGTAATTTAATCGATGGTGCTTTTTTATTAATCACAAATTACTTATTACCACACCAATATTTATTTTGCCAGATTAATTATATAATTATTATTATTTTTTTACAAAAGATTATCTTGATTTTATAGTGAAAAGTAAATAATTTAGTGAACTTTTATAAGAAAAAATCATTATCATGTCCTTTTAAGAAATTCTTTTTGAAAGGTATTCATTTCATTTTCATGAAAAAATCATTTTTCATGGACTCTTGTATAATTTTATTTTTTTCCTGAATATCAAAACCTTTTTCTACTTTACTTGATCCATTGAAAAGATTTTCTTTGACCAAGATATTTTTCCTTCTTTTTGTTCCACCTTAATATCCCTTTCCATCGGAGTGTTAGTGAAACGCTTCTTAATAAAGATATTTTCTATTTAGGAGAAATTATTATTAATATTAAATTAGTGTATATGTCCGAATACAAACATAATAGTACTAATTTCTTTTTAATGATAGTAGTGTTCGGGTCAACAATTTCACACACCTCAATTTATTTCATCGTATATATGTCACTAGGGGCGGAGCTACCTAGAAGGTAGGGGTTCATCCAAATTCTCTTTGTCAAAAATTACACTGTATATATAACATCAATCTATTGATTTACGAGTATATATTTAATAACGAACCACCTTAGTACAAGCTAATGGCTTGGTTCAGTAGTTATCTGGGATCAAAATTCTATCAAATCTTTCGGGTGATACTATGTGCTTACTTATTTTCTTGAACCCCTCAATGAAAATACCGTGTCGCCACAGTATGCCACCTCTCGTTAGCAATAAATATCAAGTAACTCTCCAACCTCCAATCAACAATAAATATCATATAACTCTGTCCACCAACCTCTTATCAACAACAAATATCAGGTAACTCGATCCATCAACCTCCTATCAACAATAAATATCACGTACCTTTGTTCACCAAACTCACATGGACCGATTAACAATAAATACCACGTAACCTTGTCCAATAAAATTAAAAAGAAATATTAAATATCACGTAACTTTATCAACCAAAACTATGAAAGACAAACCCATACCCTTTGAGTGCATTGTTCTCCAATACAAATATCCTTATACTCTATTTCTTATAGTAGTATTAACTTTCAAATAAATTATATATTAATTTTCAAAAAAATATATTAACGTGATTTTTGCTAAAATAACACTTATTCTGCGAAAAAATTAGGCAACATAGACTAAGACGCCAACCTCTCGTTGGTTGTTTTGGCCACTACCCTTTCACTCCCTCGACGAGTCCGTCACTCTCTTATTACCTAAAAACCTCACCAAACATTTCTTCTTTTTCACTATATATTCATCTTCTTCACTCCATTTTCAAGAATCTCTTCCATTTTTTTCTCCTAAATATCACTTTTCTCTTCATTCACCATGGAAGGCGCAGCAACAGCTCAAGCTTTATCTCGTATTGGGTTAGCTGGTTTAGCTGTTATGGGTCAGAATTTAGCCTTAAACATAGCTGAAAAGGGGTTTCCTATATCTGTTTACAATAGAACCACTTCGAAAGTAGATGAAACCCTAGATCGTGCTCAGAATGAAGGACAACTTCCATTGATTGGACAGTACAATCCTCGTGATTTTGTGTTGTCAATTCAGCGACCCAGATCTGTTATCATTCTTGTTAAAGCTGGGTCACCTGTTGATCAAACGATTGCTGCGCTTTCTGAGTATATGGAGCCTGGAGATACGATTATTGATGGGGGTAATGAGTGGTATGAGAATACTGAAAGGAGGATTGATGAGGCGTCGTCTAAAGGGCTTCTGTATTTGGGTATGGGTGTTTCTGGTGGAGAAGAAGGGGCGAGGAATGGACCTTCGCTTATGCCTGGTGGGTCTTATGGGGCTTATTCGAATATTAGAGATATTCTTGAGAAGGTTGCAGCTCAAGTTGAGGATGGGCCGTGTGTTACTTATATTGGTGAAGGTGGGTCAGGGAATTTTGTGAAAATGGTGCATAATGGAATTGAATATGGTGATATGCAGTTGATTTCGGAAGCTTATGATGTGTTGAAGAATGCAGGTGGGTTGAGTAATTCTGAATTGGCTGATATTTTCGCCGAATGGAACCGTGGGGAATTGGAGAGCTTTTTGATTGAAATTACAGCGGATATATTCAATGTGAAGGATGAATTGACTGGAAATGGTGAGTTAGTGGATAAGATTTTGGATAAGACAGGAATGAAGGGAACTGGGAAATGGACTGTGCAGCAGGCGGCGGAGCTGTCTATTGCAGCTCCGACGATTGCTGCTTCGTTAGACAGTAGGTACATGAGTGGATTGAAGGATGAGAGGGTAGAAGCCTCAGAGATATTTAGGAAGGAAGGGTTAAAGGAGGAAATAAGTTCTGATATTAATGGTATTAGCAGTGTTGATAAGAAGAGATTGATTGATGATGTGAGGCAGGCATTGTATGCGTCGAAAATCTGTAGTTATGCTCAGGGGATGAATTTGCTAAGGGCAAAGAGCTCTGAGAAAGGCTGGAATTTGAATTTGGGAGAGATGGCTAGGATTTGGAAAGGTGGTTGTATTATCAGGGCAGTGTTTTTGGATCGTATTAAGAAGGCGTATCAGAGGAATCCTAATTTGGCTAACTTGATGGTTGACACGGAGTTCGCAAGGGAGATGGTGCAGAGGCAAGCTGCTTGGAGGAGAGTGGTGGGACTTGCTGTTCAGAAGGGAATTAGTGTTCCTGGAATGTCTGCTAGTCTTCAGTATTTCGACACCTATAGGCGTTCTAGGCTTCCCGCGAACCTTGTGCAGGCTCAGAGGGACTATTTCGGGGCACATACTTATGAGAGAGTTGACAAGCCAGGAGCATACCATACCGAGTGGGCAAAACTTGCTAGGAATGCCCGAGTGTAATGCTGCTGCAGCTATTGCGGATTATGATCAAAATCTCTGGTATTAGTTGCGCTTTGTCAATTGTTTGATTTTAAATTGTGCAATTCAGGCATTTAAAATTCCAATGTATCTTGTTGAGAGTTTTTATTTGCTAGGCATAAGAAAGATTGGTAAGCTTTTTTTCGTTTAGTTCAGTTAATAATGTTGTATGCCTTTGAACATTTATAGGGCCTTTGCTATCAAAATGACTTCTTCCATTGAAGTAAAAGAAGTTGCTTTTCCTATATTTCTTATATTTCCATTAAAGTAGTTTGTGTTTGTCTTCAGTGCTCTTCTCCGAGAGCGTTATATGTTGTTAGTAAAGAAAAATACTTTTACTGTGAAAGAGAGCTATGGTTGTGATGGTGAATGAGCCTTGAGGCCAAGGATAGATTGTGCTTGCAACGCTTCATTAAAAATGTCTGAGACAATGCCGAAACTTAAAAGGGCAAACAATAACGAATATGTGATTAGGGGAATTATGGGAAGCATGTTGTGGCTCTTATCCCGGTTGATGCTATATGGATGATTAGGATGGATCTTAGAAGTGGCAGCGAAAGGCACCGTCCTGGTCATTGGACGGATGAAGTGGATGTAAGATGAGAAAGAGGCAGTCCTAGGTTACTTTTTCATTAGTGCCTTAATTATCATGGAAGAGGCATTTCGTATAAAACCTTCTGAATTTTAGAAATCTTATATGCCTTCTAGGTTTGTATCTTCAAATTTTGTTGTTTCCTTCTGGAGTCTCTTCTTCCCTCGGCCCTTTTCTATGTTTCTGTTTATTTGCTTGTGTGCTGTATTAGTTTACCATTTCTCGACAGTGTTTCCGAACTGCTTCTTGCAGAGTTTCTTGCTTTTACTTTCTTTGATTTCTGTAGTTTTAATTGACACTAATGATTCCATCTTGTTAAAATTTGTGCAAATAACATGATTCCTGCCTGTCCTATGCCATATCATATCTGACCTGAACTCAAAGCTGCATATATGCAAAGTTTTTATACACTATTTAAGTAAAAAATTTGTTCCGATATGTAAGGTTATTTTGACATTTTCAGTGACAACTGTTGCTTTGCAGTTAGTATATAAATGATTTAAGATTCTTTTGATTGCTTTGGATATAATTTTGTCGAACTGGGGGCTTAACCAATTGAAATCCTTAAAATTTTCCGGTGTTTGTTGAGTAATAATGATGTGTTAGTAGTTCCAATTTTCAAGTATTTCACAGAGTGGAATACAGTCTTTCACCACAAGATATTGATATTAAAATCAAAACTATTTGTGTTTTATTTCCTTGTCCGCTAGAGTTGTGCAGTTGTGTATTTAGCACACGTTAATCAACTATGTAGTAAATGAGGGGTACATATCTAAGCTTCATGTGTTTATGTGATTTGAATGGAAGTTCTTCACATAACTCTCATTGTAGGTTCACTTATGAATGAAACGTTTAAAATAAGAACCGTCTCCTACCTTGGATGCTCAGTTTTTCCTTGCAGAAGTCTCTGATATGGACTTTCAGTGTCCCATTTTGTGATTGATGATAAAAATCACGAAACTTGAAGTACCTTAGTGAAATTCACCATACAATTGTTCCTCCATTGACAGTTTTACCTTGAAAATTGGAGACTTGTGTGGATGTGTCAAACTTTTATCAGGAATTTGTTTGTTCTAGTAAAAAATCAGATATTCTGTCTGCGTTTCTGAAAGAACAGCTCAATCCTTAGCCACTCTCTGTCTAGGTTATTGTTCCCTCCTCTTTGCACATCTGTGTATCATCTAGATCTTCAACTCCAAATTCTCCTTTGTACGTTTTGAAAATCGATGCAACATAAATGACATGCAGTGTATATAGTTAATAAGATTCTTATCGACTCCTTCTGGGAGGATCTTGCTTGTGACTCCAGTGTAGAGCACTACCGATTTGAAGAACACTGGTTTAGAATTGGTGGCTAGCAGAGCTTAATATTTAATGCTGTTACTATATCCTACTGATTTGCTCCTTAATTCCTGTTATTTCTTCTGCTTCGTGGCTGTAAGGCTATTTTTCGTGACCATGTATGTTTATGCTTGCTGAGAAAGACCTTCATCGTCATATTGCCATGTCCATGTTTCATTTTTCATGTCCTACGAGTCTTGTGGGTGTCTATGTGTAACCATAGCATATATGTCTGGCTTGTTTCTTCTTGCGAACTTCTATTCTGTTCTCTTACCAAACCCAGGTCTACTTCATGGAGGGCTGCTTGAGCCATTTTAAAGCTTTGTAGTTAGAATTCCTGCGTCACGTCTACTGTGTTCCCATGTTTCCATTATACATCTTCTATAATGTCAATCAATCAATCCACTTCTTTTCTTTGTTCTAACTTTGGTGTAACTCTCTTTTTTTTGCCTTGGTTGTGTTATTAAAGCTTACATTTGGTTCAGCATGGTTTGTTAGAAGTCTTTGATTTTGTTGGAGATTTGTTTGTACATCATAAAAGAAAGGTTGTTGAACCTAAATAATTAAATGCTGGAATGAATGATAATGATTCATGCACCTTGTGTGGCCTAGTGGTTGAGAATCCCGAGGTCTCAATTTTAAAATTCAGCGGAGACAAAAAAAACACTAGGTAGTTTTTTCCATCTATTCTAACTTTGGTGAACAGAGTTACCTGTGCGTGAAAACTGACCTGAACACCACGATCATAAGAGAAAAGAAAGAATGATGAAGATTCATATAATCGACCCTGAGATAGAGGCATGCATAGTCATTTCTGTTTCACCTCTATTTATTTGATCTACTATTGTATTCTTGGTGCAATCTTTCAGAAGGAATTGAAAAACATTATACTAAATGAATATAAGCCGTTTGTTTAATTGTTGTTTTGTCAACCTTGTAACATTCATTTTGATATAAAACATGAAGGGTCAACAATGTAATATTAACTTAAAATACATGCTTATTAATCTAATGACCCATTTTTTATAGCTACTAAACCTTGTGTTATGTTGGTAAGATAAAGGGTTAACAATTTCAAAATGTATTATCCGGCGTTTAGTTATTGGTATTACCTACCACAAACTATTTAGTATTTAAATAGTGCGTATGATCGATGAAATATCCTTGTCTATCTCATACACCAAACAAACAACAACCATGGTTCCTTTAGGCTTTAACTACTGTCTACTTTAGCAAATTTACAAGTCAAAAAGCCACTACAATGTGAAGCTAACTGAGTCTGAGTTTCAGTAACATACAGCAGTAGTGCCCATACAAAAATTTCTACATAAGCACTGAAACTTCTTCAAGATAACATGAATATACAATTGAAACCTTTTAACAGACCTTATCTTTCAATCAGCATTCCTTCCTCTTCATCTTAAAGCCCTCTTGACATCTAAAAAGTCCAGTATGGCTGTAAGCAAAGTCTCTCTGTTAGTAAGTAAAAGCTCATTGTCGGACAGTAAGCACAGCTCGAAGACGGAGAATTCCATTGATGAAGTATACACTATCCTCAGCTATAAAAGAAGTCCAAGGTATGCCAGCCAGGTTCCTCAAGCCAATACCCTTGCCACGGGTGAACGTGTGGTTCCCCTTATATTTGCTCACATAGTCCTCAGATAGCTTTGTCAAAGCTGCAAAGTCATAATCAACTGTAAATGACTCTAACCCCTTGTCTTGCATGCTCAAGTACAACCCAAACCAATGGAATGAATTCTGTTGATCCATGTTACAATGAGCTGATAGGTAAAAACCCTGTCCACCCAAATGGAAAGCCTGTGAGTAGATTCTACCAGCAGGAAAGAGATTCTTACACTCTTGCCGTTTTAAATCTAGGTAAACGATACACTGCTGAAAGGGAAGTTCAAAATGGACAACTTTAATTGGTCTAAACTTGTAAGCACGCTCCACAAAACTACTACATGATGCATTGCCCTCCTCAGCAACAAGCAAACGCTGCCGGTGCGGTGCTTCAGCTTTGAAAAATAAAGCCCCCAATACATTCTTGGAAGCTAGTTCAGGATCAAAATCATTACAAGTTAGAACTTTCCTCAGCTTCCTGAATGTCATGTATGGAAAACGAATGAGGTGACAAAGACGTGACCCCAATATTTCACGTCTTTCTTCCAAGTTTGGGTAATGGGTCCGAGACCACTTTAAAACGAAGTCATAGACAAAATCCTCTGAAGCAACCTGAAGATCGTCATTGCAGAGAACAGCCTCAAATCCCGCAATAGGTAAGTTCAATACCTCTACTTGGAACCTGGCAAGGAATTTAGGATACAGTTCAGATGACAAATCTTTGTCTAAACCATCAAAAAACTTTTCTAAGGAGTTAACAAGTTCTGATATCTAGGTTTAAATTGAAAGCATTCTGAAATCTGGTACTAGAAGCCTCTTAAGAGGCAAGATTAGAGGTCCTTTATTTCACTATTCAGTAATCAAACAAACAGGAAAAGGTTAATGGCTAGTTTATAAAGCCACAGAAGTAGGCGTATGGGAAAACCACACGCACTTTGAAATAGGAGTTAGCTCGTGAGGACAACAAGACTCTAGCTTTTCTTCACATTTCGTTTCTAAGAAACAGTATTAAGCTTCAATTTCAATCAACCAGAGTAAGTAATAAAAAATATCTTTCGGAAGTGTTCTCACTTGGTGATATCCTTGAAATGTGCAGCAAGAAACTGTTTTGCAGCATCTATCAGTGGCTGAACTGCATCAGCAATAGAAACACTAGAAGGAAGATTCAAAAATAGCAAAGCTGATTCACATGTCATGGGAAGATTGAGCAGTAAACGGCTGCAGTGTCTCATGCATGATGCAACCTCAAATTTGTCAGCAGCCATAAGCACATCAAGCATAGCAGTAGCTGTTATCGTAGACAAAGTATTGCTATACATGAATTTTAGTAACTTTATGAAGGCAGCTTCTTCTGCGAGAAAAAGAGATAAAGAAAGGTGGATGTGAAAAGAAGAAAATTTGTGAACACAAATTAAAGGAACTATGTTCACTAGTTAAAGTAACTATCTAAGAATTCTTCTTTAAATATGCTTAGAAGCAAAACGAGCAGTACTAGCACTTGGAACATGTTATTAACCTTGCAAACATATGAATAGACAATCAATGTTTCACACAAATGTTTCGGAAAGAAACACAATTTTTGTTCTGGTGTCCAATCCTTTTATTATTCATCAAGATAGATAAAGTAGTGGATATTTAGAATGATACTTTTCTATATTTGATTATTACTTCTTAACATTTCTACTTAGCCATGTGAACACAAGGTCATGAGTTCAAGCTGTGAAAACAGCCTCTTGCAAAAATATAGGGTAAGACTGCGTAAAATAGACCCTTGCGGTTCTTTTCTGTAACCCGCACATAGCAGGAGCTTAGTGCAATGGGCTCCCTTTTTTTTACTTAGCCATCAATGATATGTCCGATAAGAATTGACATGGCTTTCAAGACTAGTTGATACAAAGGGTACTTTAGGGATGTTATGAATTTAACTTATTTGTCAAAAATACTTCTTTCTTAAACAACCATCTGATGGAAGTACAAGAATCCCCTTCAATTCTATGAATCCAAACAGCCGAAAAAACTGAATTTTCAATTAGTGATTGATACACATTGCTCTCTAATTGCACGTCCTAAACATCTAAAACTTGTTATTGAAATGTCAAATCAAGTGCACAAGAGGTAGCTAGTCTGTGTAATAGGAGTATACTAAGACATTATTTTTATGCCCCCTCCCCTTTCTTTTTTTTTTTTTTTTTTTTTGGGGGGGGGGGGGTGTAAGTAACATAGAACATGATATAGTACAACCTACAAGCCGTTTCAATAGCTTGCTTTCTAGCCTTACCAATTGAAATATGAGATAGATAATAGACACTCAGACAATACAATTGTACCCGAATTATGATATGAACATCATCAGATTAATATTACTACCCTACGAGTACAACTTTCTAACGGAAAGGACAATACAATGAAATGAGAACATGCCAAACTACAACTAAAAAATCTTAATACTAACCTGAGGCATCGATTTGTACAGTAACAAGCTGCTTCTCTGACTCTGACTCTCTCATGCCATTGGAGAATAGCTATGAAGAAAACAAGAAGACGTCAAAAAACAAGCAATTAAGACTTTCTGATTCATCAAAAACAGAGCATTAAAAACTCCTAACCCTGTAAAAGAATGGACTCTGTGCGGCCAAAATAGCAGAACTTATGCGTATAGTTTTCACTGAAAGCGCAGCTGCAGAGTTCAAGTATGTGAACGAGTTAGTGCTCTTAGAAGCAACGTCACCACCTTTAAAATGCCGTACGCTTGTTACAAAAGGAAGTAGAACAGAGAAAGAGAAAAAAAGCACAAAATGATAAAGGAACTTAGGTTTAACATTCCATTACATCATAACAAAATTAAGGTTTCAGATTATGCACACAAAGACGTCACATATATTGCCTAGAAGAGTGAAAGCCATGTTAGAAGATTTCTTAGATTCTCATATATCATGATCTTATGTTAATACAGTTGGAATCCTTAACAAATGACATCCTTGAAATAGCAGTACAATGATGGAAATAGGATAATTTGGTCTATGGTGGGAAGTGCATAGGTACCCGGGTGATCTGTAGTCATCTCAACACTGGATGAAGATTCCTCAGCCATTGCAACAGCTTCCTCTTCTTGGTTCTCATCAGCAAGGACTTCTGTATCCAGCATAGGACAATTCAAAACCTCGTCCTCACGTTGCGTGAGCACATCTGCATCTGAAAGGTTTATGAGATCAGCATCCACTAGAACGAAAAACAAAGTGAATTTGGAGAAATAAACTAATAAGTGCAGTTATATTAAAACATAACAAGCTTGAGTAAGTTTTCTGATAGGCAAACAAACGAGAAATGTTACATGAATGTGGACAAACTCAAATGCGCACTCTGATAACTTGAAATGCAAGTATGATTTTTAACAGCGGACATACTTGATTTTGTGGCAGACGGAAAATTGTAATATTTACAGACAAATTCACCAGAAACAGAAAAATAACTACAAGATCATTATTCTTTTTTTATTTATTTTTTATTTTGATAGTAAACAAGATCATTAGTTTTTGACTCTCCAGACTCCATATTTGCAAATTATCATATGCCAAAATTAAGTTAAGCTGTTGCTGCATCTGCAAGACCAGTTGTAAAAGACTAAAAGAGGTTCTCTCATTCATCAGAGATTCATCTAAAAAACTAAAAACCTTAAATTCAGAAAGGATACAAGTGATCCACCTAGATAGCTAAGTTCATGAGTTCTTCCCTTTCCATATCCATGTCAAATTCTCCAAATGCCGTACCAATGCCGAATTCTTAAAAAATACACTATTTTCTGGAGAATTCAACACACACTCATTGGCGTTTTTTGAAAAGTTCGAGCAACATAGCTAGATAGTATGAAATTAAAACATATTCTTTAATAAATAAACTCAAATCCTAGAATTTGCATCTTTTCCTCATTAAGCATGATATGTAAAACCCCATTCTTCACATTCATTTCAACCATGATAAAATTAACTCTTAAAACCTAAATCAGACAAATATGCAAATTGTACTTCTACATACAAAATATACGCACACTAAAACCAAGAAAAAACCCTAAATTCTACAAAAAAAATAATTTAAAGAACCCTAATTAGTGAAATTAAAAGAACTAACCATTTTGTTTACTGGTTTCTTCTCTTCTACGTTTCCGTTTCCGGTCCGAATCGCCGGCAGTACTGCTACATCCCTGACCGTCGGATTTAGAGTTCGGAACAATCTGGATCGTCAGAATCCGGTCGGAGAAAGCGGCGCTGTCGTAAGCGAAGGAGAAGTCGGATTCGGTACCCGACCCGTAACCAAGAGGGCCCATTTTGGTTAATGGATCAGAAAGATCGTTTTTCATGGAATTCAAAAATTAAAGTATTTTAGTGAAGAAAATGTTGAGAGAATTTGTGAGGATAATAATATAATGGAAGTTTTGGTTCACAATATATACATTTTTTTGGTACTTCAATTTGTTTGTTTCTCTAATTAGTTATTATGTTAATACAATTATTTTTATTAGTTTCGAGAGGGTTCGCTCATACTGAAGGGAGCATTTCCACTTAGTGATCGATCCGTTTATTCACACAAATTTAAAAAAAATTATCATAAACGAGCCACATGCAGGGAAACTTGCACGTGTGGTTCTGGCCGGGCTTTCCAGAGGTATCTAATAACCTTGCTTGTGTTCACCGCTGGCGCACCTCTCCTGACTATTGCCCATTTATTCTATTCGTATATTTTTACTTTTATTTATAACAACTAAATGAAATCTAAATATAAAATATTATTTCGTATATATATAAAATATAACATCACTATAATAGCTATAAAATTTTCAAACAAATAACGAGATCTAATTATACAAAAGTGTTGAACTAAAAATGTGATATGAAAAATTTAATGTGGTATACTACGTTTTGCTTAAATAAGTATATGCAAATTCGTGAGTATGATGAAGATATATGATTAAATATTAATTAAATTAAACTAATTCTAATTTTATGATTATTTTTTATTGTGTGAGGGGTTGTCAAAGAGAAATAATATTGTTGGATTATGATTTTGTCTAACAAAGCTTGTTGAATTCATCAATTAATGAACATCATATTTTGAAGGGGGGACGGAGTTAATTCATTAAGTGGTTAGTTAAAGTGAATTTCGCTGATTGAACAATGAGAAAGAACGAAAGTTGGACATTGTAAATGGCACTAAAAAAAATATATTATTTAATTACTCATTATAGTTATAATTTATTGTAATTATCAATCGCGACTAACATTATACATTAATTACTTGGGTTGACTTTGAGTTTGTGTAATTAGTCGCATTAGTATATGTATAATTCGCAAGATATACAAATACATATGTATAATATACAATGATCAAACTGATATACACATATAATTCACCTCTCTCCCACTCTGTCATCTCTCACTCGCCTCTTTCCTCCCTCTCCCAATCTCGCTTGCCTCTCTCCTCCCTCTTCCAATCTCGTTTGTCTCTCTCATCTCTCTCCCAATCTCCCTTCCAGTATATACAAACACATATGTATAATATATACAGTTCACCTCTCTCGCTCACCTCTCTCCTCTCTCCTAGTCTCGCTTGCCTCTCTCCTGCCTGTAACATGTAGCTACAAAATGTAATTATCAAACTATAGTTATGGAGAGTAATTAGTCTATTTTTGAGTGGTTATATGTGAAAGTTTCTCTTTATTTTATAGTAAATAGAATTAACGAAAAATTACTGAAATACAGGTCGTATATTTCCCTTGTCTCCAATATTTCCTTCTGATTCTAAAAACCTCTAAAATCTCTTATTTCTTTTCTAATTCTAAATTATTTTATGATGTATCGGAGCTAGTATTTGTGTTTGAGCTACATATTATGTATCTAAATTATTTTATAATGTGTTCGAGCTAGTTTTTAGTATATCCAAACTATATATTATGTATCTGATTTGTTTTACTTTTTAAGAAAATCATGTAATTATAAACTAAATAAAAATACAAATTATAATTTCATATTAAAATTATGTGGTTACTTAAATTTACATAATTAACTGTGATAACAAACAGTTTGTCCATCTTTGTGTAAATTATCCATTTTGATTTGTAATTTTTAGAAAAAGATTCACTTAATATATTATGCCAAAAATTGTGTTTTAAAATGATACTCTTATACAAATGTCACTTAAGCCAAGTGATATGATGTGTAGTATGTTCTTCAAAAATCAAATTCTCTCAAACTCAAATTTGTCATCAAATTTTACACATAAATTAGTGTATTAGGATTGCTATATACACATGATCTTTTAATTTAATTTTATTTTTGCTAGATAAAAATAATAAAAGTCAAACTACTAAAATAAAAATATGAGTTTCTTCAATTTAATCTTCAACTTCAGATCCTAAAAAATGAATCTAGAGTTATTGGTCTAAGCGGAGATTTTAAAATAATAATAAGTACATATTTCAATTTTTCGTAAATAGGAATTTTCGGAAAATTGAGTGTGTTTTTTTTATAAAAAAATAACAAAAAGATTTTGGGACTTCCCAATATGTTGCTTGTTTCTACTTTTAATATTTCATTTTATATTTATTTTACTCTTAAATAAGAGAGGTATGTTTTCAACTGAATTTACTATCATTGATTGGATTTTGACATTATCAATTAAATTTTGTCATCGTTTGCAATGGATTTACTATTAGGGGTCGTTTAGTAGAGAGTATTAGAGAAAATAATTAAAGTAGTAAGTGTGATATTATTTAATTCTATGTTTGATAGGAATTTTGAATAAATCCATGGATTAATTATACACCCTACATGATATTAGAGGGTGCATAACTAATACCTTCCATTCGGTGGTATTAGTTTAATACCATGAGACTAATCTAGATAAAGACAAAAATACCCCCTCAAATCCTTTTAATCATTTTGTTAATTTTCTTGATTTTATATTTTATATTTATACTAATAAAATTATTTAAATTAATTAATTTACAAATTTTATTATTTAGATATAACTTTTTGTTTTTAAAACATGAGTTATTTAATTTATTTATTATTCATATAAAATATGATAATCCGACTAATATGCTAATGTTGATGTATGAATTTAAGAACAATTCATAAGTCAAATATTGTATCTTAACGGAAGTCCCTTAAACATTACACAAGTAGTATAAAACAAGAGCATATACATATAAATAAAATATCTCGAGTATAAAAATAGTTTAATTAATTTTGTTATATCTATTGTTTATTTTTATTTTATTTTATGATAAAGAGTTTTTTTAAAAAAATTTAATGATACAAAACAAAGTTCAATAAATTTTCTCTATAAATTATTATAGTTATGTGACCTTTTGAGATATTAACTCAAATTTATTAAGATGACAATTATTTACTCTCAAATAATTTATGTGAGAACTAGTGAACATGACAATAAAGTTTTTATTCTCCTAGCTAGTTAAAAATGCTTTAAAAAATAATATTGTCCGTCAATTATCTACCTTAATCCAATTACATGAAATAGGAAAAATCCATAATAACTCAAGGATATAATTGAAAAGAATTTTTGGTAGAGCTTTAAACCACACACAAAACTAATTATAAAACAATGAACCAAACACTTGATAATAATAATTCCTGCATTACTAATCCCTGCATTACCAATCCATACATTACTAGTCCCTGTATTATTAATCCCTACATTATTGATCTTTGTACCAAACGATCCCTTATTGGCTAAATTGGCCATGATTTGTAATTTGATTTACAGTAATTGATTAAATTATGTCGTCATTAGCATTTAGCAACTGAATTTATTATTATCGATTACTTTTTAGTGTTATTGTTATTTTGAAGTTGTGAGTTTTCAAATGTATTATTAGGCGATGCTTTCAAAATTTTAATATATGTTCTTGAAATGATTTTAAGATAATGTGTTTTGCAAATCTTTTGTTATTCATTGGGCATAATGTATTTCTAATGTGCAGTTGGTATTTGATTATAAGATATTAGTTTGGAACATTTCACTAAGTTATGACTAGTAAAAAGTTTACCTATTAGATATGTATTCCCTTCGTTTAAAAAAAAAACAAAACTAGTTTGATTTGAAATAGAATTTAAAAAAAAATTTTTTTTTTATTTTGTGATTTTAAATTAAAGTTATGTTAAATATATCAAAATGTCTTTTAATCTTATGATAACATATCACATAAAAAGTAAAAGTTAAAGTATTATTTTTAAACGATGGAGTATTTCATTTGTATTGAGATTTACTAAATGTATTTGATTATTTAATCATTGACAATGTACATTTTTTTATTTGATTTTTAAAAAAAAAATTGGGGTAGAGAAAAGGAAAAGAAAGAGATAAAATACAAAGGGGGATGTAATTTCAAAGAGGTTTGACCAGACTCAAGAATCGGACATAATACATATCTCACTATGATACCTCGTGTAAGTTATAGTTAATCACCCGAAAGAAGTCACTAGCTTTTGCTATAAAATTATCAAATCGTCACCATTCAATAAGATTAAGGTAAAAGTTATATAATCAATTAACTCAACTACTAATTGAATATTTGATTGAGACTATCTTTTACTTTTGATCAGAGTAGATTTTCCAAAATTATGTTTGATCATAAAAAAATGAAAATTTCTAGAATTCGGAAAAATACTTAAAACTTTGTTTTCTTTACTTCGAATGGAAATTTCTCATTAAAAATAATTTCAATTTACATTCATAACCAAACACAATCATAATTAATAAATATCATTTTTCACTTCGAAAAACAAAAAAAAAAATACTTTTTCAATTACTCACATTTTTCAAACAAATGAACCCTAAGATTTCTCATTTATTTAGTATTTGCTTACAAGGAGGGCAAAAAGATGTATAAATGTATCATATAGTTGTAATAGAGCTTCCTCTTAGAGAAATCCAGTATTCCATCATCTATTAATCTGAAACTCAAAAAAAACACAAGCCAAATATTAAGCAAATATAATAATAATAATAAAAAAATGAGAGTTTAAATTATATTTATCCTCAACATAAAATTCTTCTACACTATTAACTAGATTATTTAAAGAATATCTACAAGTAAATCTTCATAAAAAGTGATATTTATAATACTGAAAATAAAACATGACAATTAAAACTTATAAATACAAATAAGTGTTGCACACCCTAAAATGAATTTAAATAATCTTATGAACTAAACAATATAGAAATTAATTCATTTACACAATCAATTACTTTTTACTTGATATAAGATAAAATATGGGTACAAATGATTATAAAAATTACTAATAATTGGTGATTTGATAAATATGAAAACTAAACAAACTAAAACTTTGGTATGTAAAACTTAAATACCCCAAAAGTAATTCAATTTCTTTTTGTTAATATTATAGCAAGTCATGTAATTAGCAAGGTAACTAATTAAATAACATTCAACGATATGATCTAGTGTTAAATAAACGTTGAAAATCACCAAATTTAATTTTTTTTTCTCCAATTGTCCTTGTGAGACACCACAATATATCTATACATTTCCAAATATCATTACGCGATCCATTAAAAAAATGAAAGAAATAACCAAATAACTAGAACTAAAATGTAGAGTACAAATAGGAATTAAATTAATTTGAAGATATAGAAAAGAAAATATATTATCAAGTAATTACGAAGAGGGAGCTCCCTTCAGTCCAAGCAAAAGAAGCTTAAGATTCAGTCAGTCTACCACATCATTCACTCAGTTACTAAGGTATTTCTTACTTCTAACTCTCAAAACCTTAGCATTTGTGTGAATGAGTCAGCAGCTAATTGAACCATACTGCCCCCTTTATGTGGACTAAAGAAAGCTCTCTACATATATTATACAAAAAATTTAAAAAAATTGAAGAATTTTTTTTATTCTAAGGCAAATATTGGGGAAGTAACATTAGAGGGTTGGAGAAAGAAGAATGGCTTTATATAAGCTAAGAAAAAAGGGTGTGATAAGACAAGTACTATGGTTTAAATATTGCAATGTAGTACAATTTGGAAGAAAGTTATAATTATACATTCAAATGTGCTTCTTATTATTGTAGTCCATTTTATTAGCATATGTTTTTACTTTTGGAAGATATAAAATGTTAAATATATGCAAAGATTGTGAAAGCCTAACCAATTACTAGTACTTGTGTATACAAAAATATATATATACTCTCTCGTTTAAAAAAGAATGACCTAGTTTGATTTGTAACGTTGTTTAAGAAAAGAAAAAAGATTTTTAATCTTGTGGTTCTAAATTAAAGTTATGTCAAATGTACGAAAATGTTCTTTAATCTTGTGGTCTTAAACATGCAAAATGAAAAGTTAAAGTTAAAGTGTTGCAAAAAAAAAAAAAAAACTCATTCATTTTTAAATAGAAGGAGTATATATTAAGCATATGTCATGTATTGATAGTGCTACCACTTTAACATTGTTGTTATATAGAAGATGAGTAAGGTGTTTGAGTTAGCTGATCGTAAATAATTGAAAAGTTTTAAATATAAGGATTTTTATACATTTAAATTATTTTATAAATATATAGTATGTGTTTGGATAAGAATGTTAAAACTGATATGTTTGATAATAAGAAAATATTGATAGGCTTTTCGTTTAGTAAAATGACTAAACTAGTTATAAATATTTTATCAAAATTTATACAGTTAAAAGTTTTTTAAAAAAAATTATTTTTTGCAGAAAGGAAAAAAAAGAGGAACTATGAATATAGAGTGAAAAGTGAATTTAAAACGTATTCTGGAATATATATTTTGAAAATTAGAAAGAATATTAGGATAAAACAAAACCAAAAAAAAAAAACTTAGTCAAACCAAAAGTAACACTTATAAGTCGAACGGCATAATATATAAATATATCTTTTAATTTGATCTCAGATCACATATATACCCTTCAGCTTTGAATTTGAAAAATAGATATTTAAATTTGTATAAAATTAAACATATAAACAAACATGTCTTATATCACATCCTATATGGCATTTTGTGTCGTCCTACGTGTACTATGTCACGTAGGGCTCGTGTATTTACTTGTTAAATTTTATACAAGTTAAAGTATTTACTTGTGCACATTCAAAGTTTGAGGACGTAAATGTAAAATGAGGCCAAATTAAAAAAACATTTACTCTCTCCGTTTAAAAAAAATGTTCCTATTTCCTTTTTACTTTGTTTAAAAAAGAATGACCCCTTTCCTTTTTTGGCAACACTTTAACTTTAACTTTTCACGTGTCATGTTTAAGACCACAAGATTAAAGGACATTTTGGTACATTTGACATAACTTTAATTTAGAATACAAGATTAAAAAGTCTTTTTTCTTTTCTTAAGCTCCGTTCTAAGTCAAACTAGTCTATCCTTTTTAAAACGGAGGAAGTATATATTATGTCTAAGTCATAATTTATAGCTTTTGATTATACAGATACTTAACTGATACTAGCATTTTAAATGTTTATCAAATGTATAGATATATTACGAGAATCGATAATATTATAATTTATCGTTTAATGTGATAAGAACTTTCAACCTATCGATTGACGACAGAGGTACTCAAACACCTGAGTAAAATTCTTTTAAAACCGTAGGCTTCATGAATGAGTCTAATGTTTTTGTAGAACCAAACTATTCTTGATTTTATAACCAAATATAGCTAAATTACTACAGTAGAGAAAATAATTCTACAATAAAAGCAAATACATAGATTACAATTCATCATGAATTTATTGGAAACAAATCAATGTCATCACCAATTTATTGTTATTCATATTTAAAAGGGAAACAAATACGCATTTGTGAATTGAGTGACGGAAGGGGTAAATAAAATACACATTTATGTACTTAAGGTGTGTAATAGGTCGTCCCATTAGTTAAAGTGTGTAAATGACTTTTGGGTATAAGTTTAGAGGGCAATTTATGTCTTTTCCATAAGAATTAGTTATGTTCTTATGGAACATGAAAATCACTATAAGAAAATCATGAATTATATGAGAATTTTTCTAGAAAACAGTATAAAAATTTGCAGGAAAATAAGTTTTCTGCGAGTTTTCATACTAATATTCAGGAAAATTCTCATATAATTCACAATTTTCTTCTAGTGAACGTTCAACTAATTACTATCACAACGTCTTGAGAACTTACACCTACTAAGGTAACAAGAGCAAGTGTTGTCATGTGCGCAATGCATAATTTATGAGCAAATTAGGGATCGATCGATAACTGGTGTGAAGGTGAGTTATGTTGGAATTGATTAAAATCTCATAAATAATATTATGTTTGATAACTGATTGAGAGATAAGTTACTCATACATAAAATTATATCATATTGAATTTCCAATTTAAAAATCTGCGTTATTATTTATGCAGGACAAAAAGTAAAATAAGTAATACATATATCAATTATACATAAATGCCCTCCTAATTACTTTTGACATTACTAATATCTGTATAATTCTAATCAGCTACCAAACCACACCACATATATTCCTTTTTTTTATTAGTATCAAAAGAAAATATTTCCTCTTAGACTTTGATATTAGTTTTTATTCACTTGTATTATCCCATCCCAATGACCAAGATTGTCTTGAAAAAGCATGATGTGTGCAATTCTGTCAAGCACAAAGTCTAAGAGGAAAATAATTTATTATAATTTCTTTATATTATATTATTATTATATATATATATATAAATGAAGATATATATATATATATATATATATATATATATATATATATATATATATATACCCCACTTGATTGTGCAATTTGGCTTCATTAAACGATTATTAATACAAATAATAGGATAAGAAAATAAAGAGAAAAAAAAAGAGAATAGATAGGCATCAATAACTCCTACACTATAATCGAAATTTCAGATACATTTTAATTAAATTAAGATCTTATAATCTCTCTGAACTCATTTATTTTACAATTTTATACACTTTTTTTAATCTTACGCGACATTCAAAATTTCATACGCTCGTTAACTACGTGAAGTCACGAAGTGTGCCAACCAAAAGTGTACAAACTTAAAATAAATTTAAGAGAGTAATAAGACCTTAATTTAGTTAAAGCGTATTTCTGAATTTCAATCATAGTTTAAAAATACTCGTGGCTTATCTCTACAATAATGAAATAAACCATTTTAAAAAGGGTAACTTTCACATATAGCAAACATAAAATTCATATTTGTATACTATAGCAAAGTTTGCATAATTGCGCTCCATAACAAACTTATATATGTATAATCCACTATACATATACATTTGAAGCGAATTGTATAAAACGAGAAAGAGAGAAATTATATACAATTTGAATTGTATAAAACGAGAAAGCGAGAAGAATTGAATTGTATAAAATGAGAAAGAGAGAAATTATATACAATTTGAATTATAAAACGAGAAAGAGAGAAAGGCAAAAAGAGACTTGTGCAGGGAATATACAATTGAATCGAATTGTATAAAACGAGAAAGAGAGAAATTATATACAATTTGAATTTGTATAAAACGAGAAAGGTAAAAGAGACTTGGGCAGAGAAATTTTTGTATTGTATAATTATAAGTGTATAGGACGAAGATATATATACTTGCATGCGTTTATACAATTTTCTCTTGCTTTATATAGTTAGAAACACAATTTATACAATTCTATTGTATAAAGCGAGAGAAGCGAGCAACAGGAATAAGCGAGCGAGAGAGGGAGAGTGGCGAGCGAGAATATGAGGAAGAGAGGGAATGACAAACAGTTTGTTATGGAACACAAATAAATCAAAAGATATCTACTATATTTATTTTATATTATTAGTTTGTTATTCTATACAATTATCCCTTCAAAAAATAATAAATAGTTGTGTATATTGCTTTGTGGGTGATTTTTGCACAAATGTTGGAATAGGATTCAAATTTTATTCCTACATTTGATATTTATGAAATCACTACTTAGAAAAGAGAATCACTAGTTTTCATTGAAATTTTTCACCAATAAATGTTCACAGATTATTTTCGTAAATATATTGATTGTTTTAAATACAGAAATATTTTTTATAGTACATTGAGAACTTATTTTCCATTATAATTTTTTCAGCGAGTTAATTAATATATATATATATATATATATATATATATATATATATATATATATGAAATATCATTTTTTAAAATACAAATTTTGTATTAATTTGTAATGGAAAAAAAACACCCCGATTATTATTCTTTAAAAAGGCAACAGATTTTATTGAATTTTGAATGAATCACTTTAATTAATTAATAAAAATTAATTTTTTTCTTAAATCTCATTTTATCAATTAATATAAAATAACTATATATACTTCCTTACCATAAGATTACGTTAACTCTTATCATTAATGTTATTTCAATAACAATAAACAAAATTCAAATAAAATGGAAAATATTTGTATATTCTTAATAACTTTTTTTCAAATTTAAGTAGATAAATATTTACTAATAAGGAACATTATTATTCGTAAAAGAATGTGTTTAAAAGAAATAAAATAATATATATTTACATGAGAAAGAGATATTTTTTTACAATAAACATTTATATATCAAATTATTATTTGGAGACATTTTTATTCAATTTTTCATAATTCATAAATATCTTTTATCCATTTTGTATTTAAATGACATGTCAACTCCCTGGATCAACATTTTTCAATAGCGTACGTATTCACTTGTTAAATCGTCTCCTTTGCCAGAGAACTACTAAACAACAAGCCTCAGCCCCCACATGCCATTGTCCTTTTTTTTAATTTACGATTTTCTCCGTCTCAATTTATATGATATTATTTGATTTGATACGCACTTAAGAAAAAAAGATTTAATTGTTGCAAGTCATTTTATTTAAGGATAAAAAGATAACTTTATACTAAAAATATTTCTGATTAGAATAAGTTATTGCTTTTTTCTTAATCAGAAGTCCTTGAGCCTTGAATATGGACAAATCCTTTGTAGGGAGTGCTTCCTCTGAATGAGGTCCCAATGCGGGTACTAGACATCAAGTGGAAAAATATATAATTTTTTCATTACAACAAAAATAACTTTTAGCGTCAATAAATAGATACGTTAATAAAGAGTGCTAAAATTTTTACCGGCATTAGTTAAGTGTCATTAGATCCAATGTCGCTAAAGCCTTTAGGGGCATATACAAAGAGTGTTAATTGCCGCTAAAATATATATTTAGCGGGAATTGCTAATTAATTATCGCTAATGCGCATTTTTGATATAGTGTTTTATGGTAAGTTGATATATTTTATGACATCGATTTATAAAAAAAAGTGGCACGTAAAAAAGAAATAAATGCTTACTTCTTTTTGGATCTCTGTGACTTGAGTTGTTAATCTATCCCTTCCTTTTAATTTGATTGTATTGTTTCGACTTATTACGAAGTTTAAAGAAATATTTTTTTTTTTGATGTTTTAAAATAAAAACACGTGTTATATTATCAAAGACATAATATATAAACGTGTCATTTAACTTGATATTATTTGACATTATGCTTTGGTTATGCACAAATAAATAATTAAATTTATACACAAAAATTGAACAAATACACACATACATCTACTTGTTTATTTGAATGTGTACAAGTAAACATACACTTTTACAAAATTGAAACAAACAGACACATGAGTCTACTTGGGTGGTCATTTTTCGGAAAATACACATTCTTTTTAAACAAACTAGCTAAACATAATAAAAGGACAAATAAATTGAAACGAGAGGAATAGTAATATTCTTTCTTCTGAACAATAATTGAATCATTTTCTTCTGCTAAAGGGACCTTTGTCATTCTCAAGTCTTTTCCAAATTCTGGTCATGTTTTCAATCTTTCACATAAAACAACACATAGAAATGGGAAAAAATAAAAAGGAAAGGAGAAAAGCCACTCAGTACTTAGTTACAATTTAGTTCATGGAATTGGAACTAACCTAGCTAGCCTAAGCTTAGCTTCCTTGGCATGGCAACTAAATACTGTTCACTTTAAAGTATTTAGTTCCTTTAGTCCAAAAGTGGAAATATCTAAAGTAGTAGCACTATTTACATCATTCAATTTGTGTTTACACAACTTGGAATAGTTCCTTTTAGTCTTGTCAATCACCCTTCAATATATAGTTGAATACACAAGTGTGATCTCATAAGAAGAGTCGGAGGAAGGTAGAATGTACAACAAACAATAATACTCGATATGAAAGTAGAGTGTGCGCGGATGTTGTCTTACTTTGTTGAGATGGACATATATATTGTTTTTTATTGATTCTTTGGATGAAGAAAAAAAAACTCATAAAATGAAAGGAGTGAAAAAATCTCTAACAAAAAATAAAGTATTGACAACAAAAATAGTAAATAACTAAATATAATGACCCCTTCTAGAGTTTTAGTTGTTATGGGTAGACCAACGGTGAAAGATTTGATTTAGAAAACTTTTTAAATAATAACTTGAAAATCTTAAGCTAGGGCCTAGGCTAGGAAAATTCCAAACGAAATTTGATTAAGGTGAGGTCTAGGGCAATCTGGGAGAGATTGGGATAATGCTTAAGCTTGAGTTGGATTGTCCAATAGCGAGTCTGTATGACTTTACAGAAGTGGATTCGGGTGAGTAGTATAACTCCTAATATCGATGTTGGCTTGAATGAGTTAGTTTGGAACTTCAAATTTTGAAAGTGTGTTGCGGAATGAAGACTTTTTGGGGAGAATTTTGAGTTTTTCCCTTGCAAGCAGCTATAACGGGTGTCACTTTGCTATAGCGGGTGGTCTCTCTAGAGCGCGTTGGGCTACTATAGCAGAGTTTATCGATTTTTTATGCTGAAAAAGATATTTAAAAAATTGATCATTATGTGACTACAACTATAGCTACCTAGGGCATTTTTTCATTTTCCCCCCCTCATTATCTTTGATAAAGGTAAGTTAATTATTCTCTTAACTTGTAATTTGATTCTTAAACCTTAGATTCTCTATGGTGGTCAACCTTAGGGGAGAGTATTAACTTGAAATTAAGGTGGAAAAAGCCTTATGTGAGTAGAATGATCATGTTATTGACTAGGATAAGGATTTGAATACAATTCTGGTATTGTTAGGCCACCATTGATTGTTGTGTTTTCTTAGGATTTAGACCAAGAATAAGTCAAGCTATTGTAAAAAGGGAAAAGCCCGGATTCTTTAGAGTTTTCAAGGTTTGATTCGAGGCAGGTGATCGATAATTGTTTGTTTTTCAAGCTATGTAATGTGTGCATATTAATTGGAGTGCGGAGCCTAAAGGGTAAAAAATGTTAACAAAAATTCCAAAACGGTATATAAAATTTCTTTTTAACCAAAACGGCAAAATCGCTCACGAAGTAGCGATTTTGTCCGTCGAAAAAAGCAAAATCGCTGCTATAGCAGCGATTTGTTAAATTTATTTATTTATTTTTTTAAAAAAAAATTAAAACAAAATCGCTCCCAAAGGAGCGATTTTCAAAAAAAAAAATTTAACTTTTTAAATATGTTAGATTACTTTTTTTAAAATTATTTTTTGCTTCTTTTTTTAACAAAAGCTTAAATCAATTTTTTTTTACTTTTATAAACCAAATCGGCTGCCTTTTTAATTAAAATTTTTATTTAGTTTTTAAAATTAAATCGCTAAAAAAAATTTGATTTAAAATCGCTGCGATTTGATTTTAAAAAAAAATAATTAAAAATCGGTGCCTTGGCAACAATTTGATTTAAAAAAATAAAAAAATAATCATTCATATTTTTTTAGCAATTTAAAAAAAGATAAATAAAAAAACAAAAAATTATGAAAATAATTAAAAAAAAATTTAGGAAATCGCTGCAAGAGCAGCGATTAATTTTTTTTTAAAAAAAAATGGTACAAATCGCTGCGTCGGCAACGATTTAATTAAAAAAATTACAAAATGTAAAATCGCTCTTACTGCAGCGATTTACTAAAAAAAAAATTTTAAAAAAAAAATTATAAATGTAAAATTGCTGCAGTAGCAGCGATTTACTAAAAGTTTTAAATTTTTTTTTATTTAAATAGCTGCTTTGGCAGCGATTTAATTTACAAAAAAAAAAAAAAATTTGATACAAATCGCTTTAAATATTTTTTAAATAGCTGCTTTGGCAGCGATTTGCTTTAAATATTTTTTTAAAAAAAATTTCAAATAAATAATTTAAGTTAAATCGCTGCTTAGGCAGCGATTTATTAAAAAAAGATTAAAAAAAAAATTACATTGGAAATCGCTGTCATTGGAGCGATTTCTTTTTTTAAAAAATATTAAAATATTTAAATTAGCAAATAGTAGCGATTTTGCTTTTTCCGGCGAGCAAAATCGCTGCTCTACCAGCGATTTTGCCGTTTTGGTTAAAATGAAAATTTATATACCGTTTTGGAATTTTTGTTAAAATTTTATACCCTTTAGGCTCCGGACTCATATTAATTGTTGTATAGTATTACTTGTGCATTGTATGTGAAGAAAACTAAAAGGCTAACGTGAAATGACAGAATGTTGATAATCTCATGTAATAAACTTGTTTATTTACTTGTGTTTTAAGTATGATTGTTTATCATGATTGTGATTGTAATGTTGTTTTTAATTGTTCGTTGACTCAGGTATCATACTAGTACATACTGCCAACAGTTGGCTCGGATATCATGTTTGGTATGAAGTACTAATGGTTCGCTTAGATACCACGCCGATACACTAATAATTTGTGTATGAATTCCATGAGAGAACCGAATATATATTATTGTGATCACTTGGAACATATTTCATGCATTGATTAAGTAAAAAATTGTGACTAAGAGTCTATATCCAATGTGATTGTTGATATGTGTTGACATGCATTATTGTATTGTGGTTACTTGTTTACATTCATGTCTCGTGATTGGCCATATGATTCTACCATTACATTGTGATTATGTATCAACAATGGCAAAAAAGAAAAGTCCAGTTAATTGTTTACACGTGACTATAAGATCACATGTTTAAACTGTGAAAATAGTCTTTTGCAAAGATTTAGGACATGATTGCATATGATAGACTATTTATTAGATTCTTCATAGTAAAAATTTCATACACCAAACTGCCCTTTTATTATTGGGAGTTTAAAGGTTCTACACCCATTTAGGGATATATTTTTTAGTGTTTTTAGAAATTTGCTTAAAGAGATGTGAGGAGAGAAATTAAAAATTAAGTAAAATTTTGAGAAGAAAGAAAAAGATTTTGAAATTTTAATTTGTATTTTGATGGTTCGATTTAATAGACATAAACATGTTTGAATGCATATTATGTGCGAAGATTACAAAGTAGGGTTTATTTTATGCCAATGATAAGTCTTCAACACAATTTCGAAATTATTTGATGTAATGTTTTGCTTAAAAAGTGATTATCATAATTACATTTTAAAAAAATAAAGTTTTCCCATGTTTTTGCAAGGGCTCAATTTTTCGAGCCGTCTTTAATATTTATCTTCAAATATATACGTTTATGGTACTTAATTTTTATTTTTGCTATATTAATTTATTGAAAAATTATGGAATAAAATATTTTTAATTGTGATCTAATTTCATAAGACATAAATTCATAGAACTTTTCTTGTCCAACATAAGTTGTGTAGTAAGAACTTCTGCCTTGTCCGACAAAAGTTTTATAGGAATAAAATGTCTCTTAAGCCATAAATTTATAAATTATGAACTAAACTAATGCCTCTAACGACATAAACTTTTACCTTACTATATGAAATTATAAACTTTTACCTTGTATATTTATCTTTTCTAATATCAGAAATTTTTCCCCACTTTTTTGTTATTTAAAATGACAAAAATCAAAGACCAACAAATTTGAGTAACAAAAATTAAACACCAACCCAAATTAGGGCATCCGTGAATGACCCAAATGGTAAAGTTGGGCTCAAGAGTCGAAGTTGGTATTTTGGGTTTTCATCTTGAAGCCCAGTCCTTTTTACCCTACAAAATTACGAACTTTCGCAAATAGTCATTATAACAAAATTAATTATACTTCTAGCTATAGTTTGCATATTTACAGGTTATAATTACAATTTAAGTTGTCTCGTTTGTATAATTTGTGAATTTATATAATTCGCATGTTTGTACAATTCATGGGTACATTTGTATAGTTCAGTTATTTTTGTATGAACTCGAAATAACGAATTTATACAATAACAAACATCAGAAGTGTAAACGGTTATACAAATTATATTATAAAAATTCCGAATTATACAAAACTAAAAAATTGAGCCGCATAATTATAAATAAAAGTAGATCTCAAATTGTAATTAAGACAAACTATAACAATATTAAGTAATTAACTAGTATATATTTTTCTATACGCGTAATTTTTCAGACATAAATTGAATTTATTTATTTTAAAAAAGAGCCACTAATTGCATCTTACAACTATTTGAATGAATGATCTCATATCAATGGGATTTGGTTATATTTGTCTAATATAAAAAACACCCCTAAATTTGGTGCAAATTATTAGTTTCATAAGAACGCTCTTCTACTTGATTATCTAAATTTAGATACACCCCCGACACACTTTTGATATGCAATATGACTCAATAAGTGGTTTTAAGCTCTTGTAGATAGGGGTGTGCAAAGACCAAACCGACCGACAAACTGAACCGAAAAAAATGTTATTGGATTATTGTTATTGGATAATTGGGTTATTGGGTTTTTAATGGGTTTATAAAAAAAAGTTATTGGGTTATTGATTCGGTATTAGGTTTTACTATTGGGTTATTTGATAAACCGATAACCTAATAAGTTGGTAATAATTTACTATTTTACCCTCCCTAGTAATTAAATATTAATAATTTAATATATAACTATATCAAATTATTAGTACTCTATCCACTTCACACTAGACCGTTTTTCTAGCTTTTATTGTTTACTAAAAACCTAAAAACTAATGTAAGGGTTCGCAATTGTAGCTTTTGATTTTAGTTTTAGGTTTAGTTTTATTTTGTGTTGTTGGACTATTTGATTAGTTTTAGTTTGTAATTGTAGTTGTAGCATTTGCAAGTTTGTAAAGGTCCATAATTTGATGAACATAAAAAATCTCATACTATTTTTTTGCGGTGACATGTAATTATAACTTTCTTACTATATTTAGATAAGTAAGAAGTCATATAATATTTTACGGATATTTTCTTATTAGTAAATCAAAAACCAAACCGATAACTATCAAAAACCGATAAAGAATATCTTGTTGGTTTGTTATCGGGTTAGAATATTTAAAAACTGAAAACCGATAAACCGAACCAATAATACATAAAATCAAATCAATCGACCGATGCACACCCCTACTTGCAGAAGTATGAAGTTCTTAATAAAAATCGAGAACAATTTACTTTTATTAATCAATATATATGAATCATACATTAATTATACATATACTTTATTTACATGAATTATACCTACATTATACATTTTTCAGCCTTTTTACTTTAATCAATTGAGTAAAAGACTATTTGAATTATTTCATGTCCACATAAAAATACAAGCTATAAATCAAAATAAATTTAGATTCTAAAAAGCAACAAGTCATGAAATATATGAAATAAATAAATGAGTCTTGATAATATGGATATCCATATTATGGATTTAGACATCCATTTTCATTATATAATATTGATATATTTGATCCATTTTTAAATATATTCATTTAGATAATAACTTGTTCCTTTTAACCATTTTGCCCCCAATTTTCAAGTATAAAAAGGTTTGCAAATGTTCTTTTAAGATAAGGTGCCATCAACACACACACATAATGGCCATGGGAAGCACAAAATTGGAATCCAATAAGTTAGAAATGTATGAATTTGGCCCTTTTGAAGAAGATGAGGGTTTCCAAATTGGGTTTTTGATAGGCCAAAAATTCTCCAAATTAATACAAAACAGGTTATCTACTGACCTTATTCTTCAAAATCAACTACTCCCTTTTGCTCAACTCCCAAATTCCCAAATACTTATAAATACTTTATCTCAAACAAACAAGAACAAGTTCCCTAATTATTGGAATGAACTCAAAGGAATTGCTCAAGGAAGTGGTGTACCCTTTCTCAATGTGAACTTCCTAAATTACCCTTCTTTCATTTTTTTCGTATTTATATTCTGACTAATTTAAATTTGCATCGCGTAGGACTTATTAATAGGGTTAGGGGCCTAAAGTTTTGTCTAAACAAATATTTTGAGTTTATGGGCTCTGTATTTTAAAAAGTGATGTTGTTTGACTTGACACGAAGTTTCAGATTTGGAACTTGGAATATAAAACAAGTCACAAGTGTTTGTGTGAATATAAATCATCGTTTTTAAGTTAAATTGTTATTAAATAAAGAAACATGTGATTTTTCTTGAAACTTATTTAAAAGAAAAGTGTGTCATATAATTTAGGACAGAAGGAATACTAAGTTTGATTTTTGAGCCAAAGCTAATATGTTATGTTGAACCTAAACAAATGTTGTAGCTCCACTCTAGACTATATATATGAAGTTGTATTATGGCAAATGTTTGAGTCCCCTTGACTTGCTTATGTGCTTTGTATAGTGAAAATTTTGATTTTGTCACTTATAAGATTCGTTATATTAAACGAGAAGCACCTTGTAGGAGTTTTTTGTACTTTTAATTAAGGGCGGAAGGATATCATCGACCTCACGAAGGGACTTTATTGTCCATACCTATTCTTATTAAGTAGATAAATAACAAACTGATAAAAAAAAAAACTTTTGGTTTTTCAGATTTTACTATTGAATTTTAGGAAAGAAATATTGCCTTTCATTCCAAAGACAGAGGAATATCCCAAGGAGGAAGACATTAATGATGATTGTTCTGATATTCTTGTTGTTAGTAATTCCATGGCTATGGCAGTTCATAATGAGGATGCAAATGTTGCTCTTGTTGGACACACGTAAATTATCTTCTTTTTTTTCCGTCATAATACATAAACAATCATTCAAACTTGGCCTCAGCTAGCAAGTATACACTTCGAGTATACACATCTAGACACCTCAACTCGTCTTCACTGTGTTAGTTGAACCTCCAACTTATAAAATGAGTGTCACTTTAGCATCGCGCATCCACGAGACATAGTAGGAATGGTTTGGTTGTCAGTTGAAACCAAGTTGAAGTGTGCATTTCAAAGTTGAAGTGCTTAGTTGCCAGCTGAAGTCAAGTTTGAGCGCTTGTTTTATATGTGGTGCTTTTGGAAAATATGACCTTTTTTTGTTTACATTATATTGCAGTTATTTGGTTAAGGTGACATTATCTAATGGAACAACATTCACTGCTTATACATATGCTGGAGAACTTCCAAGTTGTGCATTTGGATTTAATAATCATGGAGTGGTATACTCATATTCATTTTTCTTTTCAATTATCAGTAATTTTTGTAGTTCTGATGTATTTATATTTGAATTATATATCAATTATAGGCGTTTACGTTGAACTCAGTACCGCCATGTGAAGAAGAGATAGTAGGTGGTGCAATTGGTAGAAACTTTGTGTCCAGAGACCTGCTTGAAGCAACTAGCATTGAGGATGCTCTGGCTGTAAGCTCTAACCTTTCTTCTCTCTATTGATTCACGTTGTTTTTAGTCGCATATTTGGTTAAGGAAATGAGTTATTGTTAGGTAGTCTTGTCATTTGCATTGGTCGCCTCAACTAACGAGTAAGCACTCAGACTTTGAGAGTGCATATGTAGATACCTCAATTTGGTCATAACCGACTACTAAACACTCCACGACCATTTGTCTCCACTTTGTATCATGCACACCTGACGTTGACATGACACATAAATTTTGGAGGTGTCTAGATGATCATTTTGTAAATTGAAGTGTTCAACTGACACAGTGGAGACGAGTTGAGAGTTGAGCTGTCAAGACATACATTCTCATACCTTACTGTTTATTTTGCACTCCAAAATGTCTAGTTTTTGTGCGTGCAGGGAGGGTGTCGTGTGTTCCACATCGGTTGAGAGAATACGATGTTGTTTCCTTATATTATCTTGGATCATTTATCCTCGCCTCACGAATTAGCTTCTGGGCTTGAGTTAGGCTAAGGTTTTCATTTTACTAACACAAGATGGTAACGCGTTTTTATGTTCATCATTGAGATATTCCAGAGGATTCATTCATCAGAAGCTTCAGTAGGGCACAGTTATAATTTGATAGACACAAGGACTCGAAGGATTTTGAACGTTGAAACTGCATCAAGAAATCGAATTTCAGTTCGTGAAATCGGAGAAACTCCATTCTTCCATGCTAACATGTATCTGCATCTTCAAGTAAATCAGGCAAGTACACTTGTTAACCTATCAATGCATTTTAATCCATCATAGAATGTAATATTTCTTCTTTCTTATGGACGTTTACCGCTAGTTATCTTTTAGGTGATCTGATAACGTAATACACTCTTATCTATATTTTTGCTAATGAAGGCACAAGATGAGAACTCTTTGAGCAGGCAAACAAGAGCATCTTCTTTAGCAAAGGAATCAAAAAGTGATTTTTTAGCACTTGTTGGTGACATGAACAATGAGAAGTATCCTATTTATATGACAGGTATTTCATTGAATTCATCAAAAATATTGCACATTGATATCCATTTTATTAATAAAAAAATTATGCATCTTTAATCTTATTTCAGGTCCATTGTTGTACACACTTTGCACAGCTGTGATAGATTTGGATGAAAAAATTCTAACAATTATAGAAGGGAATCCAAAGGAAAAACAAGAATCATATGTCTTCTCATTGCCCTAAAAAGAAATAAATGAAGGGAAACTTTTACTTGTTCAAATAACAATTAAGGTGAAGCAGAATCGGGATCAGGAGGAACGAGATCCATTTTGCAAGTTAGTTATTATGGGTAGTTTTTACAAAGAATTGGACTAATGATGTATACAATATTGGAGTTACCGATGTAGATGCTTCATAGTTGGTTTTCATTCTTCAGAGATTACGAGTGTAATAAGAGCATATGTTAGATAGTTCTATTTCTCAGTATTTCGACTTGCTCCGCTGAAACTAAGGTAAAAAAGATTGAAGTTGAAAAGAATTAATCATTCACAACTATTGACAAAGGATTCCTCGAAAAGTTAAAGGATTAGTACTCACTTTTAGAGATCAAATGGATTCGGTCTTATATGTATTCCATAGGAGCTCCCACCTTTTTTGTTCCCGTGATGACTCGAAGTCATAATCTTAGGGCATCTACAACCCTAAACTCTATTTTACTCTCCAAATATAGAGTTCACTATCTTTCTAGTCAACCAACTTCAACTCAATTCTTTACCTTTACTCTCTAAAAAAAATGATTTTCTCTCTCCTCCTACCCCCACCCCCACCCCCTCGGATCTCGAGGCGTCGTGTCCTGAGGCCCCCTTCCCCCTTTTCCCCACGCCCTCGGACCTCAAGACGCTGTGCCCCGAGGCCCCAACTCATACTAAAATAAGTCTAATAAAATAGATATTGTTAATTGATCTACCACGTTCATGTTAAAGAAGTCCTCATTAATAAAGAATCATAACGCCAGTGAGATTTTTGACGTTCAAGTGATTACAAGCCGGACATGATACGGTTTGTAGAATTTGAAGATCGGACGGGTATGGTAGTGTCGAGGAAACCATGGATATAGGCATTTCTTTTTTTTTCTCTTTTTATTTTTGGACCCAAACCGATTTTGGGTTTGGTTGATGTACTATTGTTTTATTTTTGATTATTAAACGTTGATTGGGTATTTAGATTAAAAAATCAAATGAATTTAAACGATAAGATATTATAGAATTTAAATAAAAATAAAAATAAATATTGTATCTAAACTAACAATACAATACTCAATGTATTTCTTATTGTCTGATTGAATAAAACGAGCATTAAGGTCAAATTGATTTTTTTTATAAAAAAAAACGATACAATACAACCGATAACAACTATCCAAACAAGGTGTTAGAAAACCTTTAATTATGGAATGAATATTTTCTCTCTTAATTACGTTAACAGAATATTTATTATTTTATACTTATCCTTTTTTTTAAAAAATATTTCAAACACAAATTTTAATAGTTGTTTAGGTATGGTTAGACTTCTACTATAATTTCAAAATCCAAAGCATTAATCCTTTCATAACTTTTATTCCTTTTTCAAATTTAGGTTTTTATCATAAATTATAATATAAAAGTATTCAAGAAAATCGAGGCATAAAAAGGGATAAAACAAAAAGGGAAAAACTTATAATATGAAGATGAATATTGCTCTTGCTTGTTGACCGATTATTGGAATTTTAATGTTTAAAACAATGACTATATTTAACAAGAAGTGTAAATTAGGCATTAATTGATGAATTATCTCTTTGATATTTTAAATTGAATAAATAAAAATGGATATATATTTAAATAAATAAAGTATTTCAAAAGGGTAAAAATATATTCCATTTTTGACATATTAAAAGTAATATTTTTTCCTATTATATCATATTAATTACATATTTTTCAAATTAATTTTTAAGACATTAGAGTTTAGACTATAAATTAACTAAGGAAAAAAGCTTAAATATGTTGTCGAACGTTAAGAAAATTTCCATCTATGTCTTCGTTAAAAGTTTGGTTCATTTATGTAATTTTCTGTTGAGAAAAAAAGCATCTACGTCATTATTTGTTAATAGTAGGAAAGCGACTTTTCTCAAATAGACAAAATATAGATGAGTCAAACGTTTAATATATAATAAAAATAAGCTTTTTTAAAAGAAAAAGTTTGATGACATATTTAAGTCTTCCCTATTAATTAATATTTTCTTTATTTCAAATTAGTTGATCACTTTTTATTTTGTACGGTGCTTAAAAAATTATAAATAAAAAGATAATTTTACTAATTCACCGCATAAAACTTCTTTAGAATTTTTCATACAAATATAAACACTTTCAAAAAAGAATTATTTGTAATGTAAAATAGAGAAAAATTAATTCTTGCTTTCTTAATTTAGTAAGATAGACAATTAATATGAGACACTCCCTCCGTTCAACAATAGTTATCCTCTACACTAAAAATATAATACTTGTCCAATTTAGAAAATTAAGAGATAAATTCATTTTGTCTGTATTTTACCTTTGCTATTAAATATTGTTTAACATCTATTCCCTTTGTCTCATTTTATATGTCATTTCTTTCTATAAATAGATGGATCACATGCCTAAATTACCATATTTTGCTATTTTACCTTTGATATCATCATTTATTATAATGTTGACTTAAAAAAATATTAAATAAAAGTAGAAGGGTAAAATTACATTATTTTTAATGCAAGTGTAAAGTAAAAATTTGACATATAAAATGAAACATAGAAGTAACAAATAATTCATTAATTCAAAATATTAAATTTAATAAAGTCAAATAATAATGTTATTCCTATTATTATTATTTAGTATGTCAAATCAATAATAAATAGAGAAAAAAACTATTTTTTATATATCAATATGGGGAAAAAGGCTCAAATATGCCATCGAACTTTCAGAAAAGGCCTTATTTATGCCATCAGTTAAAAGTTTGGCTCATTTATGTCATTACCGTTAAAGAAAAGGCTCATTCATGCCATTATTTTTTAACAGTGGTTTTGCAAAACCATTTTTGACATGTGATCAATTATAATTCTGCCACGTCATCAATTTTTTTAATAAAAAAATAATTCAATTTTTATTCAGAATTTTGATTTCTTTTATTAAAAAAATTGATGATGTGACCAATTATAATTTGGCCATGTCATCAATTTATTTAATAAAAAAATAAAAAAAAATTAATTCAATTTTTTTTTTAGAATTATGATTTTTTTTAGTAAAAAAATTGATGACGTAACCGAATTATAATTGACCACGTGTCAAAATAGTTTTGCAAAATCACTGTTAAAAAATAATGGCATGAATGAGCCTTTTCTTTAACGGTAATGGCATAAATGAGTCAAACTTTTAACTGATGATATAAATAAGTCTTTTTTGAAAGTTCGATGACATATTTGAGTTTTTATCTCATTAATCAATTACTATGTGACCAAAAAGGTATAAATATTATGATAAAATATTTATATTAATTATTAAACTTTAAATAAAAAATTGTAAAATTCAAAATGAACAAGTAAAATCGAACGGAACGAGTATATTGTACTGTCATATTGTACTTTCATTCATTCTCGGACTTTTAAACTGTTCTGGGGGACTGAAAGCTAGTTGTTCACACGCCAATCTCTTTCAAAACTATACAAACAGATTTTTTATTTGTTCGCAAATCTCGCAATTAATCAAACAAAGGTTACAAGGTATGATTTTTCTATTACTTTTTCATCCAAATATTTCTGTTTAATTTGGTATATTGATGATAGTAATAATAATAATATAAAAAAATCAGTCATAAGTTTGATAAACAAGTGCTGAAATAGATCTTCTGATCTGGATATTATTTTTCCGAATTTCGATGAATATTATGTGTTTTGTGCAAAAATAGTATTTTTTTAATTGGTGTCAGTGAATTGATTGATATTTATAGGACAATAACATATTCAGTATAGTTTCGGGTCTGGAGAAGAATGTAGATTGTATGCATACCTCTTTAGGGTAGAGAATTCGTTTCGGATAGACCTTCGACTTTAAGAATAGTATTGAATTTGTAGTGCCCTTAGGTATCTGTGTCAATTTGTGGATATCTTAGACTCATCTAGTGACAGATTACTAATGCTCAAAAGTTCATTTGTAATGTAAATTTGTGTACTAAGGGTTTGGGTATATAGGCTCACTTTAAGTGTTGTAGTCAGCTGTGGATTTAGTGTTACGTTAACGTGAACTTAGTAGCTTCTGCTCAAAACTTTATATTTTTATTATAGGAATCCCTAAGCTAGAGTTTGTTGTAGCAACTCATAAACTTTAAATCCTGGATCCACCTCTGGTTGTAGCGGAGCAATCCTGGATGCTACTGAAGATTTTCATGTTGATTCTAACGTGAACTCAGTAGCTTCTGCTCAAACTTTATATTTTTGTTATAGAAATCCATAAACTCGAGTTCGTTGTAGCAACTCATAGACTTTAAATTCTGAATCCATCTCTGGTTGTAGCGGAGCAATCCTGGCTGCAACTAAAGATTTTCATGTTGATCCTTTTCATAATTTTGAGTTGAAATTGGAAGTGTAATAGCTATCTTGTTTTACAGTATTGTTTTTACAGGTCTAGTTTGGAGAGGCATCCAGTAAAACTATGGATCAGCATTGTCCATCTCCAATGAAGGCTACGTCTAACGGCATTTTTCAAGGTGATAATCCACTGGATTTTGCACTGCCGTTGGCCATTTTACAGATATGTTTAGTTCTTGTCGTCACGAGAGGTCTTGCCTTTTTGCTGCGGCCGCTAAGACAACCACGTGTAATTGCTGAGGTTATTGTAAGTTGTTTTTCCTGCCACCATCTCAAAGAAAACTTGGTTCATTGTCTGTAATCGTGTATCAGCCGACAGTTATTTTTTGTATGGTGCCTTATTGTCTTCAGTTGCTGAGGGTTTATCGGAAACAACCTCTCTACCGTGAGGTAGGGGTAAGGTCTCGTACACTCTATCCTCCCTAGACGCCACTTTATAGGACTACATTGGGTATGTTGTTGTTTTCTTGAATCACATGTTTTTTTATCCTCATTATAGTATAATAGACTTCGCTGATCAACTTCTGTGATGCGATCCTCTAGTCCTCGATTTTGTTCATCTTTATGGCACGTCTTTTTGGAAGAAGAAAGAGCAATTCGACCTTTTAAATTGAATTCCAGGAGTACTACAAAGCCAAGAAACTTTAAAGGTTATCTTGAACTTCATTCTGTTTAGAAAATTAAACATTCTGTTCCTGATATACAGGGAGGTATATTGCTGGGACCATCAGCTCTTGGTCGAAACAAAGGCTATTTGAATGCAGTATTCCCACCGAAGAGCATCACCGTCTTAGACACTTTGGCAAATGTTGGTCTCCTGTTCTTTTTATTTCTTGCTGGCTTAGAACTAGATGTCAAGTCATTGCGTCAGAGTGGGAAAAAAGTCCTCGCAATTGCTGTTACAGGAATTACTCTTCCATTTGTTTTGGGAGTCGGCACTTCACTTATTCTTCGAGGAACTATAAACCAAGGTGTAAATGCTACCGCATTTCTTGTATTTATGGGTGTAGCGCTTTCCATAACTGCATTTCCTGTTCTGGCACGCATTTTGGCTGAGCTGAAACTCTTAACTACTGATGTTGGGCGAATGGCCATGTCTGCGGCAGCAATCAATGATGTGGCAGCTTGGATTTTACTTGCACTTGCCATTGCCTTATCTGGTGATAGTCTATCTGCTGTTGTGCCACTTTGGGTTTTCCTCTGTGGTTGTGGTTTTGTCATTGGTGCCAGTCTTATTGTGCCGCCAATTTTTAAATGGATTTCGCAACGTTGCCACGAAGGTGAACCTGTGGATGAGCTGTATATATGTGCTACTTTAGCTGCTGTACTTGCAGCTGGACTTGTCACTGATGTTATTGGGATTCACGCTATGTTTGGGGCTTTCGTCATCGGAGTTCTACTTCCAAAAGAGGGGCCATTTGCAGGTGTACTGGTTGAAAAAGTTGAGGACCTTGTATCTGGTCTTTTCCTCCCGTTATACTTTGTCTCGAGTGGTCTAAAAACGAACGTTGCTACAATCCAAGGTATACAATCATGGGGTTTGCTAGTTCTGGTCATATTTACAGCTTGTTTCGGGAAGATCGTTGGTACTGTTATAGTTTCCCTTCTCTGGAAGATTCCCAAAAATGAAGCTCTTGCTCTTGGATTTCTTATGAACAGTAAGGGACTAGTGGAACTGATTGTCCTTAATATTGGTAAAGATCGAAAGGTAATGCTCGTCGAGCATCTTATTTGTTTTGTGAAATCAGGTAATCTGTTTCAGCTTTAAATTGTTTACGCGATGTCTCTTGCAGGTATTGAATGATCAGACTTTTGCTATCATGGTTATGATGGCTCTCTTCACGACCTTTATCACCACACCCCTGGTTATGGCTGTTTACAAACCAGCGAAAACGCTAAGAAAAGGTGACTACAAACATAGAAGAATAGATAGGAAAAATCCGAATACTGAACTGCGATTACTAACCTGCTTCCGTAGTTCTAGAAATATTCCATCGGTCATTAATCTCCTTGAGGCCTCACGTGGAACCGAGAGGGGAGAAAGGCTTTCTGTATATGCAATGCATCTCATGGAGTTCTCGGAGAGACCATCAGCTATCTTAATGGTACACAAGGCTAGACATAATGGCTTGCCCTTCTGGAATAAAAGTCAGCGGTCAGCTAACCACGTTGTTGTGGCGTTTGAGGCTTTCCAGCAATTAAGTCAGGTCTCTGTGCGGCCAATGACATCAATCTCATCACTCTCTGATATGCATGAAGATATTTGCATTACTGCTGAGAAGAAAAATATAGCAATGATAATTTTACCATATCACAAGAATCTGAGGCTCGACGGCTCATTTGAGTCAACTCGACCTGATTTTCACTTGGTTAACAAAAGGGTTCTTGAACATGCTTCATGTTCAGTGGGGATCTTTGTTGATCGCGGACTTGGTGGTACTGCACAGATATCTGCAAGTAACGTTTCCTTCTCTATTACCGTTCTTTACTTTGGAGGTCATGATGATCGTGAAGCACTTGCTTATGGGACTCGTATGGCTGAGCATCCTGGAGTCGAGTTAACAGTCATTCGCTTCCTAGTGGAGTCAGATTCCTCAGAAGAGATAGTAACAATTCATACAGATGCTGCAACATTAGTCTCTGCTGATGAGGAGTTTCTCGCTGCTTTCAGAACGAGTATATCAGACGACAGTTCCATCAAATATGAAGAGAAGACTATTAGAAATGTGGCGGAAACAATTACTATCCTACGTGATTACAGTCGTTGCAGTTTGTTTCTGGTTGGTCGAAGGCCTAATGGCGTTGTACCTCTTGCATTGAGCCAGAGGACTGATTGTCCTGAACTCGGGCCAGTCGGGAGTTTGTTGACTTCACCGGAATACGCCACAACAGCATCTGTCCTGGTGGTGCAACAGTATTATGATAACTTATATGCAAATAGTCCACAACAGAGGGATGTAGCTTCAGTTCCAGAGAAGTAATTAGGGGCTCTTTCATTGATCTTTGAATCATAATGACTGTTTTTCATTCTTGACAGTTTGCTATATTTATCTTTTTGAGCTGTAATCATCACTTTTTAAATACTAAGGATTCTGGTTGCTATTTTGTGGAGCCTTTTTTCTCGTATTAATAAGTGACATTTCATATTGATTGTTTTTTAGCAAAATCTCTTTTTACCTACAAAATATTTATTTTCTCCTTTAAATGTGCTTCCACTAACTCAAAAAATGTCACATGTAGTCAACTAGTTCGCTATTTTGCTACTTTAGTTTTCTTGTTGATTTGTCAAAAAAAGTGTTTTAGTAGGAAGATTTATAATAGCCGAATGTTCAATTGAAACATGTTTTATTTGAGGTATCTTAGTGAAAATCGTGTTAATTTTAGGTGTAACTATATTTATTCACGAATTGTCGATCTGCGACTTTATAAAACAACAAGAAGTCTCGCACAATTTGTGAGCGTAAGCATAAAGTAACATTTTCAAGATTGGTAGATATTTATTGTTTTAACTTTGATTCTAACAATTCATACATAGAAAAGACATAAATATATAAACATGACCCTTAACTTTACATCAATTGCAATTATGACCCTTAACTTTAGATGTACACAAGTAAACACTCAAACTTGTATAAAATTGAACAAATTGACACATTCGTCCTACATGGTCCCCTACATGGAAAATTTGTGTCCTATGTGTATCATGTCATCTAGGACACGTGTGTCTACTTGTTTAATTTATTCAAGTTTAAGTGTCCACTTGTGCACAACCAAAGTTAACAAAGTTAAGGGTCATAAAAAATGTGACTCTTTACTTAACAACAAGCGTTTGTAGTCCAACGGTTAGGATAATTGCCTTCCAAGCAATAGACCCGGGTTCGACTCCCGGCAGACGCAAACCATACATTTTTTCATCTTTTTTTAAACAGTAATTTTTGCCTTTTCTTGTCTCATTTTTAGGTAATTTCAAGTGTATTTTATGATGAGTGGATATTGATATTGAGAATAGTATTTTCTTACCTTCCAAGTTCAATATTTATTATATTATACATATTAAACAAGATTTTTAAAAAAATATATTACTTATCCAGCATGAAAAGATAAGTAATAAATTTACTTATTTTTAAAATAATAATATATTTTTTCCATGTATCAAACACACTAATATTAGTTAACGGCGTATTCATGTTTTGTTCTGAGACGTGGATAGTGATACGTACTCATTTGTATAAAGATAATTTAATTGTTGTTATGAAACTGCATGTCTTATTGTCTTCTTCTATTTTATAACAGATCACCCCCTCTCAAAAGAAAAAGTTAAAATCTTTTTTTTCTATATTTGTCCTTTTTATTCTTTGTCAAGGGCTAGCATTGCCCTTTAACTTAACTTGGTTTATACTTTGATCCAAAAATATCCTTATTGTTCCTTAATGAACGTTTTTCTTTTTAGACACCTTCTATTCTTTTTCTAATAATTGAGATAAGTGTGCATCTCCAAGAAAGTACATAGTTCGGGTGCTATTTAACTTGATTTTTCCTTCTGCTCATATAACTCGGACTTAAAGCTTCTATTAGTGTTGTGATGAGATGTGAAATGATATAGAAGGGGAGTGTTAAATCCAATCCAACGATAACCCTTCGTCATTTCAAATTTATTGACCGATAGTAAACCATTGAGTCATGATTCAACTTCTTCTCAATTATAATTAACAAGCAAATAATTGTTAATTGACCTCACTAAGATATAACGTGGTTAAAACCTTCTAAAAGCACATGTTTACGTCTTCAAGCAAAATGTAATTGTCATCTAGACAAATATGTTACCCATAAGCAAGATTGAAATCCCTTTGGCAAACCATTGCCAGTATCAACCATTAGGAAAAATAGAATAGCAGGGAGAAGAGACGCGATAAGATGAGCTATAAGAACTACAACACACACACAGAATGAGAATGAAAATGTCCTGACCATAGATATCACATAATGAATACATTTACACACACATAACGAATATCCCCGGAATACCAGAGTCTACATAGAGAACTTTTCTACCATATTGCCTCATCAATGATGTACACTGAGGCAATGCTGAAAGCGTATCGATGTATCTGGCATCCATGTAACATGTAATGGTACAAGCACAATGATCCCCAGTCTAAACCCTAAACCCAGCCCAGCATAAGATTACAACATTCATTTCTTCCATGTGACAGGCTATACAAATTCTACCATATTTTGCATGTCTAACAGCAGTTACAAGGAATAGACAAATGCAACAGTAGAAGTTCTTGTCTGATTCACTGCATAATGACTTCACTCCAACATTCTGTCATCTCATTGGCTCCGCTCCATTGGCTACCTTCCTCGACTTCTGGTCGCTACTACTATAAGCCTTATCCATCACCCTTGTATATGGGGACGTCGTACATGGTTTATTTACAAATCTGTTACTGAAACCTTCAGATTCCCTAGAAGATTTGACAGGAGTTGATCTTATTGATTCAGCTGAACAAGGTACTGGTCCTTTCCTATCAGGCTTTTTGAAGTTAACTGAAAGACGAAGCTTCTTCGATGGAAGTATCCCATCAGCAATTTCAACCAGACTATTTGAGACCACCACTGGTTTTGGTGCTATGAATTGATTTTCAGATTTCTCGGTCAATTTACATGCTCTCATGCTGCCGCCCTTCTGAGAAGGTTTCTTCAGCGATTTGGTTGTTACCTCAGTGTTCTGCTTCAATGAATGTGTAGCAATCTTGCAAGGCGTCGAATCTTTAGCAATCATGCAAAGCGTCTCAGCAGCAGCCAATACCCCTGGAGATTCAGCTACTATCATCAGATACAATATGAGCTTCACAAGGATGAAAATATCTAGGACAGCGTGCGTGAAATATAGTTTTGTCAAGATCTAACACTTGTTGGAAGCTAAACAGAAAATGTGCATCAATGCATGAGACTACTGTATATTTCTTGATATCAATACAGTATGATTGGGAAAAAATCTAATACTCTTCTAACATGATACTCGGCAATCTAAATAAACTAGCAATCATAGAACAACTTAAAGAATGTAACCTGATGGATATTCCATAGGAACTCAGAGAATACAGATTGATCATATGAAGTCGCTGTCCAATAGTGGCAGGAAAACTATAAATCATTTATGGAACTTGTGATGGATAGATTTTTAAAATAAAATAACTCTTTGATTAGTGCCTACAGGTTCGACATAGAAACTCAAAGAATACCAATCATAAAGCAAGAGAACATGCAACACAAAATGTACACTGGTATCCCTCTAGTGGAATGCCGAAAGCACAAAACCACATGATTCATTCAAAAAAAATGTAGTAACTCCTATACTCAAGCCCCTGAGAATTTACCTGGTGAAACTTCTGAAGGGTTGCTGGCTGCCAGTGATGATGAAATCCTTTCACATGTAGTAAGGCTATCACGGTTTGTTGAAGCATTTTCATTTTTTAAAGGCCCAGACACTTGAACTCCTGTTGGAACTAGTTTGTGATTGTCAGTGAGTGATTGCAGTTCCTCAAGGAAACCAGTAGAACCTTTCAGAGGAGTCGAAGAGTTCTCCACTCTTACCCATCTACCTTGACAAACCATCTTATTTGTAGATAATTTAGCTGAATCAGGAACAGTTTTAGGATGCCCAGAGCACGGATGTGACCAAGGAAAAGGAGGCAAGCCATTTCGCTGAGATGATGGCTTGCTTGGTCGAAGATCACTGCTATTTCTTGAAGATGCAAACTTGACTGTATCCACAAGTAAAGAATCCAAATCCTTGGATGGTGTAAGCGCAAGGCGCTCCAACACTTCCCTTGGTGTATACAATGGAGCATGACACATTGTCGGAACTGATTGAACCTTGCAACTGTATTCCTGTACCTTTGAGAAGAAAAGAAAAAAATAATATAGATTGTGAGCTTTTGTGGATACTGACATTATCTTGTATTTTTAATTAAAGGATACTGACAGTCTGACATTATCTTGTTTTACCTTGTGAACCCAAAAACAGTGTCCCCTTTTATTTGGCATTGGTATTCATAGTGTGTGTTTTCTTTGGCAAATTTCTCAAATATTATTTTGGTAATTTTAGTCACAATTTATTGTGATTTGTAGTACTTTTGCGAAGTTTCTAATATGTAGATTTTACTTAAAAAGTAAAGTAACCGATGTCCAAATGCACACCGAAATTAGATGGTTTGACCTTGTACTTCAAAGTTCAAACTCAACAATTCCGTTTAGGCTGAAGGGGGTAATCCTCTTAGGACACGAAGCAGGCTTGCTTGATCAAGTCGACTGTCAAGATTCAATTTCGGTAACAAATAACCTTACACACTAACCTGATCAGAAGAAGACAGATTATCAGTCCTGGTCTCTCCCTTGTCTCCATCATTTCGACAAGAGAGCTTGCTATCAACATTAGAACAATTCTGCATCTGTATAGACTTCTGGCATCGAAGAACGGAGTTAGCATTACTAATCAACTGCATGAGACTGTCACTTGAATTTGACGCATTGTTTCTCCTATCTTTTGGAGAAGGTGCACACTTATAAGTTCCATCAAGTAGTTCCCTCAAAGGCAGATCATCTACATCTTTTGTGACATCCATGACATCAGATTTCAAGCCATACATTCCTGAGTCAGATATCCCTTGTTATTTTCTCAGAACATTTATGGTATAACACATTGGTAAATACTAAACACCAGGATAACCAAAGAATGTATCGATCAACCAAATAAGTTCCAGGGTAAAGCAAAAACTAGTGACAACTGACAGCATACTTTATGACTACATATGAAGAAATCAAGAAGTAAATGCCAGGTTACAACAAAAGCTAGTGTGGACATACTCTACATGAGTTACTTTACTGAATGCAGGTCTATCGTATGGACTGTTCAGATGGATTGCTATGTTCTACCCAAATAATTCCAAGTCCAAAAGCTGCATAAAACAAGCATCATGTGATGTGCTAGTGTGAAAGTGCAACCTGCTTGGTAGTCAAAATATCTTCTATACAAGTACATCTGGTACACACAAATTGCAGTGAATTTAGACTTCTTGTAGGTTTTGGCTGAGATATTTTGTCACAGAAATGCAGAGAAATTGGCAGTTGGTTCAATTAAAGTTGTCATTTTTTTTTGGGTAAGAAAGTAATTTAGTAATTTCGCCTTCATTGACATTGTGTTTTGCATGCACTGATTATACCAATTGTGCTTTAGCTCTATATATTTCCTTCAGAAAACATGGCAAACACATGCATCTGCAAAAAGTATTTAATAAGATTATCAAGTAAATTTGCATCAAATGTATGCTTTGCATATTTGGTGTTTAATCATCAAGAACGACAAAGTGAACCAACCATGTACTGACTCGGTCAATAGTACGCTGAGAAACTTCATGAAAAATCAGCAGATCAATGAAAATACCATTCACCTGGTTGGAAACTGGAAAGTGAAATTTCATGGAGGAAACTCTAGCATATATATTGAAGGATTTCCAGATGATGGGAAAGAATTGAGCATGCACTGATTTGGATAAATTGTGTTACATGGCAAAGCCTCTATACAAGCTCTCAGAAATGAAAACAAATGGCTACTATACAATTTACCATGTTGAAAATATGAATTCGAGAAGAAAAGAGATGATGTGGGAAGAAATTTAACAACTGTAGTTAACAGTGTAAAGTAGGGCAGGGCATTTGGTAATGTGGTTCCGTTTCATTTTTTGGGTTTTCAGTTATTGAAACTGTTCTACCGAACACCGAACTGAATTAATTCGGTTCGGTTTGGTTTGTTGTGATTTGGAACAGTTAATTCAGAATCGCTTTTAACAGTATAAGGTACGGAACCCCATGCCGATTTTCTTAATACCCTGTTCCTCGGTTTATTAAATTCCGTTATCACACACTTAACTAGTTTATTGAAAATCGGACCAAAAAAATTAAAGGAAAATGGCAGAAGAAAACTTGAAAGCGCAGCAGTTGGACTTGAAAAGGGGGAGGGGGGGGTTTGGAAATGGAATGGGTAGTGATGGGTATCCATTTCTTGGGAGTTATTTGAAAGGTGTTGGTATGCAACACTGGTCGTTTTGGGTAGGATGATGTAGTCGCCATTGAATTTAGATTGATTCTTTACTGGAATTCATAGTTGAAAGCATGGAATCCAAAAAGTATGATCAAATACCTAGAACTAGAAATCGCAGAAGTTGAAATTGCTGGTCACAGGTCGCCGTCGCTGGTTGTTGGTCGGCGGTCGCTGGAGCTGGACTCTGGAGGCTGGAAGTCGAATTTGGAATTGGAATTTGGAAGAGAAGGATAAAGTGCGGCCGAAATGCAAACATGAAAACCTAATGTAAACGTGCTAGTTGCTAAGGGCAAAAAAGGAAATGAAACTTAAAAAGGCTTAGCAGGTAGTATATCTGGTACAATATTAATAATTGCATAATACCTATTATAGTATGTATATTTCGGTCACATGACACTAGCATAAGACGTTGGAAAAGGAAAGGGTGGGAGCCATGTGAAAGTGGAAAAAAGGGAAGGTTGATAACTGAAGTTTGATTTTATTTTCATGGGATAATGTAGGTTTCAAATATTTAAAAAGGCAAAACATAGTTATTTGGTCGTAAATCTGGTACTAATACACTAAACATGTATGCTCACTTAGTTCTAATAAGTGTTTGGAAGAGATGGAACAACACATACCGAGAAAGTTTCTTCCTCCAGCAGCTGAACCGAATCCAACCAAACTCTTTAAAGAGAAATTACTTTTGGTAACTTTGCCATTTCTTTTATCACTTCTCTTGCCACTAGAATTCTGCCTCTGCTTAAGCATTTGAGTCCTCTCTAACAAAATAAGAACAGATTACAAAAACATATCATGTCACCAGCACCGTTGAAACAGAAACTTAAAAACAGAGCTATGCATTAAGAAACATACAGAATAGATAATTCAAAGATGCTTATAAGAATAGAATGGCTCAAACATATTTCTACCACATAAAAGAATAGGAACAGAATGAACGAACACTGTACAGAAAATTATTAACCCGCTCTCTTTCAAGGGTTAATAGCATGCAAATATAAGTACATATTAAATGCTATACAAAATATTAAAGCAGGCCCTTTTCATCAGCTTAATCTTATAAGTAGAAGATTCCAACTCCCAGCCACAAATTTGACATTGCTGTGAAGTGGTATCCATGTTTTGAGAGTATATTCTATTCACTTGTACTGGGGAGCAATTTCAACAGAGTACAGACAGGAGGTCCCCCCCCCCCCCAATGGCAATGAGATTAGAGAAATTAGGCTGACATTTTTTTTGATAAAGTAGGCTGACATATATCCTTCAAAATACTTCGTTGATCTTCTTTTTTTATGGTAACTGAGAAATCTCCAAAGATCGGTTGGCACAAGAGTCCAAAACTCCGTGGATAATGGCCCCTTCTCTCCACTTTGATCATTTAATACCATCACTTCTTTAATACTATCTTTAAGTATCTTATAAAATAGAAGACGGAAAAATGCTTAATAAGTAGTTTTTCATTGGGTTAGTTGTGAAATTGCAAAATAAGACAATCATCTCAATCATATTTCTCACTTCTTAGCAGAGGTGGAGCTACAGGCTTACAGCTATGAAAGAGTGGTCAGCCGAACACCCTTTACCGGAAAATTATACTTAATAAGTAGTTTTTCATTGGGTTGGTTGTGAAATTGCAAAATAAGACAATCATCTCAATCATATTTCTTACTTCTTAGCAGAGGTGGAGCTACAGGCTTACAGCTATGAAAGAGTGGTCAGCCGAACACCCTTTACCGGAAAATTATACTTAATAAGTAGTTTTTCATTGGGTTGGTTGTGAAATTGCAAAATAAGACAATCATCTCAATCATATTTCTTACTTCTTAGCAGAGGTGGAGCTACAGGCTTACAGCTATGAAAGAGTGGTCAGCCGAACACCCTTTACCGGAAAATTATACCGTGTATATAGATAGAATACTGTTTAATATCTGGAAATATAATTAATTGAACACCCTAAGACACAACAAAGGCTGTTAGTCTGGCGGTAAGCGTGTTCATTTATGTGTATGAGGTCTGTGGTTCGATCCACACTTGCTGCGTTTTTTTAACACTCTTTTTAAACAAGAAAAAAATCCTCACTTGCAGCGTTTTTTTAACACAATCTCTTTTTAAACAAAAGAAAAAACACAGAAATAGTTGCCGCGTATCTTCTTTATGTTTCTAGCCTTAAATTGATTAACCTAATAATTAAATTTTATTGTTTTCTATATATTTTCGATCTATATTAAGTGAATTATTAGGTATAACACATTCTCAAGAAATTATTTTTAAGATAAAAATTAAAGATTCTTATCCACTATTATACCTTTGATTATTTCTAAACTAGTTTTTGAAAATGTAAAATAGTTAAGAATCTTATATAAGAAAAGGTAAATATGGAAAAAAGTTTCGATAATTCTCTCAAACTTTGAAACATTCAGTTATTTTGAATCACGGAAAAAGTCTCAACACTTCACTTAATATGAACTAGAGGGAGTATTTTCAACTAGTAGCTAAAAAAAAAAAATTATTGACTTCTATCCACTAGTATTGATTTATACCATTGATAGTTTTATAATTTTAAGTTACCATATGATTTAGTTATTAAGTTATATGTAATTTTAATTTTAAATTTGGGTGCACCCACTAATCAATAAAAAAAAATGTTTTGTGGACTCACTCCGCTAAAAAAAATTATTGCCTTTTTTAAAGTTTGAACACCCTTGGCAAAATTTCTGGCTCCGCCACTGCTTCTTAGCACATGAAGCATTTAAACAAAGCCATACTCCAATAACATTTTAAGCTTCTTTAAACAAGTAATGCAGTTTCTGTTCTGGTGGTTCAAACATCCCTATAAGACAGATAAATACAATCAGCAACATATCGTAGCCAATTGACCAGCAATGTGCTTCATAGGAAGGTCAGAACCGAATCCATAGGCAACACAACTACCACATATTTAGTTGGAAACAGAAAGCAATTTATCTTGAATGTCATGGAAGATAAAATTTAGCTTCTACAAAGTCTTAATTGGTAACAGCATATACAGCAAGTTAGCACATCTGCACATTCACTACCTAAAATTAAAGCTGCCCCCCAAAGAAAAATGCAATGAAAACTAGATTGCAGAGTGGATTCCACATTCAACCTTACAGGTTTACATCTTATGATGTTTCTGATTTGATAATATATTTGGAGAGTCTTTCCTGGGGCATCGAAATTCTAGATTCTATCCACACAGGATTTTATTAGTGTACCAATCTGTTAAGATGATCCAACCTGTACCGACTTCAAAAGTGGCTTTATCCATACAACTCTTCAAGGATTAGTACAATGAGGGGCATATACTCTGAATCGTGTAGGATTAGGTTGCCAGCAATGCTTTTGAAGATATATGATCCCCAGATAAAGAAGTGTACCATTTCCGTAACGAACAAAGCATTGGGGACCCTGTAGAGAAGTGAGGTAATGGCATGGGGAAGCGTCCAATGGCCCTCTTCTCAAACTAATTCCAACTTAATCAGAAAGAAGTACACTTTTTGAAAGGAAACTTTTGGAATCTTATTTTCTCAAACTAATGTGTTGCTTTCTTTGAAGTTTTCAAGCATAACTAACACAGGGCATCATAGGACTGTAGTGATGTTCAGAAACAATAAAACCATGAGCTCAACCTGTTCCATGCCACTGTGAATCCTGAAAACGCATTATTGAAGGAAAAAGGAAAAAGGAAAAGCCGAGGAATAATAGCTCTATCCAAATAGGTGCGCACTGAAAATACTGGACACATGATTTCTGTTGCAAGCTATTGGCCCATATTTGTCACTATAATAGAGTAGATTTTGACCAAAAAATATCATCAACTAGGAGACATATTTGAAATCAAACCAAGATACATGAACCATAGGCATTTATTTCCAGTGTCATCTGTGAATGCCTATCACAACTAAAGTTAAGACTGGATAACTATATTGAATAACATACATACATAATTGGTATTACCTCCATTTTTGCAATTTGTAAGATTTGCGGAAATCTCAGTAGAAATGCCTTTTCCGTCTTCACCGGTTTTATTTACAGAAGCATCCATCTGCATTATCCTTGATCTCTTAGAATTAGAAGTACTATTTCTCCCCACTTTCCCACAGTTCCGATGTGACTGTGCAGCCTCTAGCCCAAGCGTCAGCGGAAGAACAGTACTTGTCTTCCCGACACTGTGGTCTTCTGAAGCATCCTCAACATGATGTCTCGATTGCTGACCAGCAAATTCATTCTGGGGCATCTTACTCCAAAAGGCTTGCTCTGAGATTTTAACAGCACAAATCACATCTCACATAACCATATTTCGGAGAGAGAGTTAAATAGGATGCAACACTAGTAGTATAACTTAACATGTTTTCAGGTCTGTACATTTACCTACTTTAGTGTTGCAGAAGAAATACCAAAACAACACATACACATGTTCAATGATTTCCGAGAATTAGATACAACGTAAACCATTCTAAGAACACATATGACATCTTTTTACTAGAAAATCACCTTTCCCATTCGTAAGTTCATACTGTCCTATGATGAACTACATAATTGACCAATTAGTAACTTCCACAACAGTGTACACTGTACCCAGACTCTTTTTTTTTTGAGATAGTTGACCGTATTCAGCTATTAACAGTAAGTAATATCATTCAGATCAAAACAATTTTCCCTTAAAGACTGGGTATATCAACAGTAAAAATCATCTCAAGAAACTTCAATATCTTAACTTGCCACTAACCGTCTTTAGCAATTTCAGTTAGTTCAACAGAATATCCAAAGGATATCAGTAATTTATAACATCTATCTACCCATAAAATCTTACACTACACTAAACCTCCCTAGACTGTACATAACAACCAAAGCTAACTTTTATGACAAAAAAAAAACACTCTCAGTTCCTACTGGTAAAGAGTAAATAAGCCATATTCAACCCCAAAAAGGAACTTTTCTCTTTTTTACACAATCAACCTAGAAATGATGGGAGGTGACCCAGTATAAGGTAAACCGGCCGTGCCATACAAACAGTGTAAAAATCTCTTAATAGTTAATTCCGGCCAAGAGTTCTTAAAAAGGGGGAAAGGATACCTTTTCGTCTGACTGAACCACTGATCCTATCAATAGAAGGCGCAATCGCAACAGAAGGCCTCTCCAATTTCCGAGCACCGCCACTAAAACTTTCCGATCCCATAAGCTTAGACACGTCCACATCAACCACAACAGGTCCTTTCAAAGCTTCCATCACCTCACTGTACTCCACCGAACAAAACCCTCACAAAAACTCTCAAACTCTATCATTTTTCGTCGAAAAAACTTCAAATTGATCAGATTTCAGCCGTGAAAAAGCTAAATTGAGCTGATTTAAGGCGATTAGAGAGGGAAAAAGTGTATAATTTATGGATTTATAGATGAAAGTAAAGTGTTGCGGCTGAAGAGAAAAGGGGAAATTTTTAGGGCAAGGAAAATTTGGAAGGTGAAGAATGAGAGGTATTTATACTTTTCGGGAAAATGGGTAAAGTAGAATTGAGGTATTTGGCATCGGTGGGATATTCGGGTGTGGTTGTCATCAGCTTAACACGTTGTACCAAATACTGTCCACGTTGCATTATCCACTCTCGTATTTTCGTCGGAATACTAATCTCGAGATAAAATGTAAAAATTATATTATTTCCTTAATTGTGACTCGTGTGTTAAAATTATTCAAATTATAATGATGGAATTAGATATTCGAAAATAAGTACTCTCATTAAATATGATAAGGATGTGATTTAGTAATACAGTTGATTTATTCACGACGAATCGATAAAATATTTTTTCGCTTTTGATCGATTTATCTATTCAAAGCGATCAAGGAATTGTGTATATATTTTTATTGGAGTATATAAATATTAGATGTTGAAAATCTTATATATCCTTGTATATTTATTTTATCGATCAGATAATCGATAAAAATGTATTGGTGAAATGATGCACCCTAATCCTTTTTTAAAAAAATTGATTATTCATTGAATCATATTTTTCGATGAAGTGTAAGAAAAGAAAATTATTTTTAAAGTCTGTTTCTTTTAATGGTAATATAAGGATAAATATTTATAGTAATTAGTACATTTTTACTTGCTCTAATAGGATATGTTCAACATCTACAATTTTTATTAAACCTAGATTTTAGGTGCCATAATATTTTCAAGTTTAACATTTTTCCAGAAGTGAAATGAGCTTTATTGGAAAAATAAATATTTTTGTTATGAAAAATTCGAATATTTTGCTAATTTTAAAATATGTATTTTAAATTTAGTACAACAATAAAAATATATTTACCGTCTAAAAATAATCAGATCTGAAAAGAATGAATATACATATGCAAATCTTTATTCTTTATCTTATGAAGATATCAATCTCGAAATTTAAGGAAATAAAATTAATTATGTATAATAAACCATAACGGATTATATGCATTTCAGAGGACCCTTTAAAATAAATCTACTACTAACCTAAACTAAAATGGAAAAAAAATATATAAAGAAATACTTCTTTTGTAGCCCCAAAAAAAGTTCTTCAAAAATGGATTCTTTTGAATTATTATATTTTTAGTGCCTTTATTTTTTTCTCATTGACTTTGAACCAAATATTTATCAGTCTAATTCAAAAGGTTTAGGGTATTCCCTCCCTCCTTTTTTGTTTTATTGTCACGTTGCGTAAAAGTTAATTCGATTAATTTTTGATATTAAATTAGATTATATCAATTTGATATTTTAAATAAAAAATTAGATATTCAAAAATTATACGAAAATATTATAAATTGAAATTTTTACATATCAATATGATAGAAAAAATACATGATATGTAAAATGTTAATCGAAATTCTTGTCGTGTGACTTTAAAAAAGAAATCATAACAATGACGACGAAGAAAATATTACTTTTCAACGTTAAATGAGTTGTTATTTTCATTCAAGAAATGAAGTTTATTTTTTTTTTATTCCCTTAGAAATGTAGAGGATAAAGTAAATTTACTTTTAAAGTAATTAAACAAACAATCAAACAAGGGCACTTGGTACCTTACAAACTTAAGGGGGAAAATTAAAAATAAATTTACATACAAAATTATCCTTTCATGCCTATTTATTTATTTGTCTGTCATTCGATTTGAGAAAATTAAAGATTGGCAGATTTTTACCACATAGTTTAATTTACATAAAATCTAAAGATTAATCCATGGGGGTAGAAAATAAGTATTTTTTTTTAATATCTGGAATTGATTTTTTTTTTCCTTTTTTACTTTTGTAAAAAAAAAAAAAAAAAAAAAAACTATAATCCACTGGCAATACATTTAGGAGTGCCTAATTTAGTGTATCTGTCTTGCATGTGTATATCACGTCCAAAATATAAAGATATAGTGTGATAATCATAAATTTAAGAAGAAATTACTTAAATAAATAACTTATTGTACCATATTCTTTAAAAAAAAATACCATTTGAAAAAACTCTACTCTCTCCTATTTCCGGATATATATATATATATATATATATATATATATATATATATATATATATATATATATATATATAATGTTGTATAAAAAATGATTATTATGAAAAATCTATTGATAATAATTTATATATTAGATAAAGCATATATATGGACTATAAAAACGTAGATATAAAGTGTGTGTATATATATATACACACGCTTTATATACTTTTTCTTTTTTAATTTATTTGATTTATTTTCCTCTTTTGTATGTTTCAAAAAGAATTTTTTTTTCCAATTTTAGCATCTTTTTAGATTTTAATTTTTCATATGATGGTCTTTTTTTCTTTTCTTTAATCGTTGCGTCAAGTCAAAATAGATCAAATAAATTAAAATGAATAATATATATAATTAGTGTATATACATTATACATTGAATATATATTAGTTAGACATCTATTACACACAAATTATACAACAATAAATAAATGGAAAAATTTTCAAAATGTCAAGATTTTGACATTTAATATAACTCATTGTCAATACTTTCAATATTTAGTAAAAATGTCAAAAAAGAAACAATTGTTAAAGACAGAAAGGAGAAATTAAGGGGAGAAAAATATTAAAAAAAGATAATTGCTTAAAAGTCTTATCTGTTACAAAAATTCAAAAACAAAGAACTAATTGACAATTTATCAAAATACACCAACTTCCATTTCTTTTTTATTCTTTCACCATGTTCTACAAAACACGCCTATCACCATTGTTCTAAAAATTCAATATTCAATTTTCTTAATTTTTTTGTTTGTTTGTAAACACGTTTATTTACCATACATTATCATATTTGAAGCAGTTTATTCTACTAAGGCATCATTTTGACGTTATGAAATTATAATTTATCTTTAAAATGTCTAAATTTTATGAAGTTATTTGGCTATCATGTTAAGGTTATGAAGTTTATGTATCTCTTTTAACAAATTTTTCAGTATTCAGAATACAATACTCATGTATATTCATGGTATATGTATTCATCCATCGTACATATGTATTTTATTTTGCTTATTTCCAATATCAATTTGTATACCAAATAATTTGTGTTTAGATTTGATTTTGTATTCATCCTAATGTATACCATAAAGTTTGTATTTAGATTTGATTTCATATTCGTCCTAATGTATACCATAAAGTTTGTATTTAGATATGATTTCGTATTCGTCCTAATGTATACCATAAAGTTTTGTATTTATATTTTGATTTTGTATTCAACTATAAATAGCCAAAATACCGTTTTATTTATGTATTCATTATATGTGTATTCATCCTAATTGCATCAGTCAAATAGTTTTTTATTTCATTTTGTTCATTATATGTTTATACCACTAGTTTATCTTTGATTTCGTATTCATTCACAATTTAAATAATCAAGCTACAGATTTGTATTTGGCTTTGTAAAAACAAATTTGATTACAAACTACAGAACATTCAAAATACTTTCAAATACTTTTGTGAAACAACTCAATACCTAAATTCTAATGTAGATTCTACTAAATCTGAAATATAAAAACAAATCATAAAAAAGATCAAAAAAATTTATTTAAAATACTAAAAATCTGAAATACATAAATATTTGATGAGTATGTTAACAAACTCACATAAAAATTAAAAAAAAATGACGAAAAATCCTCAATACATACAATCCGAAAATTCAACATAATATGTGATTTTGAAAACAAAATCTCGCAAAATAAATTATGACTTCAAAAATACCTTTATCAATTGAGAGATTTCTTGATTAATTGATAGATCTGAACAGATTGTTATGAACTTGAATAATTAGTTCTTCTTCAACAATGAGAAAGAATAATGGTGAAATTTTGATGAAAGAAAAAATAAGAAGAGAAAAGTGAATGATGGGGATGGTGAAAACTGAAAAGTTGATGGAAGAGAAAAAAAAATTAAAAATTGAAAGATGAAAAATAAATTTAATGGTATTAAAGCATAGGAAGAAGTGTAAATGGGTAATAGATGTAGAATTTGATTCAATGTTGGACTGTTTTGAGAAATAAATTTGGATATAAATTACTTTTTAAAGAATTGACATTTTGACATTTTCAACAATTATTTTAAAGTGTAGATGTTTTTACTAATTAAGTTAGAAATTGTGACTAGTTTGCTAATTTTTCCATAAATAAATAGGCATCAAAGATTAAAATGCATTGACTTTTTTCTTTTCAAACTATCTCCACCATATTGGGAGCAAAATACGAAAGACTATAAGATTATATTTGATTGTTAAAAATAACAACAATTAGAAGTGTAAATAAAATATTAGGAAAATTACGCGGTTAAGCAAATTTATATCATGTAATTACTCATCATAGTTATAGTTTGCTATAATTACCACTCGTGACTAACAATATACATTAATTACATGGATTGACTTCGAGTTTGTATATGTATAATTCGTCATAATATACAAATAAATATGTATAATATACAATTATCTAACTGATATACATACAGAATTCACCTCTCTCCCACTATTTGCCCTCTCTCTCTCGCCTCTCCCCTCCCTCTCCAATCTCGCTAGCCTCTCTCCTCCCTCTCCCAATCTCACTTGCCATATATACAATTGTGTTTGTATAGTATACAATAATCTAACCAATATACATATATAATCCAACTCTCTCCCACTCTTTTCCCTCTCTCGCGTGCCTATCTTTTCCCTCTCCCATTCTTGCTCGCCTCTATCCTCTCTCTCCCAATCTCGCTTGCCATATATACAAATACATATGTATAATATACAATTATCTAACTGATATACATATATAATTCACCTCTCTCTCAGTCTTTGCCCTCTCTCGCTCACCCATATCCTCTCTCCCCGTCTCGCTCGCCTTTATCCTCCCTATAACATGTAGCTATGAATTATAATTATCAAACTATAGTTATGGAGAGTAACTAGGCTATTTTTGAGTGGCTATATATGAAATTTCTCTAAAATATTTTGCACTGAATGACCAGCTTCAGCCCAACACTATTGGTGTTTTTTGGTGTTGGGTCAATTTTTCAAAATTCTATGGGGCCTGTCAAAGTATCTTTCAAAAACTTTTTTTTGTCAGTTCATCTTTTGATTTAAAAAAAAAAGAAGAAAAAAGATTAGCAACTTAACTTATTAATCAATTTTACTAAATTAAGTAACTATTTAAGATACTTATATAAATACAAATTTTTCCTCGTTCAGTTCTTTTTTGTCTTTCTCTCTTGCTTTATACAAATATAAGTTATATAAATATAATGTATAATTTATGTTTGTATAAAATGAGAGAGAGATTAAATATATAAATACAAATATTTTAACTCGATTCAATTGTATACGAATTCAACATGTATGCATATACACAAATACAATAATTGATACATATAATAGTTACATATATACAAATGATATGCATATATAGTTCACCTCTCTCCAATCTCTGCCCTCTCTCATTCGCCTCTCTCCTCTCTCTCTCAATCTCGCTCGCCAGATAAACAAATATGTATGTACACCAGTTACATATATACAATTGTTTTGACAGGTTTACATATACAATTCAACATATATATATATATATATACCGACACAAAATTAGTCTCTCTCCACTATCTGCCCTCTCTCACTCATCTCTCTCCTCCCCCTCTCAATCTTGCTCGTCACTCTCCTCCCTATGACATGTGGCTACGAATCGTAATTAGCAAACTATATCTATGAAGCATAATTAAACTACTTTGAGTGGGTATATGTGAAAACTTCTCTTTTCAAAATATATAAATGGTGTTTTTAGTTTGAACATGTATTTGAGAAAATTACTCATTCACTATTAATAAGATATATTTTTACCGACTTACTCTCAATAAATTCCTTAAAACAATGTATAGTAATCCTTAGTAGTTTCTTGATTATATAATATTTTTATTATATTTAAATAATAACCAAACATTTTTAAAAAAAATAGTAATATCCTTTTGTTCCCTGATCACTTATTTTGAAACAAAATAAGAGATATATAAACACCACTTAAGCTAATTTTTTTGCATTAGTGGTATTATTGACTCTTACTACTATATAATATATTTGTCCAAAATATAATAAACTCATTTCATAAAGTGGACGGTGTGGCTAAAATCCAAATTATTGACTTTGACAAAGAGAATAACAAATCATAAAAGGTCCAATTAATATGTGTACATTTAATCTAACTTGCTAGACCAAAAAGAATGATACGTGACTTACTTTTTCTCATTCTTTATACCAAACTAATTAATATGTATACATTTAATCAGTTTTCTTCTCATCAAATTCAATTCACCTTCTCCAATATTCTCCAATAAAACATGGCTAGTTCCATGATTAAAACATTGGCATCTTTCTTTTTCTTTTTTTTTTTTCATTCCTTTCCGACATTCGTTTTGAAAGTCAGATTAATTAATTCACAAAAAAAATTCTACTTTAGGACAAAATATTCTATCTCAAAAACGATTTTATTTTATAAGATTTATATTAAAAAATTTAGTTAAAAACGAAAGTATATTTATCACGCTATCCCAGTAACGTAGCGACATTTTCCTATCGTGAATCACAATTCACATGCATGCTCCCTAATTATTCCCCCTTTAGGATTTGGTTATAAATAGTCAATTTTAATTTCCGTCTTTGTATTTTGTAAGTTAAAAACTTAAATTATCAGACACAAATTGGACATATTAGAATATATATATATAATAGACCATATAAACCTATTGCATGAAATTAGTCGAAAATGCATGAAATTAGTCGAAAATGTAAAATCGAGTTTGTTTGTATTAACTTTTGATTTAAGTGTCTAAAAACATTTTGTTAATCTTCCTCAAACAAAATATAAATGCTTAATGATTAAAACACTTAAAATAAGTCAATCTAAGCAGATTCTTCGTAAATTAAAAGTGGATGAAGCCTTCTTGTTTCTCATTTCTCAAGAATTGCATCTTCCAAATATCTCTAAAAAGACATATATACTTGTTAATTCCTAATTAGACATAAAATTTGTCAAGCATTTTTTTTTTCGATTTGACATTTGACTATATTTAAGTGTTTTCCACTAAATACATATCACTTTGTGAAGTACTATCAATTTGCAGCAAATTAAGCCCTTAATTAATAACACTGGAAAAGTATGACTTAAATCACTATAAAATGTGGCCTTTGTATTAAGATATTTATGTTCAAAAAATGGTCAAACATAACTTACTAAAGCAGGTTATAATGTACTATTACTATAAAAAAATTATTACTATCAAAATCTTTAATATTCTGTCAATATATATAACTTAAATCCTTTAGTAAATAGAAGTATTTTTTAAAATCTTATTTTTTGTATAAAAATTTTGATTATGAAGTTAATCGAACACTCATTTTATTCTTTCCCGACTATGTATCAATATTTACATAATAATACTTTTTTTCAGTTAGACGTTTAAAATATTAAGTAATACTTCTCCACTATAACTACATATATATTTTACATTTGATTATATAATTAAGTTTCTAGAATCCAAATCTATTTAACTAACTAATCAAATTTAAATTTTGATGTGAGACTTTATTTTTGTAAAATATCTTTCAACTATTCTTCTAATTATTTTCTTCAAGTACTATAAAAATCAAGCTAGCTAAGATTCTATAGGTTTCTTAACTAATCAAATATTAATATATTAATTATACAAATTGTGAGAGTTAGAGAATAATATTTTCACACTCCATGCATCTCCTTGTAACGCCAACACCGGCAAAAGATTTGGTAGTGAAGGGACATCAATAACAGCACACAAGCGTGTGGAAATTAATTAAATAATATATTATATTGTCTTTATCACTAACTAAACAATAAAAACATCTTTAATGTGCATGATCAACAATTTGATACTTTGACCATCATCGAGAGATGCGGTACAGTGGATTGATAAAATGATCAGATGTATAAGATTCGAATTTTAGATATGAATTTTTTTTTTCATAGAGAGTGCATCTTTTCGAATGAGACTTTATGAAGAAAAAATCTAACTTAATCAAGCTTTAATATAAATATTAAATATCGAATAAAAAAATATTGAATATTTATTGCTGAACGTTGACTAATTTTTGACAAACTTCTTTTAATTTTTGGATTGCAGTCTTAAGTGTTAGTAAAGCACATCATCATTAGGGCCATCAATAACAGCACTAGTTTATGATGATGTGGCATGAACATGATGTTATATAACTATGGAACATTATTTGATACTCTCGGTTCACTTTTATATGTCCACTATTCTAAAGTAAAATTTAATTTTTTTTGTCAATTTTAATATATTAAGAATTAATTATTTATATCTCAAATCATTTTTTAAGACTTCATTCTAATTAAACATCAATTGATTATAAGGACAGTATGATAAAATAATCATGTCAATCATTATTTTCTTAACGAATATGTTGAATTCAAGTGTGACAAGTAAAAATAAACGAAGGAAGTTGAATAGTATTAGATTGGATATCAATATGCATTTCAGCCTATTCTAACTCGTAGGTCTAAATTCAACTCAACTCGCTTATTTGACATCCTTAATATTATCTTCACCAATCTCCATCTCTCATGACATTTATCTAGATCAGACACAATATTTTTAGAATAATATTCTTTACTTACATACCGAATACAAATAAATAAATAAAAAAATGGAATAATTGTATAAAATAACAAACTAATAATATAAAATAAATATAGTAGCTACCGTTGATTTATTTGTATTCCATAACAAACTGTTTGTCAGTCCCTCTCTCGCTCGCTTCCTGTCGCTCGACTCTCTCGCTTTATACAATAAAATTGTATAAACTGTGTTTCTAATTGTATAAAGCGAGAGAAAATTGTATATACACATGCAAATACATATATTTTTGTCCTATACACTTATAATTATACAATAAAAGTATTCCCCTACCCAAGTCTCTTTTGTCTTTCTCTCTTTCTCGTTTTATATAAATTAAAATTGTATATAATTTCTCTCTTTCTCATTTTATACAATTCGATTCAATTATATATTCTCTGCCCAAGTCTCTTTTGTTTTTCTCTCTTTCTCATTTTATATAAATTCAAATTGTATATAATCGTCCTATACACTTATAATTATACAATTCGTTTTATACACTTCATTTTATACAATTCTCTGCCCAAGTCTCTTTCTCTTTCTCGTTTTATACAATTCGCTTCAATTGTATATGTATAGCGAATTATTTATATATGTTTGCTATGGAGCGCAATTATGCAAACTTTGCTATAGCATACAATATAAATTTTATGTTTGCTATATGTGAAAGTTATCCTAAAAAAATTTACTTATTTTTCATGAAACATATTTTCGTTCGTACCGAACACGCCTTTAACGTTTTTGCTTCTTCTTTCAATAGTACTCTTGTTTGATGTTAAGCGTGTTGACGTTAGTTAACGTTGACGACAAATTTAATATAAGTAGACCTAAGGTAGAACCAGTCCACAATATTCTTTGTATGACCCAAAAAAGAAAGAAAATAAGAAAATTATGATGCAAAAATAGTACTCCAATAATGCCTAATATAAGATAACAATTTATGCATGCCTAATAAATTTTTAAGTCGAATGAAAAGCAAAATTTGTATTTGATACTTTTTCTCTGCTCCTAATTATTGATAAGAAAAATAATAATTAATTTTCTAGAATATGTTAAAATACATTTATATATATAACAAGTATTATTTATGTTATTAGTGTATATGACTTAAGTGCAAAAATCAATTTATTAGTGTAGTTTTCCTTTTCTATATTTGAGTATAGATTTCTATTTTATTTGTTCAGTTTAAAAAATTAATAGATGACTTATTATTTATAGTCGTTTTACTCTTATTATGCGGTATTAATATTCATTTTTTTAACATTTAGATGATTTAATAATATTTCTATAATTATTAAGGATGATTATAATGATTATGGTAGAGTGATAAATACTCCTTTTCTTTGATCAGAGATCTCGGATGGAGGCCCCATGAGTACGAAATCACATTTATTTGGAATACGTTATGTTGGGTTATTCCACATCGGAAGTGGAAGGGCCTGGTGGTCAATTTATAAGTGTGAGGGAAAGCCTCAACCTTTGAGCTAGTTTTTGGGTTGAGAAGGCTCAAGACCACCCAACATTGGTATCAGAGCCCAGGTTGTCAACAAGTCTCAGCCCATCGGGAGAAATTGGGTTGTCGCTCTCTCCAGCCCAAGGCCCGATGTGTGAAGGGGGAGATTGTTGGGTTATCCCACATCGGAAGTGGAAGGGGCTGGTGGTCAATTTATAAGTGTGAGGGAAAGCCTCAACCTTTGAGCTAGCTTTTGGGTTGAGAAGGCCCAAGACCACCCAACACGTTACTCACACATATTGAATAGTGCTGGATGGAAAATAACTTTCGTTTATAGTCCATTGAAAAAAGAATACCATCCTTCTATAAGAAATAACTTAACTTTAAAAATCTCCTTTTCAAAAGCCTGTCTTCTTTCATGTCAAGTTTAACACTACCACATAAATTTGGACAGAGATAATAATGATTATACTACTTCCTCCGTACATTTTACTTCTCTATAGTATATATTGACTTGGTACACCCCTAAATGTACAACAAACATATATAATCACAATTTTACTATATACTATCCTTGAATACGAAAAAAAACTAAACGTACAACAAACATATATAATCACAATTTTACTACATACTATCCTTGAATATGAAAAAAAATCAATGTTTTGGCAAATAACTTACAAGAGTAAATTAGAAATTCAAACAATAAATTATCTCTTAATTTTTTAAATTGGACAAATAAAAATACGAGAATGAATATGATAGATACACTAGTGAATTGTAATTGTATATATTTGGTATCGATTAAATTAAACTAATGAAGATTAATTGGGGGGGGGGGGCATAATCCAGTCCATAAGTAGTGCGGTATTAACACATAATATTAGTAGTAATTAGCCGCCCACAACACCTCAAAAAATAGTTTGGTACTTTACTTCATGGAAACTTCTTTATTTAAGTGAGTTTTGAACAACTATAAATAGAACATCACTAAAACTTATAACATATTCAATATTCCACAATTCAAAAACTATATACTAAGGTATTATATACAAACTAAATGGGGTTTATTTCAAACATCAACAATATTGATCTTCTTTCTAAGGTAGCAACTAATAATGGACATGGAGAAAACTCAGCTTATTTTGATGGATGGAAGGCTTATGAAATTGATCCTTTTCATCCAACAAAAAATCCTAATGGTGTTATTCAAATGGGTCTTGCAGAAAATCAGGTAAACAATATGAGATATTAATTATATTATCATCAAATATGTACTTAATTGTTCATTTTCTCCATCTATACGAGAGTTCAGGGTAATATGACCTTAGTTATCTTTCTATATTTAGAACACTTTTCACTTTAAACTTGTAGCAATATAGCTAGAAATGTTATACTTGTTAAATACATCATAAGTTCCAAAGGAACTTTTGGTTTGTGTCAAAGTTAGGGTTGATTTTGGTTAGTGATCAACTAATAGGAATTATTTCAGAAAGTTATATTTCATTTTTATTTAATTTTTTTTTTGGCAATAAAGAAAGTGATTTATCGAGATAATAGTTAGTATTACTTGAGTAGTGATTATCTGAATAATAATTCGTATTACTTGAGTGACCATCTCTCAATAATTATTAGTATTATTATTTGAGTGATCATATGAGAAGAAAAAAAAAAAAACTTTGTGCTACTCAAATATTGCAATTTATGTTTTTATTTTTATTTTATGTTCTTGTAGCTTTGTTTTGATTTAATTCAAGAATGGGTGGTGAACAATCAAAAATCCTCCATTTGCACAGCTGGAGGATGTGAAGAATTCAAGGAAATTGCAATTTATCAAGACTATCATGGTTTGCCAGAATTTCGAAGGGTAAGAACTTAAATCTAAAATACTGAATTATTACTCTCTTCGTTTTAATTTATCTCATTTTCCTTTTTAAGTTGTTATATATATAGATAGAGAAGGAGTGTGTCATGACAAACAACAATAAAGTTATTTATGTGTGATCTATAGGTTACAAATTCAAGCTATACAGAAAGTAATTAACCACTAATATTTGCATTAGAGTAAATTGGGTTAAACCAGGGCGGAGACAACACATACTTAGGGGGTTCATCCGAACCCCCTCGGCGAAAATTTTACTATTTATTCATGGTTAAAATTATTCTTTAGGTATATATAATAGATGTTGAACCCCCTTCTATTAGTTCGTGTATATACTTTTTAGATTTTAAACCCCCTTTTATTAGTTCGTGTGTGTCTCAGATTTTAAACCCCCTTATTAAAAATCTTGACTTCGCCACTAGAGTGCAACCTTTCCCCGAACCCTGCTAACACAGATTACTTTGTGCACTAGATTGTCACAACATTCAAATGTCATTTGAGTACCTTTGTTACCTTTATAGTCGAAAAGTCTTTTTCTTACTTTTTTAAACTTTCGTATTCTGTCAAACTAAAACAAATAAAATATAACGATTAACGAAAGAAGTATATATATATATGTGTGCAGGGAGTTGCAAGGTTCATGTCAAAAGTGAGAGGAGACAAAATTAAATTTGATGAAGAACGTATAGTAATGAGTGGAGGGGCAACTGGAGCTCATGAATTACTTGCCTTTTGCTTGGCTGATCCTGGAGAGGCTTTTCTTGTTCCTACTCCCTATTATCCTGGGTAACTAATTTTTTTTTCCTTATAAGTAAAATCGCGATTTGATATTGATCCGTACCTTATATATTTAGGGGACATAAAATCGATCCTCCTTAGAAACTATACATGATCATATAGAGATCCATTATTTTTATTTATTCACCTCAAAACCCTTATTTTACAAAAATAAAAGTAGAATACAATAAAGTAAAGATCACAAAACATATATATTGTGAATAAGCCATGAATACTTTAATTATACTTCCTCTGTTCCTTTTTACTCGCCCAATTTTAAATTATTATTTATTCCCTTCTATTTGTCATTTTTGACAAATAAAAAGATAATATTTTGTATCTATTATATCCTCGATTTATTTAGAGTGTTAATGTTTTTGAAAAAGATAGAACCTCTTTAATAAGTAAATTGATTTTGAAATTCTGTCAATTAATAAATGTAAAATAGTAAACTCACGGTGTCAATTAGTATTTTCTTGATCGGTGTACCAAGTAAAAAATGAACAAACAAATAGAGACTGAGTGAGTATGAAACTACGAATTAATATTGGAAATTATCATATGGTAAAAAATAATATTTGGTTGGTAACTTTTTGTTTCTTCTAATTTCATAAAATATTGACAACATTGTTCTACTGACCACCAGCAAGGTGGAAGTTCAGATTGTCAACAAATTGAGCTATGCACTAAAATTTTCCATTCACAATATTTTCTTATCCAAATTTATGTTGTTTTATTTTTTTTTCCAAAATAGTAGACTAAGTGACTGTTTTGTTACTAGATTCTCAACAAATATTTCTTATTCTTACTAAAGTATTTTCAAATATTTAATTTGCAGATTTGATAGAGATTTGAGTTGGAGAACTGGTGTACAACTTTTTCCAATAATTTGTGAAAGTTGCAACAATTTCAAAGTCACAAAAAAAGCCTTAGAAGATGCATACAACAAAGCTCAAAAATTCAATATCACAATAAAAGGTTTACTTTTAAACAATCCATCAAATCCATTAGGCACAATTTTAGACATGGAAACATTAAAAGATACAATAAGGTTTATCAACGATAAAAATATCCACCTAATATGCGACGAAATTTACGCGGCCACGGTCTTCAACGTGCCCAAATTCATCAGTATTTCCGAAATTATAATAAGTGAAGATGTTCAATGCAACCTCGATTTAATACACATCGTGTATAGTCTATCGAAGGATTTAGGGTTTCCAGGATTTAGAGTCGGAATTATTTACTCATACAATGATGTTGTAACAAAATGTGCTAGAAAAATGTCGAGTTTTGGGCTTGTATCGACTCAAACGCAGTATTTAATATCTAACATGTTGTTAGACGATACGTTTATCGAGAAATTCGTAGTTGAGAGTCGTGAAAGATTGAAGAAAAGGCATGGGGTGTTTACTAAGGGACTTGAAAATATTGGAATTAACACATTGGAGAGTAACGCTGGGCTTTTTAGTTGGATGGATTTGAGAAATTTACTTGAGGAAAATACATTTGAAAGTGAAATTAAACTATGGAGAATGATTATTAATGATGTTAAACTTAATGTTTCACCAGGTTGTTCATTTCATTGTTGTGAGCCTGGTTGGTTTAGGGTTTGTTTTGCTAATATGGATGATGATACTATGAGGATTGCATTAAGGAGGATTGAGATTTTTGTGGTTCAATACAAAGGGATTAATAATATTATTGAAGAATGAATCAAAGAATCTCTTCCTATTGCACCTGGTTCAGTATCTCTTAGGTCGATATATGATAGCAACGTCAGAGGGAGAAGATCGGTAGAAGAAGATAAATTGCTCATTTAATGTAACATCAATGTTAACTTTAAGGAATGAATATATTTAGTTGACTTCACAATTTATCAAACTATCATTTGAGCCTTTTTTTTTAGATCTCTACTTTATATTATATAAATATAATATAATGTTTATAAATGAAATCTTCATCCACATATTCACTATTTTATTGAGGGTGTATAAAATTATTACCAATATTTTTCAAAAATATGTTGTTCTCTCTCTTTTTCTTGTACTATACCCGAGCTCTTATTTTAGCTTTGCCATTTTGTCACTTGTATATACCACAATACAAATTTCATATATAGCAAACACAAAATTTATAATTATATGGTATAGATATAGTTTGCATAATTGCGCTCCATAGCAAACATGCTATGACTATTTTCGCTATACATATATACAAAAGAAGCTAGGCTATTTCGCTATACATATATACAAAAGAAGCAATTGTATAATTCGCTGGTTCCTCTTCAGATTTGTATAATTTCGCTGGCAGACCATTTGTATAAATTGTTGACAGCCTCTCATTTGTATAAATTGTTTACAACCGCTCAATTCAATTTTACGTGTTTGTATATCTGTATAAAATATAAATTTGTATACAATTGAATCGAAATAAAATGTTTGTATATCAAATACCACTCTCTCTCTCTGATCTCTCACTTTATACAAACATAAATTATACATTATTCTCTGTATAATCTGTGTTTGTATAAAGCGAAAAAGAAAGAAAGGCAAAAGAGAACTGGGCAAAATAATATTTGTATTGTATAATTATAAGTGTATAGAACGAAGATATTTGTATTTGCATGTGTATCTATAATTTTCTCTCGTTTTATACAAACAGAAACACAATTTATACATTTCTGATTGTATAAAGCGAGAGTGGCGAGCGAGAGAGGGAGAGTGGCGAGCGAGAGTTTGAGGGAAAGAGGCGACTGACAAACAGTTTGCTACAGGCGCAATTAATTCAAAGTGTGATTATAACATTTAATTTGAATTATTAGTTTACCATTATATACAATTTTCCTTTTAATCAATCAGACATATAAATTATATTTAATCAAACATTGGCGTATAAATTTGATTATCCTTCAATGAGAAAATTCAAAAACATGATCCCATGTGAAACAAGATTGATTAATTTTACATACCCTTTCTTTAATTTAGAAAGAAAAAACAATTTTCACATACTTTATTTTACTCTAAAAAAAAAAGTCACGACCCAAAAATGGGTGTGATGGCACTCGTCTTATTCCACCAAGACAAGTCAGCCTAAAACCCAATATTTAACAAAGTTCGGAAATAAACAAATGATCATACAATTGTAACTCTCTTCTTATTGTCTTAAATACTTTATAATGAATTGCACCAACTTGGTTGTAAATCCAACAAAGATGATTGTTGATGTCCAAAGCTTTTTGTACCATACAAAAATTGGACTTATTAGTGGTTGCACAATAAACTTGTAACTATTTAGTAATACTTGATATGCAACTTGATGATTCTTTACAAATCCTACAAGGAACCAAAAAAAATTCAAAATTTTAATTTTTTATTTAATTTTAAAAAATGGAAAAATAAAAAAATAGAAGAAATTAACATACTCGAGACAATTTCAGGGAATTTATCGAATATTGAAGTTATCATATTGTAGAATGCCTGTTTTTGGGGAAAAACACGTGTTATAAATAATCTATTCAGAATTTAGTGCGCGAAACGATATAATTAGTAAAAGTGGTGGTAGACATACCACAATTTTTGGTTTCATTGATGATTCTGTAATGACTTGAGCATTCCTGCATACATTATATGTTGTTCAGTAATTATGCTTGTGTTTATTATAAAGTGTATAATTAAGAAGCATAATGAGGATTAATATTTTACTTAATGAGTAGTTTTTCTCCATCTCTTGATAATTCATAGTAGCTGCAGCCTCTACTAAAGGGTACTTCTTTTTTCTTCCACTCTGAAATAACAAGTATACTCTTTATTGGGAATTTGCTGAAATACACTATAACAAAAACGACTTTTAGCGGCATTAAATATTCACATTAATAAAGAGTGCTAAAGCCTTACCGGCATTAGTTAAGTGCCATTAGAACCAATGTCGCTAAAGGCTTTATGGACATATACAAAGAGTGACAATTGCCTCTAAAAATACATATTTAGCGGCAATTAAGAATTAATTGCCACTAATGATCATTTTTGTTGTAGTGATAATAGGCATAATATATAAACGTACTCCTTTAACTTGGCTTCAATTGACATTTACGCACTCCAAACTTTGTATAAAGTTGAACAAGTAGACACATACATCCTGCGCGGTGCCCAATGTGTACTATGCTACGAGGACGTGTATGTTTACTTGTTTAATTTTATATAAATTTTACGTATTTACTTGTGAATATTCAAAGTTTTTGAAAAATGCAATTCTAGTTCACTTAAATGTAGTGATTACCTAAATGCCAGTTTACTATTGCTGTAAGATCAGCACCTTCATGAATATTGTCTATGCTGAACTCTGTGTTTTGGTCCATGCTTGTGGTTAGTTGCTCCAGAGATTTTAAAGCCTCCTGCATAAATTTGCAAATAGGAGTTGAAGAATCAGATTATGCAGTGGAGGAGTCACGTAGATCGAAGGGTGATCAATTGGACATCCTTATAGACATTTCTAGTTACTGTGTTTCAGATAACTCAAAAGTTGTAGCCAAAACTCTATAATTGTGTTAAAAATCCACTTAATATGTATAAATAATTGAATATTTATATAAATCTCACTAGTTTAGGAGCTAATACACTCAAATATGCAATATTATGAATCTTATCAGATTTTGATGCGTCTATATACATATATCAGGGGTCAAAAATCCAGTGTAATATTATAGATATACTATGTCTAGCTATATGGATTTGCATGTATCTGAGATACATAAAAAAAAACTCACTCGCCTCCCTCCCATCTCGCTCACCACTCTTTTTATATATTTGGTATCTCGGATACAACCGAATCACCTAAGATATACACACATATACATGTATCAAATGTGTATCTAGTGTGATTCGCATGTATTCGAAATACATGAATATCTTGCTCGAATCCCTCCTCATCTCGCTTCGCTCTCTCCCTATTTTTAGTATATTTGGAAGCAAATACATGTATCTAGGTGTATCTTTCTTAATATACGGTAGAAAGCTCTTAATTAGTGATAAAATACACAATATTTTAAAGTATATGATAATGAAATATATCTAATTACGTACTTTCTCTGGCTTCTTTTTTGGCCCATCACCTAAGGGCTAACCCAAATACACGAAATATATAAATTGGTTATATATATATATATATATATATATATATATATATATATTCCTAACTTCACCACGTGGATAAAAAGTGTAATTCACGTTATCAAAAAAAAAAAAAGTGCAAACCTTTTTCCCATGAAATGATTGAGGGAATGAAAAATCATCAAAGAAACAATCTTCAGATATGAGCAAGGCCAATTGGTTCAAGTCCTTGTTGTTTATACTAGAGTACAACTTTCTAATTGTGTTGGATGGTGAAAATGAGCTTGTGACAACATCAGAATCTACCCTCGAACAATACGCTATCAAGGACCTCTGTCTGCTCTTAATACTTCTTATCTTGAATTCTTGCTCATGTAATTTGGTGTTTTTCGCGTTATGAACTTTCAATTGAGGAATGCTTTCACGATACCTAAAATCTTGCGTTGACGATAAACTTTGCCAGCTAACTTGGCTTGAAAATGCCATGAAAATAGATAATAGAGTTGCAAGAAAGATCAAATAATTTTTATAGATGCAATGCCTTAGCAAGGAGAAAAGGAATAAATGAAGCTTTTCTTAATAATGTTGTAAAATAATGTTCTATGCCTTGCTTTAAAATTAGGATACAACTCAGAGCATGTATTGTAATCTTTAGGGCAGAGGGAATAGAATCCTCGCCGATAAGGTGAAAGTTCAGACAGTCAATCAATTGAGCTATAAATATGTATGTTGTAAAGCGAACCCACCATTTTGACATTGAATATATACATTTATGTAAAAGTTATTAAAATTTCAATAGATATTATATGTTATAACCTATAGTTCCAAAAGTGCAATAGATAATATTAATACTTTAAAGGTCGAACATATCAAGTTTTGATATTTTTTATCCGCCTCTATTTATTTTTAGGATGACAATGTACGATATTAAAAGTCATATTTGGTTATCTGATATATCCTTAATTTACGATAAAAAATTCAAAAAATTGTTTAACAAATTTTTTTTTTTTTGAATCTGACTGTTTTAAGCTAAAGATATATAAAATGTACCAATATATCCTTTAATTAATCTTGTGGTCTTAGTATGTCACATATAGAATTAGAATTATAGACTTTAATATATATATATATATATATATATATATATATATATATATATATATATATATTATTTTTATTTTTTTAAAAAAAAATTGTAACAGAGAAAAGCACTAAAAAGAAAAAGAGGAGGAAATAAAAATAAATAGACTAATGACTGGCAGACAATTTTATAGCATGTTAAGTTCCCCTAAATGCAGTAGAATAATTTGTAATGCTTTTTCAAATGATTAATTAAATTGTGAAGCTAGAAGAACTAAATATATCAATGTTGAGATTGCTGCACATAGTAGAAATTACTGTATAGTGTGTTAAAAAATTATGGAAAATAAAAATCAACTTAATATATGTCACTGATATTATGATAAAAATAACTTTTAATGATAATAAATAAATATATTAATAAATAATGCTAAAGTCTTTATTGATATTAATTAAGTATCATCAGATCCAATGTCACTAAAGGCTTTAGGGACAAACACAAAGAGTGCTAATTGTCGCTAAAAATATATATTTAACGACAATTGAGCTATTATCGTTAATTAATTACCGTTAAAAATCATTTTTATGTTGTATGAAATAACCTAGGAAAGGAGATAGGAAGGATAAGAAAATGATGTGTTTAGCTCTAGCGCTTTATGTGATTTTGTTTAACTTGACGATATAAAATAAATTATATATGTTGGTATGATTTGAATAGTTCCATTAAGAGTAAAAGAAACTTTATAAAATGAAATTACCCATGGTATAAATTGAGATAGAAGAAAGTGATATATAGTAATTATGCCTATAATATATCTTATAGAGTGCTCTATGTATGCCACTTTATACTAATTTATCATTGAATTTTAGGTGTCAAATACATATATTATTTTTTAAGTTTCTTATCTAGATAGTTGGGTGAACAAAAAATACACCTAAATTGTTATTCAAACAGTTTGAGAAACATACCTTTATGACCAAATGTATGTATACACACATTCATATGCGTTTGGCCCAAAATTTTCGTTCACATGACTTTGTTTCTTGCTAATATATTTTTTTAGTTGAGTGTCAAAAACACACTAAATAGTTTTCGTATCTTAGCGTAGTTTTATCCATTTGTATCTCATTCATAAAATAATTTATTTCATGTTTTATCTCTACTCCTAAACAAAATTTGTTTCCCAAAATTGAGAATTTATAGGAGTATCTTAATTATTTGTTAAAAAAATTGAAAGGATTTGGTCCTCTGAGAATTTGTAGGAGTATACTAAATATTAGCAAAAATGTTGAAAAAATTTAGTCCTCTGAGAATTTGTAGGAGTATACTATATATTAGCAAAAATATTGAAAGGATTTAGTCCTCTGAGAATTTGTAGGAGTATCCCTAAATATTCTCTTTTTTTTTTTATCTATCTATGTTTTTTTTAATAACATTGTTAATAATTTACTAACTAAAAAAATATTTTAAAAAAGAAAAAAGAAGAAGCAATTCGACAGTATTTGAGAAATAATCTGCCAATCCTTTTAAAATCATGTATATTATTAGGAAATATGTATTTTCAGCATATTCTTTTTTCCTAAAAAGAAAATTTGTAACTATATCTTAAATCTTTGTGTACAACATTGTTCTAGAAAAAAAAGTGCAAGTTATTGCATAATTATTGATTATACAATTTCAGGCCTTTATGGACCGTTTATATTTGGACGTCAAAGTTACATATATAACTAAAAATGCTTCATAGCTCATTTTGATATTGAAAATTATTATCGCCATGAGTGGTGGATAAGGCTACCCATCCTTTTTATAGGTTTCGAGTTCGAGCCCTAAATATAAAAATATTTTTAATATAAAATGTTTTTTTGAGTAAGACTTTACGCGTTGCGAATCAAAATAGTTAGATTACAATGTAAATTTCAAACACTCGTTTAGAATATAATTATTATTTTATAACAAATCTAGTTATTGAATTTATCACCCAATACACCATTTCAATTAAAAATGAAAAAATTATATAAATTGGTACATTTTGATAAATAATTACTGATTTTAGCAATACTTTTTATTTATTACCATTTGTAGCAATACTATGTTAAATCTGCAATATGTATTAAAAGTGAATTATGTATGAAATATATATGAATTATATATGTTTTTAAAATATATTCTGTTTGTTTGGTAACAATTTGACACGTTATATTATAAGTGTATTAAAATGTGTGATAAATGAATTATCTATCATTAAAAATTGTATTATATATGAATAAAAAATTATTCTTTCTAATATGAATTAAACTTGTATTATAAATGAATTAAAAGTAATTAATTGAAAAAGAAATATTACTGCTATAAATAATAAATATATTTTAATTATAATATATTTATATAAATTTCTATTAAAAATTCCTAAACATCGGGTCATGTGTATATTTTAAAATTAAGTTCACATATAAGAAAATGTATTGATTATACAACAAATTATATCAAAAAGATTTTTCTATATATATGCCGACATAAGTACTGAATTCTATTAACTTCTTAATTCTTAATATATATTTTTTAGTAAATAAAAAGGAGCAAATAAAATTTTGACTATTATTAGCGAAATATTTTTTCTTATTACTAGATGAAACTTTTGGTATACATATAATATATATTATATAGAAATAGTTATAATAATGAATAAAGCCAAATCACCGACGCAGTGGACCAATACACAGAACTACGTGTCTTGTATAACGAGCTTTTGTGTATCTAAGCACAAAAATAAACAGTGACTCTTTCCTCTGAAAAAGATAAAGACATAATTTTATCATCTATAAAAATAAAAATAAAAACAATTTTTTTTTATGTATTTAGTAACACATAGTACAGAAATTAATTTGCACAGCTAATATTATACTACATCAAATATTTATTTTTAATTACAAAAAACATTGTATTAAAGTAACATAACTACCCACCTTCATTTTCTCTACTACCACTGCTAATAAATTCTGTTTGTAATTGCAAACAGAATTGCAAGCTATATTTTCTGTTTGTTAGATCTAACAAATATATCTGAAAAGTAGAAATTCTTGCCGACATTAGTGGGATATTTTCTTATAAACAGTCTTCATTTCACTTCACTTCACTTCATTTCACTTCACTTCACTTCATTTTGTAATTTGGTAACAAATCTGTTCTTCTTTCTTCTACTTCTGGGTTTTCTGCATTTTTCTTTGTAGTGAGTAAAAATGTTCATGAAAGAAAGAGAAAAAATCATCTGGGATCAAATGCGAATAACGCCATTTTCGATTTTTACTTTGCCCAAATTCATGATATGGTTAATTGTTTTCGTATTATTCATTTATGTTTTCACCACTCAAAAATACCTTTCCTCTACATCTTGTAACGACATTTTTATCACAAGTAGCAATATTATTTTACCAATTAACTCAAAAACCAACTCAACAACCTCTTCAAATGCTTCAATTATTGATCAACAAACACAAATTTTACATGAAAAAGAAGTTGAAAAAACCAATATAGAGCATGTAGTATTTGGAATTGCAGCTTCATCTAAGCTTTGGAACAAAAGGAAAGAATATATTAAGCTATGGTGGAAGCCTGAGAAGAAAATGAGAGGTGTTGTTTGGTTAGATAATTCCGTTAAAACGGAGAAAAATGAAAGTACTTCACTACCTGAATTGAGAATTTCAGCTGATACTTCACATTTTACTTACAATAACAAGCAGGGGCATCGATCTGCTATTCGAATTTCGAGGATTTTATCGGAGACATTGAGGTTGGGAAAGGAGAATGTGCGGTGGTTTGTGATGGGTGATGATGATACTGTATTCGTAACTGAAAATTTGTTGAGAATTTTGAACAACTATGATCATAATCAGTATTATTACATTGGTAGTTTGAGTGAAAGTCATTTGCAGAATATTTTTTTTTCTTATAGTATGGCTTATGGTGGTGGTGGATTTGCTATAAGTTATCCTTTAGCTAAAGCTATTGATAAAATGCAAGATAGATGTATTCAAAGGTATCCAGAACTTTATGGTTCTGATGATAGAATGCAGGCTTGTATGGCGGAATTGGGGATTCCACTTACTAAAGAACTCGGATTTCATCAGGTTCGTTTTCTTTTCTTCCTTGTATTTTTATGTTGATTTTGTCTTTCTTTATCGGTGTTATGATTATCGCACAAAGTTTTCGATGTTGGAGCTTGTTGTTCAGACTCTTCAAAAATGTTATCGCACCTATGTTTGATTATACCGTGTACATTTCCTTGAAGAGTCCGAGCAAAATAGCTTTCTTTATCGGTGTAATGATTTATCACACAAACTTTTCAATGTGGAAGCTTGTTGTTCAAACTCTTCAAAAATGTTATCGCATCTATTTTTGATCATACAATGTACATTTCCTTGAAGAGTCCGAGCAACATAGCTTTCTTTATCGGTGTTATGATTATCACGCAAAGTTTTCAATGTGGGAGCTTGTTGTTCAGACTCTTCAAAGATGTTATCGTACCTATGTTTGATCATACAGTGTACATTTTCTTGAAGAGTCTGAACATCATAGCTTGTGAATATAGAACTTGTTGGTTTGTTGAATTTGCCCAAAAATGAAAACAGGAGACTCTGTTTGATATCTGACTATGATTTGTTGTTTGATGAATTGAAATTCAGTATGATGTATACGGGAACTTATTCGGGCTATTAGCATCACATCCGATAACACCATTGGTGTCGTTACACCATCTTGATGTCGTGGAGCCAATCTTTCCCAATGTTACTCAACTGCAGGGTTTACAGAAGCTCACAGTACCCATGAAACTCGACTCAGCTGGTATTATGCAACAATCCATTTGCTATGACAAGGTTAAAAGTTGGACTATTTCAGTGTCATGGGGATTTGCAGTTCAGATATTTCGTGGAATTCTTTCTCCGCGTGAAATAGAAATGCCATCGCGGACTTTCTTAAATTGGTACAGGAGAGCGGATTATACTGCGTATGCTTTTAACACAAGGCCTGTTATGCGTAATCCATGTCAAAAGTCTTTCGTATTTTACATGTCAAGTGCTAAAATGGATTCTTACAACAATCAAACTGTGACTCAGTATACTCGTCATCGAGTTCCTCCTCCATTATGCAGATGGAAAATGGCAAATCCTGCTGATGTTGAGAGAATTCTGGTTTATAAGAAGCCTGACCCCCAGCTATGGGATAGGGTAAGTTTCTCCTTATCGCGCATTTACTGTAATTTTGCATATACATAACCTATTCTTTTGATGATATCTTAATTTGGTTCAGGAAAACAGATAAATTCTTGTAAAGGGTCGAAATCTATCGATATATTATCCTGGTTTTCGAAAAAATATGTCTTGTTAGGAGCATTGTTATGGCATTGACATATAACAAAAAGTTAGAGCCTTTCTTTTGTAGCATACTACATACACATACATTCAAACTTGACCCCTGCTGACAAGTAAACACATCAACTTTGACTATGCATGCACATGTAGACACCTCAATTCGTCTCCAACGTGTCAGTTGAACCCTCTACACCAATGGCGTAGCCACATAGTAGTAAGGGTGTCCAATTGGACCCCTTCGTCGGAAAAAAATAGCATATATACAAGTAAAATGATATTCGAAATGGTTAAATAATATATTTTGGACACCCTTAACATAGCAAGCTGCTATTTTTGGACACCCTTTATGAAATTTCTGGCTCCGCCACTGCTCTAGATATGTCCAAATATTATGTGACACATCAATATTGGGTGTCCACAAGACGAAACGGGGACGAGTTTGAGTGATTAGTTGTCAGTTGAGACCAAGTTGAGGTGCTAGATGCATAGACATACATTCAAGCTTGACCTCAACTAGCAAGATAACACGTCAACTTGTAATATGCACCTCTAGACACCTCAACTCGTCTCTAACATATCAGTTGAACAACTACCAACTTACAAAATGAACCTCTACACACCTCCAAAATTTATGTGACAGAACGTCCACAAGCCTAAGTGGGGACGAGTTGAAGTGATTAATTGTTAGTTGAGATCAAGTTAAAGCGTTTACATTTATTATATCTTTCTTTTATATTTAGATGGGAGTTTATTTCTAGTTATAATGACTTTGTGTGTTACTTATTGATGCACAGTCTCCAAGGAGGAATTGCTGCAGAGTGTTAAGCTCAAAGAAGAAAAGCATGGTGGTGGATGTAGGTGTATGTAGTGAAAATGAAGTTAGTGAAGTATGATGAATAATAATATGTGAACCCACATAATTAATAGTCACCTGTATTTTTTCATTTATTGAATCTTAGCTAAGAAAAATTTTCTTGGATCTTCCAAGTTCCACTTAATGCCCCTAGGGTAAAAATATGATCTAAGTGTAGTATAGTTTTTTATGTAACTTTTAAATAATTATATTAATTCTTTTCTTGGTTCCAAAAAGACCTTTTCTTCTCCTTTTTTAAAAGAGGTTTTGTTGTTTAATTTTTGGATCATCTGTATAAAATTTATAATTCCGTCACTGCAAATAATATTTTACTTAATAAGAGGGATATACATCGAGGGGATCAAATTGTATTTGAGAGATTTTTCTTTAATTATTTTAAGTAATAATTTTTTTAGAGATTATGTAACCTTGATCATACATTTATATAATTTTTCCTTTATTGTATAGTGGCCCCAAGGAGGTAACTTTGGTGAGTTTGAAAATATGAATTTTTACCTTTTTTGGGTTGTGTCGGTGTAAAGGACTATATATATATATATATATATATTAATTAATGGAAAATGTGTTTTTAAGCACACAGGTGAGTATTTTGTTTATTTCTTTTTTTCATACGTAAGTTAAACATATTTTTCAAAAAGTATCGTATATAATTTAGATAAATTTTATGAGAGACGGAGAGTTAGGGGAGTGGGTTGGTGGTGATAGGGGCTATGGGCCATATTGGTATGGGTACCATTGAATCATAACTTTTGATACGGTGATAAATTTATACGTGAAAGAAAATTAAATTTATAATACATATTTTTTTCATTTTAATTTACGTATTAGTACATTAAAATTTGGAGAATCAATCAAATGTTACTTTAAAATTTGTTTTTCCTACTTCTACTAGAAAAGTCATATTTCTTTTTTTAAAAAAACTTGTTCCTTCGAGAAAATATTTTAACGAGCTAAACATAGAAAAAAAATTTAAAATATTTTTTTTCTATTCCAAACATATCCGTAGGTTCAAATTCAATCGAAAGCAAGCACATAGTTATATCAAAAGAAAAAGAACTAATGGAGACAAAAGAAGAAAAAACTTGTGCTAGTGAAAGATAGCAAGTAATCTCGTGAAATTAATTGAAACAAAAAAGACAAATATATATTTCAAACTATGACAATGACATGTATATACATCCGTTATATTTTAAGGTCATGTATACCCTAATTGTCATACTTTTGGATTATATATATATATATCACCATCTTAAAATTAAAAAAAGCTATATACATATCATTTATCATAATTGAAATGCATTTAAATTGGTATGTGTTAAAAATTGGAATCTTGAAGACATACTTAGGAAACAAGAATCAAAACATGATCCAGCATGACATATTTGAACAAATGTGCTGTTTTAGTACTCCAAGTGCTTCTTTTTTGTTGATTAGAATTGGAACAAGCATAATAGAGATGTTTAATTAATTGAGTATTTGAGTAGAGTGAAAGGAAACTATGAAACATTAATTGTTTATGTATATTCACTACTAGAAAACGAGTAATTAGCATGTTTACTAGTAGAAAGTAAGAATATTTTTTTATGACAAGGAAATTCATAATTAATTATTATTTTTTGGGTTTGCATAGAGTAAAATCTTCGTTTTTATGCAATAACTCGCAAATTAAATAGAAGAGGTAATCTGCACTAGGCAAGCTTGGTGCAATGAGCTCGACGCAGAAGGCAAATCCCATTGCTTTTTTGTTGGCAAGAAATTTCAAACTTGAGACCTCCAACATGGAAGTCTTAAGCTCAAACACTGAATCACCCGATAAATAGAAAATAAGGAATTAATTACATATGAAATTACATAATTTTACAACAAAATTTCAATGATAAATTTCATTTTTGCTATGAATTAGCAATAGCTTATAACAAAATTCAATTTTAAAAAGTATCGTAAAGACGAATTAACTAGAAATTATGAATAAATAATCGTGACTCATTAAATATCTAACAACCTTAGCGTAATGGTGATTATTTAAAATATATTTGACTTTATTGTTAAACCTTAGTCCAAACATATCATACTTTTGTCTATGTTGGTCCCTACTACCTAAACCTGTTTTGATATGACCACTTACTTACCTTTCCCTTCAATCTATTTTTTGTTTTGTTTTGTTTTTCATGTTGTATGTGAGAAGGAAAGACTCAAAGATATTAATGACATTGAAAGAAATTAGTTCAAATATATTACTCGTTAATAATTGATCGAAAATATGTGTCAATTATTTATTAGCTAACGAATCCTACATTGTCTAATTCATGTTTTGTCAAATGGTACTATCTAAATCCTTCATTACTTGTTAGCCTCCTTCCCCCTCACCGTCTTTTACGAGGCATATATGAATTATTTCGTTAAGTTCAATGGTATATTTGAATTTTCTCCCAAATCATTACCACATCACTATAACACCCCAAATCCCACCATAAACACATACTTTTCATACCTAAATTATACACCTTAGTGTCATTCCAACTCCCATAGCTACCAATCATAATACAAACACCTATACTAGTATACATATGGAGCATAATTGTTTAGAACAATATTGTAGTTTGTGTTTGTTTAGTAAAAGAGGTAATACTTCAATCACTCAACTATGCACTCTTCTCTCAGAAAGTCACTCAATTTTCAATTTTAAATCAAAAGTCACCCAACTATGCACTTCTCTTTCAGAAAATCACTCAACTTTGAATTTTAATTCAAAAGTCACTCAACTATCCCCTCTTCCCTTAGAAAGTCACTCAATCTATTAGATTATTTTTTTAATTAAAATTTGTTGATATTAATTATTTGTATAACAAACCAAAATTTAAAAAATAAAAAATACTATCTAAATCATTTAGTAGTCCATCCACCAAACCCGATTCATCAAAAAAATAATATGATTCACTTTATATTTTTTTAATGAGTCGGGTTAGATGAATGGGTCACTAAATGGTTTAATTGGTATTTTTTATCTTTTAAAATTTTTATTTGTTATATAAATTAATTTCAGCAAATTTTAATTAAAAAATAATTAAATAGATTGAGTGACTTTTTGAGGGAAGAGAAGATAGTTGAGTGACTTTTGAGTTAAAAATTCAAAGTTTAGTAACTTTTTGAGAGAGAAGTGCATAGTTGAGTGATTTTTGAGTTAAAATTGAAAGTTAAGTGACTTTCTGAGAGAAGAGTTCATAGTTGAGTGACAATCTGAGGTATTAACTCTTTAGTAAAACATATAATACATAAATATATTTTGCGATCTAGATTTTATTGATATTTGTGTCCACTAATTTCTTAGTGGTCTCTTCCTCAAAAGATAAGATTGAAGGCAAATGAGTAGAGATCTCAACAAACATATGAAATAGCGTTTTAAGGACCTTCGAATGCCTTAGGAAAGCTCTCCAATACAAGATAAATTTTTAGACAAATACAAATAAATACATAATTTATATAAAATTAAACAAGTAAATATACAAGTTATGCGGATATCCCTCTCTCCCTGACCCATTTATGATTTATTCATTTATTTTAGTTGTTGGGAAATGTAACTTCTCTATTAAATCACAGTATAGGTTCCTGCAGCTTCAGAGAGTCCCCATATCTGTTTCTTTTTGGGAAATTATGGGTTTCTGAATTTACATTTTTTTAGTACTTTTTATCATATGTGCATTTTAACTATTTTATTAAATTTTTATGTTTTTTTAGAACGTGTATCATTATAATAAAAATAATTTTTAATAACTATAAATATATATATTAATAAAAAATATTTAAATATTTATCAATATTAGCCATTAATATTGAATCAATATCATTGTATACTTTAAGGACATTAACAAAGAATACCAACTGTTACTAAAAAAATATATTTAGTTATAATTAAATTATTATTATTAATTAGTATCATTCTTGTTATAGTGTGCATTGCCCCTTTAATTATAACGAGCATTTCTCCTTTATTAAATTTTGCACGACCAACTCTTTATTAGCGAACAGAAGTGGAGCTAAAATTTTCAAGAGGGTTCAAAATCTGAAGAAATAAACACACAAAGTACCCAAAGGAAGTTCGACATCTATTATATATACTTAAAAAATTATTCTATCAATATAAAAATAATATAATTTTACGTCGTAGAGGATTCGAATGAACCCCTAAACCTATATGGTGGCTCCGCCATTGTTAAGGGGGACACGAAAATAACAAACGGCTAAAAAATTCAATAATACCTATTTTGAATTGTGTATTATATATTTAAAATAACATTCTCAACAAAACTTTTTCAGTATTCAAAAATTGAACTCGAAATTATCTTGTAAATAATAGTTTCTACTTTACCACAACCCATACAGTGAAAGATTGGAAAAATAATTAAGGGTAGTATAAGTTACACATAAAACAACCGACAATCTATATTACTTATAGCTCGTACCGTGTACGATACAACTTTCATTTACTACTATAATTAATTTATTATTATAGTTTTTACGCATTTAATAAAAATATATAAATAAGTAATCTTTTTAATACACTCTTTTTATATGTGTTATTCATCAATATCAAATATTAATAATAGAGGAATTCTTTTCAAACATTAAAACAAACTCGATTCCAACACAAACACTATTATATATATTTGTTGGCGAATACAAGTTACTATAAGTATATGCATTACAGTAATACTTAACTAAGAAGAGATTAACATAGAAGAACGTAATTAAAAGAGAATGAAATATAAGAGCAGAGAAAGAGATAAAGGGATAATTGGCAACCGAAGTTTGACATAATTTGCATAACCGTTCAATTAATTCTTAGTCATTTTTAACAAATGGTAATTGAGTCTGGATCTCAAATAATATTCTCTAATAATTATTAATAAATCAGCCTCATTCACTATTTCCGTCCCATAGACACTTACAAAGTCATCGAGGTTCACAACAAACTTTACCATAGTTCGATTAATATGAACATTTTATCTTTAATCTATTTTTTAAAATAATATCATGTTTTCTTATTTGTAAATATATTTAATAATATTACTAACACACTGCTTCTATTAGGTTTAATGTATTTGGTAAAGTACCCAAAAATATCTTTTTATATAAAATAATTTTAAAATAAAACCTTCTGATATTCTTAAAATTTATTTTTAATGACACGAATAAATAATTAAAGACAGATCGAGTACTTTTTTGTCTCCTTTTTACTAACATTTTCGACATGATTTGACCATTTGATTTATTGCACTATATGTAATTTTAAGCTTCAAAGTAGCCACGTGTTATATTATAGGTGAAGTGTACAAATATTCAATTATGACAAAAAAAAAAAAGAATTGTTCAAATAATAAGCAAAGGGTCATTTTCAAAGTTTAAAATTATAATTCGAGTCATCATAAATTAAATTAAAAAGGGGTAGAAGAAAAAAGTCTAATAGTAAGTTTACCATTTAATTTTAATTTGATTTTTAAAATTTATTCATTTCGAAAACAATTTCAGGCACATAATTAAAGTTAAAATTCTGTGTTTGATTTTGAATATTTTATTTTTTATTTGAAATATGGCTTTGTAGTGGTCAAAGTATTAAAAATATTTATCAAGGTTGATTTCAAATATTCTTTTATTGATATTTGAAACATTTATTTTTATTGAAATTAACATTGACAAAACTTCAGAAATATAATGGTTTCTAAATCAATTTCAAACATTTTTAAAAATGAAGTTATAGTCTTGCCTGACAAAATCAAAGTTGAGTTATTTTTTTTATGAAATTGTAACCTTAACCCTTCAATTTATTTCATTCATGGTATCTTAATCTAATTTGTATCTTTTTAGGATAAAAATAGCTTAAATTAAGATGAAAAATTGCAATATATTAAGTGATGAAACTTTTATTAATCAATACCTACCTAAGCTTTTGAAAATGAAAGATGAAGAATAAGTGGAGGAAAAACAATTTGTCATGACTCATGAGTTTACCTAAATTTGCCTACAATTTAAAATCGAATCGAAATTGACAATTCAAATTGGAAAAAAACTATTGGTTTATTGGTAATGGTTATTAGTTTAGCGGTTTCGAAAACTGTTTTAAATTTTTATTATAGAATTATCAATTCTTAACATTTTGAGGTTTTTTCTTAAAGGGCTAATCGATAATCTGACAGTAAATTAATCGACTACATTTATACATTTGGTTTATAAAGTTGTTGATTTAGAATTTAGTTCATACTTTTATTTTTGTTCAACTCAAAACTCTCAATTATTCTACAATGTTTCGGTGTTTGTTTTTGAGCAAGATGCAATATGCCAACTCAGGTAAGTTAGCACATATATGATTTATTTGGTTTGTCACCTTGTTTTTAAGTGATTTTTAATTATTTTTCTTTCGTGTAAAATCTTAATGGTTAAACTGATAACAAGATCAATAATGATTGATAACCGACAAACGATAAATCTATATTTTAATGATTCTATAACGGTTTAACATGTTTACAAACTGATAAAATTCAAACTAAATCATCCCATAAGCGGCTCTACATACAATGATATGCAAGTGTGAGTATTAGGATATGTTCATGTGCATGGTATAAATACATTTGTGTATCTAATGTATATCATGTATATATCAAGTGTATACATTGACATACTCACTTACATATTACATGTACTATGATATATACAATGATGTTCAAGTATATTTTTTGTGGAGTTACGGTAGATGGTGGCAGAGAAGCAACGTTAGTTAGGTTTGTGGGAAGCATAAGAATAAAGAGAGAAAAAATCTCCAAAATTCATAATTTTGTGAGATTTGTTTTGAGGTTGTATATGTTTTGTAAAGAAAACGTTTATCTATATTTTGGAAGTGTAATAATGTTATTGGTTATAATTTTTTTTATAGATTTATCTGAATAAAGTGATTGTTATACAGAGGTATGACTGTAACGTATAATGCTGTATTGCAAAGTTGCCCAACGTTATTTGAAACGGTAATTACTTCGTGTTGAACACATTAGAAAAATTAGTTATCGATTCTTCGATTTCTCCAACAAAAATAAAAACATATACAATAATATACACACAGGATACATGTGATATACACATGATATATTGAGTATATTATTTTATATCATGTGTATCACTATATACAGTAACTATATACGACATACATGTAACATGCAAATGAAGCATACGGGAAATTTAACTTTGTATCTTTTTACAACCCTTTTTTTTTAAAATTTATTTATCTTCATTTTTATACAAAAGAAATTTGAAGAGATCATTTCTACGAACATATTGTATATGTCAATATATGTCATTGTATTTTATATCATTTGCAATATTAGTGTTGCTATATTTTGTGAAGTTAATAATATCGGTTTAGTTAGAAACAAAGTGTCATTAATTTTGCTTGTTATCATTTTTTATCCCAATAGGATATCCATGATTGTATATTGTGTTTGTGGAGACAAACACACATGTCCCCATGGGCCTTACTTTAGCCTTTTGGTTTTGAAGGGAGTTTTGCCGGATAAATTGGATCTTGTCTATATGTGTTACTACTTAACTTTTTACCTAACACGTTTAAGATAAAAAGATTAAAAAATATTTCAGTATATTTGACATATCTGTAATTTCAAATTGTAAGATTCAAAATCTTACTCGCTTTTTTAAGTTTCATGTCAAGTTAAAAGAAGACAAACAAATTAAAATGAATAGAGTATCAAGTTCCATTTTACCGTTTCCGTCACAAAGAATGTGGGTACAGAAGAAAATATTTTCTAATTTTCCCATATTCGATTAGTCAAAATTTTCGGAAATAGTTGTTCTTAAGTTTTTTAGAAATGAGAAAAATGACTTTCTTAGTGAAAATAGGAAAAACGAATTTCACAAATGACATTCCGCATTGATAGTGCCCTCCCTACTCACTCTCCGAAAATTTTCCAAAGCATGAGTAGTCAAACAAATAGTTAGGTATTGTTTTAATAATGTAATATGAAAAACAAAAAATATAAAAATAAATAATAAATAAAAGAAAAGAAAAAAAAATTAAGAAGAACTTCTAAACAAAATAACTTAAAACACATTTGTACAAATAATGTAATATACAAAATGTTAACATCTAAAAAATATACATAAAACTAATAAAAAAATTATAAAAATAATGTATAACACGTAATAATAGTTAAATAAGATATCCAAACATGAAGAAGATGCAAGAACATGATAATTGTGGGATCGAATCTTAGCGAAAGTTGAATCAATGTTGTTCTAACCTGCACCTTATTGTAACCTCACCGCTCTATTGTCATCCCTATTTTTTCGTTGCTACGACATTAATATGTAGAAAATCGTTATGATATGGTTGTGAAGTAAAGTCCCCCAGCTCCTCGAACTTGGCCTTTTGGTTTTCTAAATGGAAAAAGGCCAAGAATAAGTGGTAGATTTTGGGGTCTCACTCTGCAAATTTGGTGCCTTCTAGGTTAAACTATTGATCCCTTTGATGAATCTCCTTCTTCATCTTCCCAGGTTGCAGAGAAGAATCCGAACTGAGGAAAGAACGTCTCGCTCTCTACGATCATCTCATACATCCTTACAAAATCTCAGACGGAGAATCTAACTATTCTCGAAGAGATTCTTGTCAACACCATTAGGAAGATGAAGGAAAGGATTCACTATTTCCCTAAAAAAGTACTGCAAATAAGAGCAATCCAATTATATCTGAATGGATTTGTGAGCTTTGACACATGTAACGACACAACTATAAAAATTCGAACACCAAGAAAATATGGTGAACTGGACACATCACGATAGCTATTCAAATTCAAACACCAATAGAACTTTGCTGCAAGATGCAGAGGATGTTTTCATCAGTTAAGAGAATCTACAGAAAACCTCAGCACACAAGTTCAATTATGGTTCCCATCCACCAATGAATCTATACAAAATACACACTCTGTTCATGCTACGGTAGATAAACTCATTTCCAGGTTTCTTTTAATTCCAGAAATACGCACCAATTCCTTTAGAAGATCACTTCTGATAGCCAGGAGGTGGATAACCAGAGGCAGGATAGCCCGCAGGTGGATAGCCAGCAGGCGGATAGCCTGGAGCTGGATAAGCTTGTTGAGGAGGAGCTGGATAAGCTTGTTGTGGAGGTGGTTGACCATAAGCTGGAGGAGGATATCCAACAGTTGGTGGGTAAGGCTGATCTAATCGTGACATATGCTGCACGGGTGGCACTGCCATTGGTTGAGGACCGAACTTGCCATCTCTCTTGTCCATTTCAACCTTGTGTTGCGTCTGCATCGCTCATCAAAAATAGTAATCTCAGATGTAAATTATTAAATAGGAAACCGTGGAAAGCTTACAAGCTCAGGTTGCTTGTAAGTTCCTCGATCTTTTTGATGAGTATCTTTTTAACTTCATTTTTTCGCATAAAGCGTTGTCAAATTATAGTTATATATCGGAGAAGCATTTCATGTTTTGATAAAGTTGAATTGAGTTTCTTGCTTACCTGCATACAGGCACAAACCCTGCAATCAAGAAAAAGCAACATATTTAGGAAAGAATTTTGAGCTACTTTTAATAGAGATAAGGATTATCAGAAAACTATATATGAAGATAATGTCCAGGAATAGAGCGAATATAGAGAAGCTTACGTGCAGTAGACCATGTCAGACAAACATGACAGCAGCTGAGAAGCTTCCCGGATCTCCTCACTTCCAACAATCATAGCAACAATTGAAAATATGCAAGCAATTTGTTGGAGACAGAACATGAAACCCTACAAAGCAGGAAGAGATGTGTTATGAAATACCTTACGGATTCACTCAAAATCCAGTAAAATGGGGAACTTGGAGAGAGAGAGAGAGAGAGAGAGATAATTTACAATAATGCAATTATCACATTTCGTTGTTTGTATGTTGAACTCATCTTGCAACATGAAGCGGGTGGAAGCCACTGAATTTCCAAAGCAGAGAAAAACCTGGTAGTTTCAAAATGGGACATACAGTCTCAAAACACAACCCACCAAAATTATAGGCATTATAGGTAGATACCACAGTTAGGATAAGATAATGTTTGACATCCTATGCTGCACACATTCAAGGTGAAAACTTAAACTTATTGGCAGCCATCAGAAAATTCTCCTATTTCAAACTTAAGAACATTCTATGACTAACTTGAGCTTGCTTTTTAAGACAGAACGTTGTTTCCCAAGTGTGGCCAGGGAACTACTGGAAGGTTGCATGCTGCGACTAGAATGGTCGTCCAAAAAAAGCGAAGATGTTGGTTGACTGATGAAGAGAGGAGCAGTGCAATTCACCTGCAGAATAAAGGAGCAGTGCCAATCATCTGAGGAAAAAGGGCATCAGTCGCCTAAGCGATATACTTGAGAAGAGAGGAGCAGCGCCAAACACCCAAAGAACAGTGGAGAGCGCCCGTCACCAGAAAAAAGAGAAATGCTAATCATCGCAAAGAGTGGGGCTGGTCACTGGAAAGAGGAGTGCCACTGGTGGGCAGAAAAAGAGCATCACAAGTTTCTGAAAGGGGAGTAAGTACAGATCATCACAAGGTGGAGCCTGCATCAATTATCAGAGGAGAGGAGAGCATCGGAAACTACAGCACAAAGCATATAGCATATAGCATATGACTGCCTACTGTATGTGGAAGTTTGTAACTCTCTACAAAGATGTGGCGACTCTGACGCCATGCGGAAAAACTAAAGAATTAGCACGGACGCATGGCGCTCCTCATATAAAGTTTTGTCAGGTAAAGTAAAGAAAATAAACATTTTCGTACTTAAAAATATTCTTCTATTCAAATACAATTAATCAAAACAATTTTAAATTATAATTACATAAATTTTATTTACATTCTAGTAGTAAGCAAAAAAAAAAAAAACAGGTAATCAACTTGGTGCTCACCTCAGTTGCTAAACAAAACTCAGGACAACGACTTTCTCCACAACGACCACTGCAGGGCATATAACCCGCACAGCATGTGTACCTGTGAGACAGAAGATTTCATTATACCAAAGCTAGTACCACCAGAGACTAATGAAAGATAAATGTCATACCTTGTCATATCACCATAGAGAGCTCGTTTCCGAAGCAAATATGATGCACATGGTGCACTGCAGAATTGAGAATTTGGTAAGGCAAATATATAACTTACTAAAAGGAATTATCTCTTGAAGTAAAAAGAAGAATACACTAGTTACATAATACCCGAAATGTATAGGAAGACTCCAGTTAAAGGATACAACAACAAACACAGAATAGTCCCACAAGTGAAATCTGGGGAGGGTGAGTGAACACATAACTTACCCTACCTTTGTGGGGTAGAGAGGTTGTTTCGGATAGACCTTCAACTCAAGAAATCGTTTATAGAACAAGTTCAGAGAAATGCAAGAAACAAAAGCTACGATGAAAATAATGAAGAAAGAGAAGTAGTGACAGTAATAATAGTAAGGATAACCAAAGTAAAAAACAACAGTAGTAATTTTGTCAAAAAAAAAAAAGAAGAAGAAGAAAAAAACAACAGTAGTAATACAATTGAAGAAAGTGATATTGCTAGCATAAAAGTACGACTACTAGTAAGGCAACGGATGGGTTCTCCAGACTAGACCCAGCTCTGCTCTACCTCCAGGAAAAGAAAAAACACTTGACTTATCTCTAACTGCCTACCATAATCATCAACCTCCATGATAAAGAATGTTAGCAATAAATATCTGGGAATCTAATCACAACACATATGCGGGACATTCGGTTAAATTGATCATGAATGGATTTGATAAAATGATTTTTCTTTTATTAGAATCTCTGAAGTACATGAATGCAAGTGTATCCTACAGCTAAATAAGAGTCACTGAAAAACAATGGAAAGCACTGGCAAACTGGGATTAAACCAAATACACTAAAATCAGAGGAAAACATCCTTCACTATATATTGCTGCTCAGTACATTTAAAATTAGATGTGCCCTAAATCATCACTGATATACCCTAAAGAACCAAGATATTTCCAGTAAACAACCTTCCATTCCTTTTGGTGCAATTGGTGTAAATATCAATTGGTGCATCACGTTACTTAATAAGTTAAAACTTGTTTGATAAGTTGGTTTTACTGAATAAATGTAACATTCAAAAAAAGGATAATCCAGATAAAGGGAACTACAAACAGCTGAATGTTATGCTCTTCCATAGCTTTGGACATACTAGGTTAAACTTTTTAATTCGCACCACACTGCAGCAGCTCTCAATCGAACATCGAATTAAGCTTAAGATTGAAAGTGTCCTTCAATGGAACATGTGTTGTGTCTATTTTCTCTCTCTTCACTTGGCTCCCATTCAACAGTGTTTGTTTGGGCTCTTTTTTTCTTTTTTTTTACAATGGTGGTAGTTTGGAGCATCATATCTATTGTATCTGTTTTCACTTTCTAACAGTAGTATTAGCATTGTTCTCGTAGCTTCTTGATTGGACTTTCTGTCACCCTGATGTTCCTTGTGCTTGATTATCGCATTATTTCGATGTTGTTATTGTTCCTTTTCTCCCGAATGTTATGTATTGCTCTCCTTTTGGTTGTCAACGTCTTCTTCATCTCCGTATTTCCTTTTTCAAACTACTTTCAAAAGCTCTCCTTGAAGACCAAGGGTCTATGTAAAACAACCTCTCTATATCCATGAGTTAGAGTAGCAAACGGACAGGCCAGGTCGAAAACTAAACGGATCTAACAAAACAGGTACAACTAAACTACATCCAGCTTAACTAATCAGACAGACATAAACATCTAAGTAGAAAACTTCAGCTAAAACTTTTTTAAGCATTAAATCTAACTCAATTCTAAGGAGCACACATAAACTAAGTCAAGCAAAACACTCGTTTCATCCAAATCAAACAATCGAAACATAAAATTCTCCTATAAACTACCAATATTTTTTTCAGTTTCAACTCAACAATAAACATACATTCAATAGATCAAAAATCAACAACATTAGATACATCATGAAAAAAAAAAAAACATACGTACCACCACAAAGCAAAGCAGCAATCTGCAAACAAAACAAAACAAAACAAAATAAACCGTATAAGCAAATACACATAATAATTACATATAGACAATTTAAAGGAGGTAGAGATTTACAAGGAGTATCAGCTTGGATTGTGCTCATAAGATCAGTATGCCAAAGGTTGCGATAATTCTGTCGAACCTGCATCTTGTTCAAATACTCTTGCGACGCCATATCTGATCTCTGCTGAAGATTTGTGAGAGAAATTGCAAATCAGAAACCCTAGATAAATCTCTTTTTTTGCTTTCAGTCAATGTAATGGGGAAAAAACAGTTTTTGCTAAGTCAATGTTAGTCGATATAAACAAAATTGAGATTTATACAAATTAAGCAAAAAAAAAAAAAAAGTATAGAAAACGCTTGCGAAGTTTCCTCTTACACAGTTGGCGAAGACGTTCAAGTTGGGTTTGAAAATTAAAACTGTGGACGCGACGTTCTCTTTTTTTGCTTTTAAGACGAAGAGAAGTGGCAAAGCAACTGGCCAAATATGAGTAAATTTGATTTAATATAGCATATCATTTAAATTAGGATAAAGGGTCAAAAATACAGTTGTACTAAAGAAATAAGTTTAAATATATCTTTCGTTATATTTTTGGTTTAAATATACACCTTATGTTATATTTTGAGTCCAAATATACCCCTTTCATTATGTTTGGGTGCAAATATATCATTAACTTTGACGGAAAAACATGTTACAAACTCAAAATTAAATTATTTACCCTCAATGCTTAGAAATTCATTTGTGTAACTCATTTAGCTCATTCCCTCCTCTTTGAGCTCTTATTTTCATTTTTCCATTCATAAATCTATTTATAAATTTCGTGTACAAGAAATAATAAAATATGCATATCACACAACATCATTCTGCTATATTTTCCCCTCACAAATTAAAAATCTTTAAATTTTATTTATATTAAATTAATCATTGTATCCACATCTTCTTACTATTATAAAAGTACAAGAAAATTTATTAACGTAGGGAGTCATTGATTTTTGGATGCTGAAAATTCTTAGATCTTATCTCAGTAGTGTATTTTCTTTGATTATATTGACACTTTGTAGAAGAGGTTAAGCATGATAAAAAAAAATTAATAGAAAAACCTCAATTCGAAAGAAAGAAAAATCATATTATTTTTTTAATACAATAAATTATTAGCTTCTTTTAAGAAGAAAATGCAAAGAAAAGAATTAAAAGCGGAGGAAATGAGTTTCTAAAAGAATTAACAATTTGAAATTCGAGATGCGTTATTTTATTTTGAGCTTGTCACGTGTTTTTCGTTAAAATTGAGAGTAAATATGTGTCAAAATATAATCAGAAGGGTATATTTGAACCCAAAGTATAACGGAAGAGGTATATTTGGACCTAAAGTATAACAAAGAGTATATTTAAACTATTTCTAATAGTACAAGGGTATATTTGACCCTTTGACCTTTAAATTAAGTTATATTTTTTCTGTTCCTTTTTAATTGTCATATTGTACTTTTTCATAATTAATTTAGCTAATTTTCAAACGCAAAATTAAATTAATATGATATTTTTTTAAAAAAAATTAGATATCCAAAAAAATTATATAGAAAGTAATATAAATTGCAACTTTTTTCATATAAAAATTATATTTTAAAATGTTAGTCAAAGTTTATATCATATAACCCTCAAAAAGGATATTATGACTAGTAAAAGGTGTTGACACGTCAGTCAGTTGAGTCCTACTACAAAACTTATTATTACTATGATAAATAATCAAATTTTAGTTGTACTATAATCCTAATCATAATATAATTCTAGACGAAATATAATCCTAATTAACATAGATAGTCTAATGCTAGTGCGACTCTAATTCTTCGGCAGTGTTGTAAACTCGCCAGTCAGCTTCCTTTGACCTGTTCCAATCATCAGCTTCCTTCTTCATCAACACTTATTGCAGACAAGTCAGTCAGTTTCGTTGAACATGTTCCAATTTTTGGATTTTATTTGCTCTGATTTCTTATCATACATAGTTTTTTCTTTTAGGAAAAGGTTTTGGATTGGCTAGTCCTTTTTCTGGTAGAAAAAGGTTTAGGACTCTATAAATAGAGGCATGTTTTTTCTAACTTAATCAGCATTCACAATGTAATCTTAAGGGCTTTGAGAGTTTGATTAGGGGGAGAATTTATGGGTCACAAGTTTGATACGTTATCACTTGTGTGAACCTCCCATGTATTCCGACTGACTCGGTTGAGGTTGTTTCTCTCTGTATTTTGTACTCTCATATTTATAGTGGATTGCTCATCTCCTTTGTGGACGTAGGTCGATTGACCGAACCATGTTAAATCTTTGTGTCTTTCGGTGTATTTTTCATTTGTCTTCTTACTCGAGGTCTTTCAAGGTTTGCTTTGCTAGCTTCTGCATTACACCTGCTTATTTCGGTCCTACAAATAGGATTACAATTCCAATCCTTTTCCTAATAAAATTGAAAATCAAATAAAGAGAATAATTTAATTGCTCCTTGGTATTGTGTTTGAAAGACATTAGGACATAAGAGAGGTTTTTTGAGAGAGCTTTCAACAAGAGAAAAGAGAGAAGAAAAAAGGTTCTTTTGCTGCAGTCTTTTTCTCCGACCAGCAATGTTGAGATCGTGTTTCCCGATTAACTAACCGTTGGATCGGGCTGAAATTTAGACTGAGTGTTTTCGACATCTTGGTGGTTGATTTGAACGGTGAAGATCAAATTTAGAAGTCAGAAAGATCCTGTGTTAGGTCCCAAACAGAAGCTGGGTTTGGGTGGTGTTTCTTTCTATTTATCTTTTGTTGGGGTAGCTATTGTTTATTCTCTTTTGGGACTTGTTATGTAGCTATTAGAAGAATATTTGTAACCCTCTTATTGGTATAGTGAAGCAATTCGGATCTTGTCGATTCCGTGGTGGTTACCTTCGGTTTGAAGGGTTTTTTCACGTTAAACTTGGTGTTCTTTATTGTTAGATTTTCGTTTTTATTTTTCCGTCACAACAAGTGGTATCAGAGCCAGATTCAATGACGGAGTCAGGTTTTGTGGTTTGATAAACGATTATTGAATCAGGTTTGAAAGAGGTGTTCATCTTGGCAGGTGTAGTTCTAGCTGCAACCTTTTTGACTGTAATAAAGATTCTGTTGGAGAAATTATTTCAGAGAGGTTCTCTGTGTTGAGACATAAATTGTGCAAAGGATATTATGGAGAGGAGAAGCAAGTTGTTGAAGCTTAAGTGAAGAAGGTGGATAAATTTATTTTGTCAGAAATTCAGGCCAAGGGGGAGATTTGTTGGTTTTTATTTGCCCTGATTTTTTATCATAAATAGATTTTCCTTTTAAGAAAAGGTTTTGGATTGGCTAGTCCTTTTTCTGGTAGAAAAAGGTTTATGACTCTATAAATAGAGGCATGTTTTTTCTAACTTAATCAGCATTCACAATGTAGTCTTAAGGGCTTTGAGAGTTTGGTTATGGGGAGAATTTATGGGTCACAAGTTTGATACGTTATCACTTGTGTTATACTCCCATGTATTTCGAGTGAATTGGTTAGTGTTGTTTTTTCTCTGTATTTTGTACTCTCATATTTATAGTGGATTGCTCATCTCCTTTGTGGACGTAGGTCGATTGACCGAACCATGTTAAATCTTTGTGTCTTTCGGTGTATTTTTCGTTTGTCTTCTTACTCGAGGTCTTTCGAGGTTTGCTTTGCTAGCTTCCGCATTACACTTGCTTATTTCGGTCCTAACACCAATCGTCATCTTCCTTCTTCTTCAACAAAAAGAAATTGAAGGAGTAGATATTTATGTGATTATAAAGCATTTTATATTAAAGATAAAATTGACATTTTAAAATTATATTATTACTAAATATTAAAGTGTGTCATTTTATTTTAGACTGACTAAGAAAAGGTAAGTAATATAAATTAGACCGAGGGAATTGTACAATACTCTCTCAGGTCCATTTTAGTTATGGTCCGTTTGGACATGCTAAATAAATCATAATATTAAAGTTGGAGTTTGCAATTATTCACTTTTTCAAATCGTGCTTTTTGAAAAATTTAAAATATAAAACCATAATTTCAAATCGCATATTCATATAAACTGACTTAAAATCATAATACAAGCTTGCATGTCCGAACACAATCTTAATATCATTTTATAAAGTTAAGATACAATAATCAAATAACAATTTTATTTTTATTCAAGCAATATGGAGAAGATTAATGTAGTTTAAAAAAAGGGTAGTTTTAAATTAAATTCAAAGAATAAATCAAAATGATTTAGTTAAATTGTCCTTTTAGTCAATATCTTCTTAAGAAGTATATAAAAGGAAAATATGATAAGTAAAATGGACCAAGATGAGAGTAGTAACTAAAACTCTTTTATCTTTTTCCAAATGAAAAATGTTCAAATGAAATCTTATTTCTATTTTAATTTAGTTAAACCTTTTGATACAATGTAAATATGAATAAAATAATAATAATTTTTAAGTCGGGATCTCAAATATATCATATATATGTGCAGTAATAAAATCATATTTTAAAGGGAAAACTGCATTTTTAGTCCGTATGTTAAGGCTAATTTCTTATTTTAGTCCTTGTGTTATTTAACTTAGCACTATTAACCTTTAATTATATCAAGTGAGTGATTTTAATCCTTCAACTAACATACCCAAAAAAATTAACAGAGAGATCACTGCTAAACGGGGTAATTCGGATATTTTAAAGTAATAGCTCGAGAAAATAGATTTTTTTTTTAAAAAAATCATTCTTTGCGTAATTTATCGTTCGTCGGTGTGAAAGGGAGGGTTAATGCCTATCAAGTTGGTTTTTGAAATTGTAGCTCAAATCGACGGACTTGTTCTTCTAGATAGAGATAGATAAGACTTAGCTTGTTCTTCAAAGAGAGAGAATTGAAAAGGAAATATCCGAATTACCCCGTTTAGCAGTGAACACTCTGTTAATTTTTTGGGGTATGTTAGTTGAAGGATTAAAATTACTCACTTGATATAGTTAAAGGTTAATAGTGCTAAATTAAATAACACAAGGACTAAAATAAGAAATTAGCCTTAACATAGGAACTAAAAATGCCATTTTTCCTATTTTAAAATTAATATATATTTACAATAATGCAATAACATTCATTCAAATAAATAATAATTACAAAATTTAATCTTACCTCAATTATTATTTTTATTGTTTAATGCCTTTTGCTTTCTTCATTTATTGTGAATGATGTTTGAATAACGTGGATTGTGCAATTGGTTGTTGATGAGGATGAAAGATAAACCTCTTTGAAGTGCTACCAAAGGTCTAAGAATCAAACTTGAAGGCCATTTGCAATCAATGTCTAGTTAGACTTTGATAAAATCAAATTCAAATTGGTCAATTCATTTAAATTTGGACTAATTATTGATATGTTTATTTTTTTTAATCTTATTTATTACTTCTTATGAAATATATCTAATCATATATAAGCAAATAAACATAGACGGAAGGAGTAATAGTTTAAAGTAGCTAACTATAATTAGTTGACAATTAGTTGGATTAGCTGGATTTTGGATTATAGAATGTTTAGACAAAATTTGGGAATTCTTCCCATCTATCTCGTTTGAATGTCTACTCAATTGATCCATGTGTAGACATTTGAATTGTCCATTTCACATTTCTTTCTTTTTTTAATTTATTATTCTCGTAAATTATAAACGTTTAAATTAAATTTTATGTTAGGTGCTCAATATATTTTATGCGAAGAGGAGATTGACGTGCAATTGCATTGATAAAGAAGGTGCGAGAGATTGATCATAATGAATTTGAGAAGGAATGGACATGGATTAATAAAAATATTGAGGTAAGGTGATTTAGGTGTGCTCACCGTAGACATAATCTTGATAGAATGATATAGAGGCTGAGAACTAGAACACAAGGTTAATAGATAGTCCGGATGTAGGGATAGCAAAATCAAATTTAACCCGTTCAACTTGACCCAATCCATTTAGGTTTGGGTTGGTTATTGACCCGCTAATTTGTTAACTCACCTCATTAAAAATTGGGTTGATATTGATTTTTTAGAAATCTTGTCAATATATATTAAAAGCTTATAAAATACTCCCATGATTCTTAATTACTTGTGCATTTTTTCTTTTTTAGTTGTTCCTAGTTACTTATTCATTTTGATAAATGAAAAAAGAACAATATTTTTTTTACATATTATAACCTCAATTAATTACTTTAAAAATTTAAGTTTTTAATTCATTCACTTCAACAATTAATAGAGGTAAAATAGTAAATTTATTATGTCAATTATTGTTTTCTTAATAGGTGTGGGGCAGCAATTAAAACTATTAAAACTTAGCTATGACTCGCTACCTAATGGGGTTGGTAGGGTCTTGACTCATTTTGATTCATGACAAATTTAATCCATTCAATTATCACCACTAAATGTATTTCTTTTTCTTTTTCTATGCATCAATATGTCATTACTTTTGTTTTTGTTTCTACTGCCTCGATAAGCTTATTTGCGTGTAAAATTACAGTGAATTTATCGTTGTTTTTCCTATGGGGTTATACTAGTAATTCTCAAAACTTAGATTACACGAAAAGAAGTTTCAATTGCTTGAAGTTATCATTGCGTAAGAATTGGTGTAAAAAAAAAAAAAACTTAGAAAGATGATCACTCAACTATATTTAATTATAGTCTTTTCGTCTTATTTTATCGACACTTTTCAAATTTTGATATATATGGCAAAAAATAAACTGTTTTCAAAAATATAAATTTCATTTAAGATAATTGATGATTTCATGTGCAAATTTTGGATTAAAGATGCCAAAATTAACTGTTCGACTTTCGAAAAATAAAAAATACCAAATAAATTGAGACGGAGAGAGTAGTCATTAGTTCATGGAATAAGAATCTTTCACTTGGTTTGGAGAAAGAAAGCTTTAGATACAAGCATTAAACCTGATAAATTTACACACATAATTGACATCTGAAAAAAGTAGAGAAATCACAAAAAACAACAGCACCAGACAGGGAAAATGATAAGATAAAAGGTCTCTTCAACTCTTCAAGACCTGCTGCTCTTGAATGGAATAGCTCTGATGATTATCTGATGGTAAACTGCAGCAAGAGCTGCTCCAATGAATGGTCCAACCCAGAAAATCCACTGAAAATTATCGCGAAAAACAACATTTTTTAGTTTAAGAGTACATCAAACAACAACACGCCTTTTCAAAATGTCTAAAAAATTTGTCATCTCGACGTGCTTCTAAGTTAGACTTACATGGTCATCCCATGCCTGGTCTTTGTTGAAGATGATAGCAGCTCCAAGACTCCTTGCGGGGTTGATACCAGTTCCGGTGATTGGAATGGTAGCCAAATGAACCAAGAACACCGCAAATCCAATTGGAAGAGGTGCCAAAATCTGTCATTAACAAAATTGTATATTATGATTCCTCATACACATAATCTACGTTGCTCAGAGTCTACAGAAATGTCAATGAATGCTCGTCAGATTCTCCACAAGTAGTGACACGGAAAGCGAATCTACTCAAAAGTTCAAACCATTTTACCCTATTTTTTACCTCCTAAGGTAAAAATCAAAACTTTGATCCAAAAAAGTACTCTAAGCAGTACTAAGCTAAAGTTATTGATAGGACAAGGAAGCACTTACAGGAACATGTGAATCTCTAGCACTTCTTTTGGCATCAGTGGCAGAGAAAACAGTGTAGACAAGGACAAAAGTACCAATAATCTCAGCACCAAGTCCATCACCTTTGGTGTAACCAGGATTAACAACATTAGCACCACCACCAAGTCTCTCATAGGGTCCAACCATAAAACCCTTCACAACACCGGCACCACAGATAGCACCAAGACACTGCATCACTATATAGAACACTGCCCTTGTTAATGACAACTTCCTTGCCAAGAACAAACCAAATGTCACAGCTGGATTAATGTGTCCTCCTGTTTCAGTACAAATTAGGGACTCAGTACATGTTAAAAAAAATCATACTCAGCCTAATTCAACACCAAAAGCTAGCTCACGGGGAGGGACTCATCAACAGTTACACAATTCTTTAAGTTTTAAAATTGGCATAACACATAAACATGACTTTTAACTTGGTTTCAACGGACAACTATGCCTTCTAACTTTGAGTGTGCACAAGTAAACACTTAAACTTGTATAAAATTGAACAAGTAGACACAGATGAGGTTATAAAATTGTCATGTGGAATGTCATGTAGGACGATTATGTGAATTTGTTCAATTTTGTACAAATTTAAGTGTCTAGTCATAGTTGCCCGCTAACACCAAGTTAAAATGTCATGTTTATGTATTATGCCTTTTAAATTTAACACTCACATCACCAATATCAAGCTCGGATAAAGGAGGAGGGTTGTCGAGTACCAATCGAAAACAGCCTCTCTAAGATAGGGGTAACTGCACACATCTCAACCTCTTCAGACTCCACTCGTGAAATTATACTAAGTTTATTGTTTTTACATAGTCAAACTACTAAAACAAACAAAATTAAAACAAAGGGGTTTAAGGGTATAGTAGTAGATCCATAAAAACAGTCCCCAAATGAAAATCAGTGACAACAAACATAAAAAAGATTACAACTTTACAGTACAATGAGCTAAAAAAAACAAGATTTGATCAATAATAAAGTAGTACTATTAGTAACTAACCTGAGATACCAGCAGTACAGTAAACCAAAGCAAAAATCATACCACCAAAAGCCCAAGCAACTCCTTGAACACCCACAGAAGAACACAAACTATCAGACCTTTTAAGCCCCATAACAGTCAAGATTGTTATGTACAAGAACAAGAAAGTAGCCATAAACTCAGCTATTCCAGCTCTGTAAAAAGACCATGATGACAATTCCCCTGGTTCAAACAGAGGAGCTGGTGGTGGCTCCTTGTAATCCTTGTCTGTTTGAGCAGCTGTACCCAATGGCTGAGTTTCTCTGTACTTGTTTGCTCCAAGATTAACATCTTCTTCTTTGTTCTCTGCCATTTTTTTTGTTTCTCACTCACTTTTTTTTCTCTCCTTCTTCTCTCTGTATTATTATTGAGTGCTCAATGGAATCCAAGAAAAGGAAGTAAGGTGATGAGTCAAGGATAAGGTTTGTCTTATTTTATAGTGGAGAACACATCATTAAACCAATATAAAATATGGTACAAAATTATTATTTTTTTCTTTCACTTAGTTGTATAATAATTTATTTGAGTTGTTATAATCTTTTTTGTAAGGTTGATGGATTTGTTAATGGAAAATTATGAAGTCTACTCCTGAGTGTCTTGTGGTCCTAAATTAAAGTTAGATTAAATATACAAAATTATTTTTGGATCTTGTGGCCTTAAACATACCACGTGAAAAGTTGTTACAAAAAAAAAAGTAATCATTCTTTTTGAAACATATTAAAAAGGAAATAAAGTCATTTTTTTTAAATGAGGACGTATGAAACAAATATTGAAAACACGTCTAAATTTAATGTAAATTATTAATTTTGTTTAACATTTTACTATTTGATTAACTATACTTAAATTCACCCACGATCGACCACATGATATGACAAGCCTAAATTTTGTAGGAGCATAAAAATCTTAATAAGAACGGATATTATTAAAAATACTCTTAAACTTGATAAGAATTTATGTATGTATTCACTCATGTTAAGAGTGTATTTAAGTTTAGTTTTTAAGATTGCCACTAATTTAAGGATGGAGCTCAAAATTGCACCGAGTTTAGGTGTTTTTTCAATACATGGTCTTTGGTAAAGAAATAAAAGAAGGCTTGGAATTATGAAAGTCTCTATTCAACGGCGTGACCTAGTAGTTAATAAAGTGATCACTTGAGAATATAAAAATTTCTATTCAAATTTTAATTGAAATAAAAATACTTGATTGGTATCTGTTCTAATTTAAGTGGATAAAATTAACTAGTACATCAGTTATTAATAAGAAATGATAGATATTCTATAAAATTAATTGAGATATACGAAATCTGATCCGATAAAAAATACTCATAATCATGAAAGTTAGGGATGCTTGACAATTTTTTCTATGGTTTAATTAGTTGTCCTTATCGTCAACAGAGTGTCACATAATTTATTTCTTGAAAAAAGCACATACTCTTCCATTTGATTTGCTGGTCGGGCCCAACTTAATTTACCTAATCTTTCAAATAGTTGCAACAAAGGCCAGCTAAAGCAAAAACTTTGAAATTTGTATTGCCATCATAAAAAATGATTTCTTTTTATTACACTATTAGGCAAAGTAATTAAAAACTATTCCAACACTTTTTTTTAAACCATAAGAGATCGTTTGATTGGTAAATAAACTTATGTAAAACTAAAATTATGATCCATGAATCTCAATAAGGAGATTGATTAATGATGAATTATTTTCTGACGTTTTTAATAGAGAGCGATTTAGGTAGGACTAACATATTTTTAAGCTGATGATTTTTTGAAGATAAGGTACAAATGATGTTTTAGACAAATTTCACAACGGGATGAAAAAGGAAAGTGAAGAGTTTTATAAGACATAATTCAAGTTTATATAATACATACAACTTTTGGGCTCAATGTGGCCTAGACGAAAGGTAAATAAATATGGACCTAGGTTTAAAGTGAACAATACGTGTCATGGACTTAGATTGTGAAAAATACGATTTCAAAGAACATATATTGTCAACACGATGGTGGGACCAAATCTCAATGAGGACGTTGAGCTTCGAAAAGGGGAGTATATGTGACGATCCTGATAGAAGGCGGTCTGACGAAGGTGGGTCAAGCATGACTACTAGACTTTTAGGCTGATAAGTTTTTGATGATCTTATCAACATAACATCTTAGCGAATCCCATATCGAATTGGGAGAGGAAAGTAAAGAGCTTTATAAGTCATAAATCTACAAAGTTTGATATAAACATAATAATACTATAATTATAGTATAAACACTTTAGAAATTGCTTATTCCGTTAATTAAAAAAATTCTATTAAACATGAAATGATTTATATGGCTATACAATTTGTTTCACATATTTTATTGCGACTTAAAAGAGTTTTATTGCTACAATAACTTTTATCACTTGACAACATTTAACTACAAAAATCTATACAATAGTTTTCTAGTTATTTAGATAATTATTGCCACCACTATAAATAATTATAACAAATTAACTTTGCCAAATCAATCTTCATAGCTAAATTTTTCTATGAATTTGCAAACAACATAAAATGAGATGACTATATCAATTTGAGCGCATCTTTACTATTTTATCGAATACTAATAATTATAACATCTTATCAATAAAAGAATAAAGCATTTCTACCTACTAATTATATTATTCAGACAAACCACTACAAAACAAAAAAAAATTAAAAAAATCTTATTATAATGGTGATTATGGGCGGTGGGATTATCTAAGCAAAGCTAAATAAAGCTCATATTACTTAATTAAGAACCTAACCCTCCTATTTTCTTTAATAATTTTTCTGTATTAGTGGAGAAATTATAACCACAGCCCCACAATCACTCAAAATAAAACAAAACAAAAAAATATATATGGTCATTGAGTGGGCTACAGAAAAAAATAGCCGTTTTCTTTATGTGACCGTTGAGAAAAAGTGACAACTTTTTTTTCCTTGAGCAGTTAGCCATTGTATCTGTAGCTCAAAAGGAATAAAGGGTCTACGAATAATTTATTCGTTTTAATTTATGTGATATTGTTTGATTTGATATAAATTTTAATTTTTTTTTGAAAAATTGTGATGTAAAGCAAATTTTAGTTAGTTGTGTGACTATAAATCATTTCATTATAAACGAGGAATTTGAGAAGTTCATAAATTTACTCAAACTGAGATCTTTAAACCGTGTCTACTAAGTTCATAAATTGCAAAAAGATAACATTTGGGTGATTTTACTCCTTAATGCTCTATTCATGCCGGAGTTATTCGGATGATAAATATTTCTTCTAACTTCAGTTTTAAAATTGTAAGTTCAAGTTATCAAAAGTGTAAAAAAAGGTAGGAGCTCCTCAAAAGGGGTCGGAAAAAAAACATATTGCTCAAGCATTATCCTATATTATGATTAATTAACATATCTAATTAAGTCTAATGACTTTTCAAGAGAACTTCAACACAAATAACAAAAAGAAAAGATGATGCTCCACTAACATTTGTGACAATGTGGGCCAAATTCTACAAAAATTTGTCTTTGTTTGTGCTTAGCTTTATCTAGAATTTCCAGCAAATAGCTTGATAGTATTAGAACGAAAAAGAGGAATATCAATCATGGTCTATATACAACTCATACTCGTGACATTATTAATTGGCTTTTAGCCCTACTCACATGCTATATTGTGCATCTTCAAGCCCCACTTATAAGCTCAGACTATTTAAAAATATTATTTTATTAACTTTTTAAAAATGTATTATTTTTAAAGAATTCGAAGCAATATTACCTTCAAATTTGGAGTAAATATATCAAACAAAAAAGACAAAAAGAAAACTGAAAAAAAAAAGATAAAGGAATTGTAACAAGTGAAAGATTGCGATCATATTCCGGTAATAAAACATCCGCAAAGTTAAAGGATCCTTTTAAAAATTCGAAACAATTTCAGTAATGACTTTTTGTCTTTTTATCATATACATGGAAAGAGAATTGAGTAGTAGTTCATTGTCATCTTGTATATATGCAAGTTTAATTCTCAGTTTGGTTTTTTTTTCTCTCCTCTCCCCACTAATTGTTGTTTCGAGTTGATATCTTATTATCTTATTTTTGTTTATTGTTATTGCGTTTGTGTCATAATTTGTTCAGTCAAGATCTTTGAAAAAAATAATATTTTTATCTTCTTAAAAATCTAATAAAGGCTGTCTACGCTCTAAATTGTCCCCAACTCTACTTGTGAAATAAAAATGCATTTATTGTCTCTTCTCCCCGTTAGTTTTCCTTGTATGGCCTTGATAAAGGAATTATATCCAACAAAAAAGACAAAAAGAAAACTGAAAAAGATAAAGAATTGTAATAAGTGAAAGAAATGATCTCCCATACACTTTTACTAATCACATTTTGATTTATGAGATAATTTAATTATTTTTTGAAGTTTAAGTTAGAATTAGAATAATTTATTATTTAAAAAGTATAAATTTAGATATTCAAAAATCAATTAAAAGAAATGATGACTTGCAATTTTTTTCATATTAATATTATAAAGTAAATACATCTTAAAAAATTAGTTATGTTTGACCTGCCGGGCGTAGCCTTGGTCACTTCTTTTTAGAAAAGCGGAATCAGAAGCTGACCACAGGAGTCGATATTCTGAAGCTGGCAAGCAGGATCCAACCTCAGAAATGGGGTTTCGCTTGACGGGGATCACTCTAAAGAAAGGAAAAATTTATATAATATACTCTCGAAAATTAAAATTTGATAAGTAGAATTTGAATGAAAAAAATATTTGTTAGCCGTCCAAACCTTATGAAGATTGTTAGTATATGATCAGCCAATGTCACAAAATCATGGGAAGTTATTGCCTCAACAAACCGACTCATTTGTTAATGTTGCACAAAAAAAATTAGTGGAGTAATCAATTATGTGATAAATGATCCATATTATATCTAGAAGTGACCTCTTAGCCAATAATGTTTTTTATTTTAAAAATTGAGTGATGTTGGGAGAATATTGGCTAAGAGGTCACTTCTAATATTAACATTATAATATGTGGAAATGATATAGGGATACATTGTGATATAAGATTTTATTTGGCCTGATTTCTTATTATAAAAAAAAAAAAATTTAGGAAAATATTTTAAATTGTCTAGTCTTTTTCTTATAGGTAAATGCTTAAGACTCTAAATAGAGACTTGTTTCTTCTAACTTAATCAACAATAACAATGTAGTCTTAAGGGTTTTTAGAGTTTTGGTTAGGGTGAAAAATTGTGGCTCACAAGTTTGATACGTTATCACTTATGTGAACCTCCTATTTATATAGTGAATTGTTCATCTCCTTTGTGGACGTAGGTCGATTGACCGGATCACGTTAAATTTTTGTCTTTTTATATATTTCTCGATTGTCTTCTTACTCAGTGTCTTTCAAAGTTCGCTTTGCTAGCTTCCGCAATACACCTGCTTAAGACTGGGCAACGAACCGGAACGGAATCATCGGACCGGCACGAACCGGTACCGGACCAGACCGAGACGAGTTGACCGGTACCGGGATGAACTGGACCGAAATTAGGGGGACGGATACTCGATTCCGTCCCGTCCCACTATATATCGGGATGGAACGGATCGGAATGGAACGGGATGGGATAAACTGGACGACACATCTAGTTATTTTAAAAAATGATTTTTTGAATTACGAAAATATGAATATCTTTTTTTATTTTTCTAAGTTTAAATTAATAGTTTTTAAATTTATAATGTAATTTTTTATTTAAGTTTATTTTAAAGATATTTTTTTTAAAAAAATTACTTATTGAGTTTGCAAGTAAGTCTAATTAAGTTTCAAGATTTATATCTTTAAAAGTTTATAAGTTATTACTTATTAATATGTTATAATTTATAAGTTATATTTATAACTTGTAATTTAGATAACTTAAATTTGTAATTTTAAAAAATTAAATAAAAATATAAATTATAATTTATGAATATATAATATGAATTAACTAATAAATAATAATTAATGGAAACGGATTGGATCGGATCGGACTGGACCGGAATCGGGATAAACCGATACCGGTACACGGGTACCAAAATGCGATTCCGTTTCTTCACGTGTATCGGTTCACGGTGTCCAGTTCCGTCTCGTAGGAAACTAAACCAGGACGAACTAAAACGGTACCGATACAACCCAATCCGTTGCCCAGCCTTACACCTTCTTATTTCGATCCTAACAAATACTACCATTTTTTTATTGGGCAACTTTCACATATAGCAAATAAAAAATTCATATTTGTATGTTATAGCAAAGTTTGCATAATTGCGCTCCATAGCAAACATATAACTGTATAATTCGCTATACATATACAATTGTATGATTCTCTGGCCTAAATTGTATAATTCGATGGCATCACCATACATATACAATTGTATAATTCACTGGCCTAAATTGTATAATTCGCTGCAATTGTATAATTCGCTGTAATTGTATAATTCGCTGCAATTGTATAATTCGCCGCAATTGTATAATTCGCTGGCAAATTTTGGCAAACGTTTGCTATGGAGCACAATTAAATCAAACCCTAGCTACTCCATTTATTTTAGGTTATTAGTTTGCTATTATATACAGTTATCCCTTTTTTATTAGAAAAAAAAACTAAAATCTATATATTATTTAGGATATGTTATTTATTATTGTTAAAGATAAGAGAGTAGGGCATCTATTACATATATACATATTATTTACGGGCCAACTTAGGGTATGGGACTAATAAATAATAGGGCAACTTTCACATGTAGCAAATAAAAAATTCATATTTGTATGTTATAGCAAAGTTTGCATAATTGTGCTCCATAGCAAACATATAACTGTATAATTCGCTATACATATACAATTGTATGATTCTCTGGTCTAAATTGTATAATTCGCTGGCATCACCATACATATACAATTGTATAATTCACTGGCCTAAATTGTATAATTCGCTGCAATTGTATAATTCGCTGGCAAATTTTGGCAAACGTTTGCTATGGAGCACAATTAAATCAAACCCTAGCTACTATATTTATTTTAGGTTATTAATTTGCTATTATATACAATTATCCCTAAATAATATTACACGTCTTAATCACTAAATAAAATACATGTTTGTGACTTCAAGTTTTGTCAAAATTAATACAAATACATAGGTGCTAATAATTGTGTTACATTCTCATAATGACTCATGACATTGATAGGTACTTATCCTCTTATAATTACTTGAATATATTTGGCTCCATTATTTGAACTTAACATATAAATTAAAAGTAATCAAGTGAAAAAGAAAAAATATTATTATAAATAGTAAATTTTTTTTTATTATAGTATATTTATGTAAGTTTTTCTATATCATATATCCACCGACTATGTTATTAAAAAAAAAGAAAACTTAATCAAGGTTATTAAAAATGAAGGACTTATATTTTATAGAAAAAGCGCCTTTAATTAACCTCTTCGTTTAATAAGTCTAATTTAATACGAATTCAAATTAATCGGATTATAAACAGACTTATCACCCTGCTTGATTAATTGGCATATATTCTGTGTGTGTAATATTTGAAAATTTTGCAAAGCATAATACAGTTGGGTGATACCAGAATATTGATGATCAATCACGTATATTCTCTCCGTTTTATATTAGTTTTTTATTTTATTAAATTAAGAAAATATTAATTAATTATTTTCTATATTACCTTTGTAATTAATCCTTTTTTAAAGTATTCAAATTTGTTTATAAAACTTCCAAAGTCTTTTAAAAGGTGAATTAATAAAATTATCTTTATATTTATGATTTTTTAATATATGTATATGAAAATAATAAACTAATATAAGACGAGAGAATATTAATTATACCAGTACAATATATCCTAATAGTTTCTTCTAGATGTGATTAGTCTTTTGACTAAAGAGCAACATGTGGACACACCCTTAATGATTCTATCATTGTCCACAACATAAAATTGAATATCCTTAACGCAGTGTCGAAGTTGGAAATTTCATAAAAGAGTATTTAGAAATCGCATTATAAAAAAAAAAATTAAAAAATTGAAGAAAATTTCAGAAATAGCAAACATAATAGATATAATAAGACTTTATAAATATAGTTTTGATAATTGTGCTGCATAGCTATAATTTTGTTTGTTATGAAGGTTGCGGTTTGTTTATTTGTATATGTTTGTATATTTCACTTATTTAGGATTTTTTTAGAACTTTGTTTGTATACTTCGCTTGCCAAATATACAAATATGGTAAGTTATTATGAAATTTTTATAAATCGTATACAAATAGTTAGAATAAGCACACACAAAATTCAGAATTTATACAATTAAAAATCAAATTATACAATTTTAAATTTATACAAAGTAGGTGAATAACAAAAATTGAGAAAACTATAGCCGTGAATTCCCATTTTGTGAAACTGTAGCTGTAGTAATTAATATAGGCTAAATGTTTTGCTATACTCCATAATTTTTATTAGCGAGATTCAAACATGCGATCATTACCTCATTACAAGCATCTAAAATTACTAGGCTATAATTATAATAGATTGTTTTGTTAAAAGTGTTCAATACATGTTATTTAATTATTTTATGTATCATTTTATTTATATGTACAATAATTTTTGTCGATGAATAACTGTATAGCTACGCCACTGCATTGAGGTTTATATACAAGTTACGAGGTGTTTGACTATGAATTTTTTTAACCTTTTTCTCAAGTTGAACTTCAAAAAAACTGTGTAGTCATAAAATTTTGAATTTTTCAAGAATTTGAAAAATAATAATAATAAAAATTCACATTCTTGTTAATTCCAAGTTACTCAACAAAAATAAGAAATACCTACATTTTATATTCGTAATAACAAAGAGTGTTGATTTGCACAAAATAAGCTACATTTCTGGGCTGCTCAACTCCAATATTTGGGATGCTCAACTCTGAGGTTGAAACGATGGGCTAATACATATGAAAGATTAAGAAATTTTAAAAAAAAACTTGTAAATGTGAAAATAAGAAAAATTGTCTGACTATTACGTAAAGATTTTCCAACTTATCACGGAGGTCATAACAAAGTCTTTTGAGAAATAATGTTTGGGCGCTCCGGAGTCCAGATTGATGAGTTAATACACACGAAAACTTGAGAAATTTAGACAATTTTAAAAAATAGCTTGTAAATACGGAAATGGGCGCTAAAAATATGGTGTGAGTATACGTGAAGGTTTTCCAACTCATTACGGAGTCCTACACACGAAAAATCAGAAAATTTGGTCGATTCTTAAAAAAAGGTTTGTAAATATGGAAATAGGCGTTAAAAAAATTGTTTGAGTATACATGAAGGTTCCCCAACTCATTACGGAAGACCTTATAAAATATTTTGAGAAATACTTTTTGGGTGCTCCGGACGCCAGATCGATGAGCTAATATACACAAAAAATTGGAGAATTTGGGCAATTCTTAAAAAAATGGCTTGTAAATGCGAAAACGAGCGTCAAAAATTATGTGAGTATACGTGAAGGTTTTCCAACTCATTACCGAGGTCCTCATAAAGTTTTTTGAAAAAACAAATTGGGTGCTCGTGGCGCCAGATCCATGGGCTAATACACATGAAAAATAAAAAAATTGGACGATTCTTTAAATGGGCTTGTAAATTGGCGTTGGAAAAATGGTGTGACTATACGTGAAGGTTCCCCAACTCATTACGGAGGTCCTCGTAAAGTTTTGACTTTTTTTTTGAGTACTACGGACACTGGATCTATGAGTTAATACACACGAAAGATCGAAGAATTCGTGTGATTTTAAATTGAGGATGTCTCGTTCGCTTATGTATATGTCTTTGGTACGAACAAAAACAACTAGCAAAATACAATATCACTAACATTTAGCTTGTGTACTAGACAGTGTAACGTACATATAGTATATACAAGTGATTTGTACAGTAAAAATCTCTTTTCCACAAGTGTAATAATGTTATTATGCTTTAATTTCTTCTAACGTACATATAGTATACAAGTGATTTGTACGGTAATGATCTCTCTTTTCCACACTGTAGTAATGCATCACCGATGCTTTAATTTCTTCAAGAAAATTTCAGATTAAATACAATAGAACCTCTCTAAATCCTATGCATTTGTATAGTTTCATTTGTTGATGTGAAGGGCAAAAATGAAGCTCTGACACATGAGACAATCTTTTTTCCTTAGCAACCATTGTTTGATGAAGTCTACATGATATTCATGTCCGCACCTTAGTATCCCAATGGTCTCTTCCTGCTCGAATTCCGAGTGACATATGGCACAAATCTCTTCAGTTTTCGTTGAATTATTCACTTCGTCTTTAAGCACAACAACCTGATAAGTTCTTGTTTTAAAATACTCCAATATAGCATCCTCCTCCTTTTGACCATCACTATTGACATTATAATTTGGCGGATTTCTCAAATTTTGATTGTCTGACCTCAAGTGCCTATCCACTGAATCACGATCACTCAAGTTAGTAATATATTCCTAGTTCAATAATAAGTTGTATTTTTATTTGTTTTGGTAATGGATTTATTATTTTTATTGAGCCGTTAGTTATTCCATTTATGGTATTATTTGTTAAATGCACTTAAAGTTTTGTTTTTAAAAAAGGAAAAACTACCTATCTACCCATACTTAACTACCACATATACATATTTTATCTCTACTTTAAAATATTACATAGAATATCATTTAAAAAAAAATATACCATATTTATAAAATAAAAAAAATCAGATACACATCCCTTTAAGTATAATGATGAATAATTATCTTAAAATTACATCTCCTCAATTAGTAGGACACTAACAATTCAAATTACTTTCGCTTTAATCTTTTCAGTCGTTTCCCTCCCCCAATCCCAAAACAGATACCTCACGTATCTCACCATTACCCCTTCTTCTTCTTCATTAAACGTTTCCTTCCCCTATCACACAAAATTTGTATCTAATTGCCACTCCCACACTTATCCCTTCTTCTTAACCATTTCTATTCCCTTTTGCATCAGGGGCGGAGTTACAGTAGCCGAGGGGGGTTCGACCGAACCCACCAAATTTTCGTAGATCCTATATTTGCATTAAATTATGAAGTAGAGCGTGTATATATATATATATTAAATCGTATCATATAGTTGATTCGATGGCTTAGATTTTTTCTAATGAATTTATTATAGGCTATTTATATTGTTTGCTCCATTTCAATAGTTCATAATTCAGAAAAGTATGAATATTGTTATGTATCCGAAACACGTGCTTTTGAATATAATGTATAAAATTGATAATTGATACATCGAATTAATAATAAATACATGAAATTAAAATTAGATCAATAAATAGATACATGAAATTAATATTGTATCATATAATAGATACATGAAATTAATACTAGACAGATATAACAAATACACAAAATTAATATTAGATACTTTTATGGTACATATGAATCTATTTATCTAATACATATCTAAGTGTTTTGTTTGTTGGATACATCATATATTGACAATAGATACATCAAATTAATGAATTTTATTATTTTAAAAGTAATAAAATGAAATTAATCAAATTGCATGACCAAGATATACATGTTTTGTCCTTTTTAAATAATATTAACGAATTTATTATTTAAAATAATAATAAAATGAAATTAACTAAAAAGATATACTCCTTGATTTCCGCTTTGTATTACGGAAATTGGTTATAATCAATTAATTTAAATAAATAAAATACGTATCCTCAATTTTAGAATTCGACAGATACATATATCTCACAGATTCAAACTCATGTATCCTATGTTTGAAATATGGTAGAGGAAGTAATATTTAAAACTATTGATAATCTAAGTAATTAGAACCTAAACTAATTGGATTTATGTAGTTTGCCCTTATAAAAACTTGAGGGGAAAGAAATTAAAAGAAACTTGATAAAATGATTATATAATTGGGGAACTTTCACATATAGCCACTAAAAATAACATAATTACTCTTCAAAACTATAGTTTGATAATTACGATTCGTCGCTACATGTTATAGGGAGGAGAGAGGCGAGCGATACTGGGAGAGAGAGGAGAGAGAGAGAGAGAGGGCAAAAAATGGGAGAGAGGTAAATTGTATATGTATATTGGTTAGATAATTGTATATATGGCAAGAGAGATTGGAGAGAGAGGAGAGAGGCGAACGAGATTGGGAGAGGGATGAGAAAGGTGAGCTAGATTGGGAGAGAGGTGAGCAAGAGAGGGCAGAGAATGAGAGAGAGGTGAATTGTATATGTATATTAGTTAGATGATTGTATATTATACATATGCATTTGTATAAAAAAATAGCGAGATTAGGAGAGAGATGAGAGAGTATAGGGAGGAAAGAGGTGAGCGAGATTGGGAGAGGGAGGAGAAAGGCGAGCGAGAGAGGGCAGAGAATGGGAGAGATATGAATTGTATATGTATATTGGTTAGATAATTATATATATGGCAAGAGAGATTGGAGAGAGAGGAGAGAGGCGAACGAGATTGGGAGAGGGATGAGAAAGGCGAGCGAGATTGGGAGAGAGGTGAGCAAGAGAGGGCAGAGAATGAGAGAGAGGTGAATTGTATATGTATATTAGTTAGATGATTGTATATTATACATATGCATTTGTATAAAAAACAGCGAGATTGGGAGAGAGAGGAGAGAGTATAGGGAGGAGAGAGGTGAGCGAGATGGGAGAGGGAGGAGAGAGGCGAGCGAGAGAGGGCAGAGAATGGGAGAGATATGAATTGTATATGTATACTGATTAGATAATTGTATATTATACATATGTATTTGTATATTCTGGCAAATTGTACATATACAAATGTGGCTAATTATACAAACTCAAAGTCAGTCCCCACATAATCAATGTATAATGTTAGTCGTGAGTGGTAATTATAGCAGACTATAGCTATAATGAGTAATTAAATAGTATAAGTTTGTTTAATCGCGTAATTTTTCCTATATAATAAGTGTTTTAAAATGTAGTATGTTTGTTTGGTAAGAAACTGATAAATGTATCATCCACAAACATAACAGGAAAAATTAGCAAACTAGTCAAAAGATCTAACATAATTAGTAAAAAACTCTATACTTCATAAAAATTAGTAAAAATATCAAAATGTCATTATTTTAGAAAATAGTTTGTATCTTAATTTACTTCCTATTTTGTCTCACCTTAATTACACATTTTTCAACTCTCTCTCTCTCATATTTCTTTTACATAAATAGTTTCTCTCATATTTACCTCTTCCCATTATTCTCTATTTTTAAACTCCCACGTCACTCTCCCTCTTGTTATTTTAATTTATTTATTTTTTCTAAAATTGAAAAATATATTTCTAAAGATATTCATAACAATCCCTTTGATGAAGGTATGCATCTTTTATATTTTATGTGTTGATTTTATCATTCAAATTAAAAATGAATATCATATTGAGGTGAATATTTTAGTGTGATCAATTTGTATTTAACTCTCACATTGTATACAGACGAGTTTGTATTTATTTTATTTATGTCTGTATCATAATGATATATTAACAAAGTCACTTTTGTATTTCAATTAAAGTTAGTATTTATTGTATTCATTTTTGTATTTCAACATCAATTTCAATGATAACAAGTTTGTATTTCTTTTTTATTATATTTTCATCATAATTGTATACCAACAACTTTTGTATTTTATGTGCTTACTTTACCATTCAAATTAAATTGATATTTTACTTTCTTAGTAAAAACTAAAAATTGTATCTCAGTAACTGAAATTGTATTACATGTTTGTCAAATATATATTTCTATTATTTGTATTATAAAAACATTATTGATTGTATCTCGATATAATTCAATCATTACTTATGAATATGATTTAAGAAAGGATACACAATTCTTAAAAAAAAAATAGCATACAAAGTGAAAATAATACAATCAGTTGAGGAAGAATGCAATATTATTTTTTAAAAAAAATACAAATTAACTCTGAAAAAAATATGATATATTTATACTTAAGAAATACAATATTTTTAATAAAAATAGAAGTGTTGAGCAAAAGAAAAACAATTGACAAACAAAAATTAATATGAATACAATTCTGGTATGAATACAATTTTTGCAATTTTCTTTCTTTTGACTCTCTCCTTCTGCTTCGTCTACTGTTTTTTTTTTTGTTTTTTTTCTTCAAACTCAAATACAAATATGTATTAACTTGTGCATTGGTAAAACTCTGTCTCGTCATCCAAAAAAAAAATTATCCAAAAAAAAAAATTAAAAATTCATGTCAAAATTCCCATACAAATTAATGATTCAACAATGAACGAATACTTGATCGATTGTATTTCACAGATTATATCGAAGTTTCAGTTGAAAATTTCTTCTCCAAAGTTGTTTGTCAATAAAATTATACTCGTTTCCAAAATTCTCATAAAAAAATGCAAATTTAATCAAACTCACTTCAACAAAGAGGATTTTAGTATCGCCACCAACATAGGATAGTTGATGACAGTGACGACGAATTTGAATTTTTCCACCATAGCTACACATTAGCTTAACCTTTGGATTCTCCACTGTTGCCGGCGCCAAAATTCATGCGAGAATGACGAAGAAGACAAAGGATTTGATTTTTTTAGATTTTTTTTTTTATGTAAAGATGAGAGATATTAAGTGATATGTTTCTTTTATAAAATATTGAATTTGTAACTGATGAGTATTTTAGGTGATATACTCCTTTTAAAAAATATTCTTTCCCCTAAATTTCTCCTTTCTATTATTAAATAATTGTATTCTTTCAATTAAAACAAAATAAAAACAATGTGAATTAAATACATAACAAACTAAAATATTGACATTTTTAATATATATTGAAAATGTGACTAAAGAGTCCTATTAAATGTTAAAATATTGACATTTGAAAAAAAATTCCTAACTTATACTATCATATATGTTTTATAAATTGTTCACTTTAATATGTATTAAAATTATATTTTTTAATAGAATGTAAGTTTTCCCAATGTAAATACCCTCTTATTCTTTTACCTTTTTTTCTCCTTAATTCATCTATTCCTAAAGAAATTAGGAGAACTAAATGAATTAAGAAACTTTACTTTCTTTCAGGTTTCAGCGTTAAGTTTCCAAATTTTGTTTACGCGTTAAAGTTTTTATTTTAGAAAATAACGTTATTATAAAACTCTGTTTTCTGATAGTTTTACTCTGTTCGATAAAATCGTTCTATTCTGTTCCTTCAGTACTCAGAAATCTCAACATTGTTTCAGTTGAATTTTCTCGTGGTTTACAATGAGTAACTCTCATTCTTCTCCAGATTATGATCAAAATTCGCAATTTATGTTTGTGAATTCGCGTAGAAGTAGACGATCCCCCTATGATCGTTTTTACAGAAGACGACAACACTATCATCCTTTTGATTTGGGATTACAAGCCACAATTACTCCACACAGTGACCGAATTACAATTATTAACATCAGTAGTCGTGATTTAGTGGAAAGGGCATTAAGGCAGCAGCATGTACCAGACTATTTCAATGGCGGATCATCACAAAATTCTTCAGATGATTCTCAACCAGAAAGTGAACTACTGTTTGATGATGAACTACTATTTGATGATCAAGAGGCTTATACGGAGGAGAAAGAGGACGATGCTACATTATTGGGCTATTTTAAAACAAGAATTCATCGTGTTGTTGATGGTGTAAATAATCCCACAGAAACTAAAGAGATTTGTGCGATATGTCAAGCGGAATTTGAGCATGAAGAGTCCATTGGGACACTGGGCTGCGGACATGAATATCATACGAGCTGCATCAAACAATGGTTGCTGAGGAAAAAAGATTGTCCCATGTGTCGAGCTTCTGTTTTGCCGTTAAATACGTAGTATTTAGAGATTGTTATATTATGAAATTCTGTAGTAGTAATCTGAAATTTTGACAGATACTTGTAGGAAAATTAGTTGTTCTGAAGTTGTGGATGTAACGCACTATACATCTTTGATATATATAAGAACAATTTGTTTCATGTCCTAAATATTGTTAAGAGACTGCGAATTAAAACATTATTGAATTCAGCTTAAGTATACACTCTAACGTACATATATTAAGCAAATAATATGAACGATTGTAATCTGTCTGAATTGGCTTATTTTAGGTTGATTGTCCACAAATCTATGCCAGATGTGATATAAATACCTAAAGTGGCCAATATCTTTAAGAAATATGAACGAAGCTCTAGGCAAGTGGTTAATCTAGATAAATCATCAATCTGTTTTAGTAAAACTGTGAGAGAGGAGGAGAAAGTTGAGATATCCTCGTTGCTTGAACAACGACAAATGGATGACATGGGTCTGTACTTAAAGCTTACCGGCTGTTGTGCGACGCTCCAACAATGCTAGAGTTTATAAAAGAAAGAGTCAAGACGAAAATAAAAGGATGGAAGGGAAAATATTTTAAGTACTGCGGGAAAAGAAATTATGCTCAAGTCCGTAGTAGCAGCGATCCCTACGTATGCTTTGTCTTGTTTCCAACTCCCTGATTGTCTATCCCAATTTCTATTGCAGGTTCTAATGATAGGTTAATATGGCATCATATAAAAACAAGAAACTGTAAAGTTAAGTCAGGTTACTACATCGCAAATGATTTGATCCGTAAGACAAAGAAAAATCCGGAAGCTCAAGCGAGTTGTCACTCTTTTCCAAAATGTTTTTGGGACTTCCTATGGAAGTTGGGAGTTAAAAATAAGCTAAAACACTTCTTAAGAAAATGTGTGCTTAACTCTCTACTCGTCCATAGTAATTTAGCAAAATGACTACACAATATAGATAAGACTTGTAAGATTTGTGGTCTTGGACCTGAAGATATAGAACATATGTTATTCAAATGTCCTCGGTCTCAACTTGTGTGGAAGCAATGTCCTATAAATTGACCTGATATAGGATATATTAATGATTTTTCTATATGGTGGTATGACTTGTTCTTAAATACCAAATCTTTCTGAATCTATTGACTTGTTAAACTTGAGCGCTAACATTATGTGGCAAATTTGGAAAGGTAGGAATAGTTGGTTGTTTAATCAGGAAGGGTTAGAACCAAGAGATATTGTTTCTAGATCGATGTTTGAGTATAAAGAATATAAAGAGTTACTAACAAAAATTATTTCGTCTTGTTCCTCTAGAAATCATCCTGTGATTAAACTAACAACTTTGTGAGATGACATTTTATTGTTTACAGATGCAGGATTGCAGACTGATGATGAAAGGGCAAGTATCGATATTGCGGCTTTTGATAGTCTTAGATCCCTAATCCAATTTGTTGGGAAAGTCATGACTGCGGAAGCGATTGCTATTAGGAAAGCTCTTGAATGTGCTATCAGTAAGGGATGTAAGAGACTGAAAATTTTATCAGATGCTAAAAATGTTGTTAATATGATTAAAAAATGAGTAACGACTTCATGGAAGATAGAAATGTTGTTTGAAGACATTTCGAAGCTTTCAAGCATGTTCAATCATGTAGAATTTATATATATTTCTAGATCTATGAACAAAATAGCACATAGATTAGCTAGATACTCTATCTCTTTGTTGAAGGAAATCTCTTGGGAGAAGTTTTTCTCAAGTTGGATCATCCAGAATGCAAAAGATATGTTTAAATTATGTATTCCGTTGATGCAATAATGAAAGACGTTCTGTTTCGAGAAGAAAAAAAATGAATTAAGAAACTAATGTAAATACCCTCTTATTGTTTTACCTTTTTTCTTAAAAAAAAAAACACAATGCAAGTTTTCCTAATTTAAATACCCTATTATTCTTTTACCTTCTTTTTTTTTCTCCTTAAATCCTATTCCTTTAAAAATTAGGGAAACTAAATGAAACTATACTTTCTTTCAGGTTTCAGCGTTTAAGTTTCCAAATTTGTTTTCGCGTGAAAGCTTTTTTAGGATTATAAAACTCTGTTTTCTGATAGTTTTACTCTGTTCGATAAAATCGTTCTACTCTGTTCCTTCAATACTCAGAAATCTCAACATTGTTTTAGTTGAATTTTCTCGTGGTTAACAATGAGTAACTCTCATTCTTCTCCAGATTATAATCAAAATTCGCAATTTATGTTTGTGAATTCGCGTAGAAGTAGACGATCCCCCTATGATCGTTTTTACAGAAGACGACAACACTATCATCCTTTTGATTTGGGATTACAAGCTACAATTACTCCACACAGTGACGGAATTACAATTATTAACGTCAGTAGTCGTGATTTAGTGGAAAGGGCCTTAAGGCAGCAGCATGTACCAGACTATTTCAATGGCGGATCATCACAAAATTCATTAGACGATTCTCAGCCAGAAAGTGAACTACTGTTTGATGATCAAGAGGCTCATACCGAGGAGAAAGAGGACGATGCTACATTATTGGGGTATTTTAAAATAAGAATACATCGTGTTGATGATGGTGTAAATAATCTCACTGAAACTAAAGAGATTTGTGCCATATGTCAAGCGGAATTTGAGCATGAAGAGTCCATTGGAACACTTGGGTGCGGACATGAATATCATACGAGCTGCATCAAACAATGGTTGTTGAGGAAGAAAAATTGTCCCATGTGTCGAGCTTCTGTTTTGCCCTTAAAACATAGCATATAGTGATTGTTTTATCATGAAATTCCATTGTGTTAAACTTAGTTAGTTATTCTGAAGTAGTCGATGTAACGCACTATACATCTTTGATATATATAAGAACAATTTTGTTTCATGTCCTAAATATTGTTAAGAGACTGCGAATAACAACATTATCAAATTCAGCTAAAGTAGACACCCTAACGTGCATAAATAATCTGAATGATTGTAATCTGTCTTTTCCACAAATATTGTTGCAATTCGATTTGATGCTTGAATTTCTTTTATAATGTTCGTCAATTAGCTTATTTTAGGTTGATCGATTGTCCACAAATCTATGCCAGATGCGATATAAATACCTAAAGCTTCACTAAAACAGAAGTGTTGTGTGTCAAGTGTAACCAGTCTTTTTAGGCATGGGGGATAGGTGTGCTCCCGTGAAAGATCAAGCTTCATCCTTTTCCTTGTCTTCCCGCCAGCAGCAGCACATACGAATTATCCTGCTGCTAATGGATATTCTGCTCTATGAGTGCACTTAACCAGGAAGCTTTTCTGAAGAAAAACAATTCGTTCAAAAGCTGATAGGCTAATAAAAAAGAGAAGCATGGATAGAAGTTCAAGTCTGGGCTATCGCGCTAATATGCTCTGATTCACAATGTGATATCTAGAAAGCCGTTGGAAGTGAAATTCAGCTGGTTGAACTCCAAAAACAACTCTAAACTCGGCCCAATTTCAAGACCAGGAGATTATCAATAAAGCCGGTGAAAGGGGCTAGAGGAGTTATCCAAACTTTCCCCAGAACATTCGTCTCCTAAATGGAATGAGCTAACTCCGGATGATATGGTGGAAGTGCTTGGCGACTACACTGGTCCATTAGTCAAACTAACTGGCTTCATGTCAGTATTCGGTCAGTATTTGGGCCCTAAATATCTTTGGATGTTTCACTTCGCTCATCAGGTCCCTTCATATTTGCTGACAGGCCAAGAAGCCCCAAATGCGCTCATTGGTTTCTGGGAGTTGAATCTTGCAGCCCTTCCCTTAGAACTTCTTAAAGTCATAAGTCGGGAACACCCATCTTTTGTCATATAAGACATTGAAGGCAAGAATTGACTTCAATTTTGCCCTTCATTAATTTGGTCATTTCTCTTTCACAAGAATGTCTTGCTATCAGGGGCGGATCCAGAGTATCAGGTGGGGGTTCCCGAGAACCTAGTAACTTGCTATAAAAATGTAGAAATTTCTCAACAATTAATATGCAGAATGAACTTTCCAGTAGAGATCATTATAGAGTTTAAAGACACCAAAGTTTTTTCCTTAGAAAGAACAATGATATCCTTACCAAAAAACAACAAACGCAATGTAATCTCACAAGTGAGGTCTAAGAAAGGTAGTGTGTATACCGACCTTACCTACAACTTTCTATGGAAACAAATAAACATCAAGTAAGAACTTATTCTTCAACAAACTGACAGACTAATAACATGCCTGATATCACAGTTTCAAAAACATGAAGGAATTTATTAATAAAACCAAGCCAGCATTAAAAAGTCTGAAATCAATCCACAAATAGAACATATATTATTTATATAAATGGTTCACTTTAATTTGTACTAAACTTATATTACAAATGTATTATAATAAAAAATATTCAATCAAAAAGAAAAATTATTGCTATAGATTGTAAATACTATTTTAATACAATGTAAATTTTCCTAATTTAAATACACTTATATTCTTTAACCTTCTTTTTTTTCCCCCTTAAATCCTATTCCTAAAGAAATTAGGAGAACTAAATGAATTACGAAACTTAACTTTTTTTTCAGGTTTCAGCGTTAAGTTTCCAAACTTTGTTTCCGCGTTAAAGTTTTTTCAGAAAATATGGTCAAGTTATTATAAAACTCTGTTTTCTGATAGTTTTACTCTGTTCTTATCAAAAATCGATAAACTCGTTCTACTCTGTTCCTTCAATACTCAGAAATCTCAACATTGTTTCAGTTGAATTTTCTCGCGGTTAACAATGAGTAACTCTCGTTCTTCTCCGGATTATAATCAAAATTCGCAATTTATGTTTGTGAATTCGCGTGCAATTGGAAGTAGAAGTAGGCGATCACCCTATGATCGTTCTTCCAGAAGAAGACGATACGATCATCCTTTCGTTTTGGGATTACAAGCCACAATTACTTCACACAGTGACGAAATTACAATTATTAACGTCAGTAGTCGTGATTTAGTGGAAAGGGCATTAAGGCAGCAGCATGTACAACACAATTTCTATGGCGGATCTTCACCAAATTCTTCAGATGATTCTCAACCAGCAAGTGAACTGATTGATGATCAACAGGAGGATGATATCTTTTTGGGATATTTTAAAACAAGAATTCATCGTGTTGATGATGGAGTAAATAATCCAACAGAAACTAAAGAGATTTGTGCCATATGTCAATCGGAATTTGAGCATGAAGAGTCCATTGGGACACTTGGATGCGGACATGAATATCATACAGGTTGCATCAAACAATGGTTGTTGAAGAAAAAAGATTGTCCCATTTGTCGAGCTTCTGTTTTGCCCTTAAATACATAGTATTTAGTTTTATTATGAAATTCTGTAGTAGTACTCTGAAGTTTTGGCAGATACTTGTTTATGTGTTTTTAAAACTCATCTCATTAAACTTAGTAAGACAATTATTTGTTCTGAAGTTATGAATGTAACGCACTATACATATTTGATATATATAAGAACAATTTGTTTCATGTCCTAAATATTGTTAAGAGATCGCGAATTACAATATTATCAAATTCAGCTTAAGTAGACACTCTAACGTGCATATATTAAACAGATAATCTGAGCAAGTGAGGTTTAATGAACGTAGTGTGTACACCGACATTACCCCTACCTCGGCCCTTGGGGAGGTAGAGAGGCTCAACAACTAGAAGATGGAAACAAATAAACATCAAGTAAGAACTTATAATTCTTCATCAAACAAAACAAACTGACAGACTAATAATATTTGTCCAATATCAAATAACTGGATATCAGTTTCAGAAACATGTAGGAATTTATTAATAATGGGACAAACTACAATAAAACCAAGCCAGCATTAACAAGTTCGAAATCGATCCACATTGTTGAAGGCTCAACCTTGTCAACTACTCGATTCCCAATAGAACTTTTATGTCCCTCTGTAACAATAGCATGAACTCATAAGGCAAATCATCTTATATAGAAAAGTTGCATCGAATATTAACACAAAAACGTTACCTCCATTGAGAGAGGAGATGTGGTAGGATAATAGCGATCAGAAACTTGGCCATTCTTATCAACGAGGAACTTAGCGAAATTCCACTGAATATTATCCCCAAGTAATCCCCACTTGGCTGATTTCAAGAACTTATAAAAAGGAGATGTGTTTTCGCCGTTCACTTCAATCTAGTTCAAAAAAGATACCATGAGCTCTAAGGGAAGAAATCATTCATGAATGCAACTTTAACATTTGTAGTTAACACAAGATGCGCACAAATTTACTGTGAATAATCTAATTGATGGATAAACCGCAACTTTCAAAACATTCTACAAAAATGTTAAACATTTAACTATCATGTTATACGCGAGGAGAGAAGATGTATTTAAAAGATGAGACACAATACAAAGAAATTCATCAATTTTTTGGATAATGCAAGAAAATAAAAAGTTAGTAGTTAAATAATAGAAAAACATCTATGAGGATTCTTGTTGTTTCATTACCTTGTCAAAGATGGGGAACTCTGACTTGAAACGCGTACAAGCAAATTCTACGATCTCATCATTGCTCCCTGGTTCTTGTGCACCAAATTGATTGCAAGGAAATGCCAATATTTCCAGGCCTACATATAAATACCCAAAGAAAGAGAGATGTGAAGGGCGTTTTAGTGATACTCAAACCATAATAATGTGATGATTTTGAAACTTTGGTTCAAACACTAGAGGCTGCGAAAAAACCCCTTGCTTCGTCAGGCCCACAAACATAACAGGCTTTATACAACTCTACCTTGGTGATTGTTGGAAAAGAGAGGCAGGGCCCGAGCCCTACCGACGCTGAGGTGCGAAAGCATGGGGAGCGAACGAATTGGTTGAGGAACAGAGAGATATAAGTTGTGAAACGAACAACAAGAGTAAAATGGTAACTTGACACATACCTTGATCTTTGTACTTCTCATGTAAATGGTTGAGATCTTTGTAGTTTGAATCAGTCAAACCGCTGTGGACAGTAAAACAGATTACGATTAAATTTCTTTTTTTTCATAATAAGCAAGATAACAGTTGAAGAATTCAATGAAGTGAAATATTATATGAATCACAGAACGAGTAAAAAGAGAAAACAACTTCTTAGAGTTATGATTTACCATTTGGATGCAACATTCACGATAAGTAGGACCTTTCCTTTGTAGGTACTAAGATCAACGTCAGTCCCCTTTGCATCCTGGGCGCGAAGGAGACAGTATGCTCAGAAAAGGGAAAAAGATACAAGTAAACGAAGCATTTCATTGTGCTCACTAGTATAAAAAATGTCCGATCCTCCAAATATAGTGCCTTTTTGGAGTACCCGACATGGATGCAACATCAATTTTGGAGAGTCCGAGCAACATAACTTGTACATTTTTATGATATATTATCATTAGCAGTCTCAACCAAGTCATTTCATCATTTCAATATGGATTTCCCCGTGTTTATAGGGCGAAGGCACGGAAAGGGGCTATTTAAGAATGGGAAAGAACTAGAGCCCTGAGGCATGGGGCAAAAGTTAGCTCCATGAATAACAACAACACAACACAACACAACATACCAAATAAAATCCCCGAAAAGTGAGGTCTGCGGAGAGTAGTATACACATACCTTACCCCTATCTCATGGAGGCAGACAAGCTAAATGATTAAAAAATTTAAAAAGCGATAACGCACAGAAAAGCTAGGAGAAATATCTAAGCATGTGAACAACCGCTATATGATTTCTTCCTATTTATTTAAACCTCGGTAGGCATAGTTACCGCGTACGTATGATGGTTAAGTTTATGTGAATTTTCCATTTGTTACTTCTACAGTTTTCCTAGTACAATTAGTTGTTTAGTAGGAAAAAAGAAAAATGGTTCTACTCAAACATAAGGTATATCTCATACTTCCATCCACTCTTCCCCTCAAATTAAAACTCGATATTGCTGACAAATTCCTCCCACATATGCCTATTATAGCATCATATTGCTTAGTCGGAAATTATAGTAGCTCAGGTGATTGATTGACTATCTGTACTTTCACCTCGTTGGTAAAGACTTGTAATCCCGTTACCCTAAGCTCTATATTTACAACTTGTTAGTGAGTGTTGTTCCCCTATGTTGCTCAGACTCTTCAAAAATATCAATGGGTACATGTCAGATACTCCAAAAATAGTGTAATTTTGAAGGATCCAGTACAGGTACAAACATTTTTGGAGAGTCCGAGCAACTTAGTAATGTCCCTTTCCCTCAATTTGAAAGGAAAAAGATAAAATTAGAACCAGTTTTTGGGTGAAATTTTTCTACCACTCACCTGACTTCAATTTTTTTTTCCGAGTAAAATCATATCCAATTTTTTTCCTAAAACAACTTCAACAACTCTTTTTTTTTCTTCAAAGTTTCACAAAATCTATAGACAAACTAGCTCAAAGAAAAAAAAAAATCGAACACAACTTCAAAACACTCTTATTCTTCGTATTTCGTAAAATCTATATTCAAACGCTAACTCGAAGAAAAACCTAACTTAAGATTATTAGGAGCTAACCTTTAGAGTAAAGTCATAGACAGATTCTGGCTTCTTCTCCGGTTGGCCGGACATCGTCGTCGTCGTCGGAATTTGGTACTCTTTAAAGTTTGAAATAAAAAGTTAAAACTACAAAATATCCAACCACACATCCACCTATATATTAATTTTTAAGATTTCATTAGGAGAGATAAGATATAATTAATTTTTAAGATAGATTTGTCTCATTTTTAATTGGTATAAAATGGTAAGATAATTTAGGTAGAAATTAGTTATTTTAGAATTATTTTAATTTTATATTAAATGTGAAATAATAGTCCTTGGATAATAATTTTAAAAAAGTTAATGTCCAAATAACGTATTTCTAATTAAACGAGGATTAACGAGGTAAGGAAACCTTGATATATGCAAGTGATTGAAATAACCTATTATTTAATTTTGTTATACCAAAGTTACATTACTTTTCTTGGTCTTGAAATCAAATTACTTTCAAATTTGAATTTACACAAGTAGACATTTAAAATTATATAAATTTATTCAAATAGATATATGCATTTTATATGACATAAATATACGTAGATTGCCACGTAAGATGTGAATTATCATATAAAATGTCACGTAGGACGCTTGAGTTTACTTGTTTAACTCTACACAAGTTTAAGTGCATACATATCCAAAGCCGAGGACACAAATATTAAATGAGACCAAATTAAAGAGCACACTTCACCTTTTTAGGTATCAAACTTGCACAATGATATTCTCTTCGTTTTGATTTGTCTATATTAGTTTTGATTGAATGAAGTTTAACAAAAAACATAATAAATCTAATGATTTTAAATTGAAAATATATATAATGTATCAATATATCTTATAATTATGTAATCTTAAATATGTGGTAAGAAATATTCAAATTAGAAAGCTAATCAAATTAGAGGAGATGCGTTATTTTTAAAAAAATCTAAAACAAATAATTACGACACAGAAAGCAATATTTTGTTTTATAATATTAAATAAGAATAATAATAATAGTAATAATAATAATAATATATCGAATCTATAAAACTATTAAGCACAATAGTGTATATTGCATAATCGAGACCAGATTGTCCAACTAACGTCAGAATTTAAATTTAATATATGTATTGAAATTTAAAAATGGCTAAATTAGAAAAGAAACTTCGGATTTTTTATTAATAATTTTTAAAAAATAAAATAAAATATGAGTACAGAAAATTGCACTAATTGTAAAGGCCAAAACATATCGATCGAATCTGTCGTAGGAAGTTGCGCAATCTTACACGGATAAAATATGATAATACAAACCGTCTAGAAAAATATTTATTCGCACCGGATGTTTATACCAAGTCAACTCAATTTTTATTATTATATGATTTAATAAAATACAATGAACGATAAGTTTCAACACATGACATGTATGAAATGACTTGATGTAAACATTGTATTTTATATGATTTGTTTTGATTTGATATGAATTTCTTTTTTAAAAGTAAAGCTTGTACATTTTAAATAAGACATTAGATATTTGTGGACTACAGATTATTGCATCAAGATATTTTTAAGCTAAATCAAATAAATCATTGCTAGATATAGAAAGACATGATACATGAACATGCTTTCTAATTTTGCTTTCGTTCATATTTATGTTTTTCAATTTTACGTGTGCATAAGTAAACTTAAACTTGTAGAAAATTAAATAAGTAGATACATACGTTTTATGTGGCATAATACACATAGGTTTTCACATAAGACACCAATTGTCATGTATGACGCCACGTAAGACACATATGTCTATTTATTCAGTTTTAGACAAGTTTAAATGTCTACATATACACACTCAAAATTGAGGACACAAATGGCAACTAAGGTCAAGTTAACATGCACGTTTATGTATTATGTCATATAAATATGTGTCATTTTTTAAATTGACTAAAAAAGAAAGTGGTCATATAAACTGAACACTGGAAATATTTTCTTTAATGTAACATAATTAAAATTTTGAATCCAATTCAAATTTCTAAAATTTTATATTTATTGTAAAATTAGCTATATAATTTTCAAGTTCTTTTATATAAATTTTGTATATTTGAAAACTATATAAAAAATATTATAAAAATTACAATAATGAAAAGTTTAAAATATTTAATATATATAATTCTCGAAATTTCAAATATGTTAGTATATAAATTGAAATAAAAGAAAGTACTCCCTCCGTTTCAAAAAGAATGACCTTATTTTCTTTTTAGTCTGTGTTAAAAAGAATGACCCCTTTCCTTTTTTGGCAACACTTTAACTTTAACTTTCCATGTGTCATGTTTAAGACCACAAGATTAAAGGGTATTTTGGTACATTTGACATAACTTTAAATTAGAACCACAAGATTAAAAAGTTTTCTTTCTTTTCTTAAACTCCGTTCCAAGTCAAACTAGGTCAATCTTTTTGAAACGGAAGGAGTATAATATAATATGTTGTCACATTTTTGCATATGGTAAACATGTTGTCCTTACGATGGTGTGCTCTGACTTTATAACTTTATTGTAAGATGTGATGTGTTCTTTTATGTTGGACGCTTTCTTTTATAAAATCTAACGTGCATTATTGCGGTGTGGTATATATACCATTTTGAATAAATGTACAGTAATAAAACTCTCGTAAAGTTCAATTTTTTTTTTAAAAAAAGGAAAGATAAATTCATGGAGAAACATGTGTATAATCTCTATAATATATATGAAGTTACTGTACAAATCAACAATACAGTACCAATAGTAAAATAAAAAATAAGCAGATAAAGAAGAAGCCTGCCGTATAACGGAAATAGAACAGAGAGAATGTTATATCTGAAAACTCTAGTTTACAGTAGTTATACAGCAGCTATATAGACTGTACCACTAATTTGAACTCTTAAAATTACTATACTAATTTACTAAGACTCCTATCTAGGTAGACTTTCTACGAAATAGGAACTGATTTATTCGACTTAGTAAACTAAACAAGGCAGAAGTAAATATTAAAAAAGGACCATTAAAATGCACTAATTTTTAACACTCCCCCTTAGTGCATGCTTACTGTCAATAACTCCAAGAGCAGCCCTGAAATATTCAAACTTAGGCTTTATTAAGGCCTTTGTAAATATGTCCGCGACTTGCTCATTTGTAGAAATTCCTTTCAAAATAACTTCTTCACCAAACACTTCCTCTCGAATGAAGTGATGACGAACCTCTACGTGCTTCTTTCGACCATGAAAAATTGGATTCGATGCAAGCTTGACAGCACTTTCATTATCACATCTAATTTGAATGGTGTAATCAACTTTGCATAACATCTCTCCTATTAGTCTCTTCAACCACATACATTCTTGTGCAGCCATATATAGTTGCGGCTACATACTCAGCTTCAGTGCTAGATAATGCTACCACTGGTTGCTTTTTGCTGCACCAAGATACCATTGCTTAACCAATATTGAAACAATACTCTAAAGTTGAATGCCTATCATTTACATCTCCAGCCCAATCTGCGTCGGTAAATTCATTGAGTATAAAATATTCATGTCTTCTATACATAAGACCATGATCAAGTGAGCCCTTCACATAACGAAGAATTCTCCTTGCTGCATCAAGGTGTGAACTGCTTGGACACTGCATGAACTGAGAAACGATTCCAACGGAGTAAGCAATCTCTTGTCTTGTGATAGTTAAATAAATTAAACTACCAACAAGTTGCTGAAATTTTATGGCATCTTTTAATGGCTTTCCTTCAGCTTTCATCAACTTTAGATGTGGTTCCATTGGAGTGGCTTTTTCTTTCGACTCCCCCATGCCAAAGCGCTGCAACAATTTCCTTGCATAAGTCTTTTGAGAAACAAAATATCCTTGATCTGTTTTTTCAACTTCCAGACCAAGAAAACAGCTCACTTCCCCCAAATTATTCATTTCGAATCGAATCGAAAGATCATTTTTCAACATTGAGATTTCAGCATCATTATTACCAGTAATGATCATGTCATCCACATCTAGTAAGGCCATCAGATGCACATTTGGTTCTAATTTAATAAATAGACTAGAATCAACATCGGAAACTTTGAAACGACAAAATATAAAGTATTGAGCAACTTTACCATACCAAGCACGTGGTGCTTGTTTAAGGCCATACAACGCTTTCTTTAATCGGCAAACTTAATGAGGATACTGCATAGAGACATATCCTTTAGCTGTTCCACAAACACTTCATGATCCAATTCTCCATAAAGAAAATCATTTTTTACGTCAAGCTGCCACAACTTCCAGTTCATAGATGCTCCAAGTGAAAAAATGGTTCTTACAGTTACCATTTTTGCAACTGGACTGAATGTTTCCTCATAATCCAGCCCATAACTTTGAGAAAAATCACGTGCAACAAGCCGAGCTTTGTGTTTGTCGACAACCCCATCTAAATTTTTCTTCAAACGAAAAATCCATTTGCAAGTGATAAGCTCGCAATTCTCTGGCTTCGACACCAACTCCCACGTCTGATTTTTGTTCAAAGAATCAATTTCTTCTTGCATAGCTGCTTCCCACTCGGGATGACCTTTGGCTTCTTCAAAGCTTACAGGTTCATCCAATACTCCTGTAAAGAAACATGAAGTAATCGGGCAGTTGTTCAAGTGTACCTCATAATCTTTGAAGTAACTTGGCTGTCTTTTCTCTCTTATTGACCTCCTTTCAGTTTGTTGTTCAACACCATTTAAATCTGAGCTTTCATCATTATTTGAAGCCTGCAGGTTTCTCTCTGGAATCAGCTCCAAAGGTTCTTGATCAACATCAAGAATCATTTCTTGATTGTTAGTTTTCTAGGCAGACTGATAGGATGATATTTCATCAAACACAATATCTCTGGAAGTGACAAATTTCTTGGTTTCAGGGTCCATACACCTCCACCCTTTCCTATGAGAATCATAGCGAACAAAGATACACTTTTTTGCTTTCGGGTCAAGTTTAGTTCGAGAGGATTTTGGAATATGAACATAACAAGTTGAACCAAATATCCGAAAGTAATTTACATTTGGCTTTTCATGATATAGAATCTCGAAAGGGGATTTCACTTTACCTGGCCATGGAGGCAAATGATTTATCACATAACATGCACATTGAATAGGTTTAGCCCAGAGCTTTCGAGGAAGATTTTTATCATGCAACCAGGAAAGGCTTGTAGAAGCAAGATGAGCCATTTTTCTTTCAGAAACACCATTCTGTTGGGGGGTATTAGGGCATGTCATTGCCTTGAAATACCATTGTCATCGCAATATTTAAAAAAATGCATCAGACATGTATTCTCCTCCATTGTCACTACGTAGGCATTTAACTTTTACCCCAAAATCCTTCTCCACTGTAGTTTTGAATTCAGCAAATTTTGACAAGGCTTCACTCTTCTCTTTGAAGAACTTCACCCATGTATATCTTGAGAAGTCATCTACAGTATCATGACATACCGAAAACCACTATAACTTTTTGTTTTTGTTGGTCCCATCAAGTCTGTATGAACCAACTCAAACATAGTGGATCTACGATTTGCTGATCTTTGGAATGGAAGACGATGTGATTTTCCAAATTGACAACCTTGACAAACTACATCTTCATGAATATTCTTTAGAGTTGGTAGACCATCCACCAGTTTCTTCAAACAGATATGTCGCAACAATTGGTATCCCAAGTGCTCCAGTCGAGCATGCCAAATTGTTGCGCTATCTGTTTGACTTGTCTTCTTCACATAAGCTTCCCCTACTGCCATGACAAACAACAAACCTTTCTTTTCTCCCGTAAGAACAACATCGGCAGATATGTTCTTCACGTTGTCCAGAATCTTCACATCATTTGGACTAAATAGAATATATTTTCCAGAATCAGTGATTTGAGAAACTGAAACTAAGTTCCTCTTCAAACCTGGAGCATGAAATACATCATTCAACTTGACAGCCCCGGTAGCTCCAACATCAATCTTCATGACTCCTTCATTTGCTACTAGATATGTAGAGTTATCCGATGTAACAACAACTCGTTCTCTGTTATGTTGGCGCAACTCTGAAAGAAGAGAATCATTTCCAGTTACATAATGAGAGCAACCAAAATCAATTATCCATTCTTGTGTGCAATTATCATCGCTGTAGAGAGCTTCAACTACATCATCATTCCTCTGCTCATCTACTTCTACAGTGAAGCACTGCTCCCATTTGAGTTGCTCGTTCCATCATTTTCACTTGCAACATTTGCGTTTGAGATCCTCACTCTACAATTTTTCCACATCTATAGCACTTTTTATTCTCAAAGTTGCCACCAATAGTTTTTTCACTATTGGATCCTTTTTCATTGTTCCTGCTCTCCGAGGATATGATTTTCTTTTTATTTTTATTCTTTGAAAAAAGAGTTGCACCTGGTTCAAAACTTTTTGCCAAATGCCTCCTGATTGGAAAGCAAAATTTCAAATTCTTCAATTGAAGGTTGCTTTGTCCAACCTTGAATGGAGGTAACGAACGGATTGTACTCTTTCTTCAATCCTCGAATAAGAAATCGCCGCATTCTTGCTTCACCGATCTTCTCATCGGGATCTAATTCTGAAATTTAAGCACAAATTCCTTTAACTCGTAAGAAATATTCAGAAATAGACATGCCTCCTTGTGTTAGCATTGCCAATTCATTTTCCAACAGTTGTAGCCTAGCAGTATTCTTTTTTGTAAACAATCTCTCAAGTATCTCCCAAACTTCTTTTGGTGAGCTAACATCACGTACATGGTCGATGAGCTCTTTGCCAATTGAAGTCCTCAAAGCAAAGAGTGTTTTACCACATTTAATCTTCCATTTCCTCCATGGTTCTCATTTTCTGCAGTGTTTGCTGGAATTTCTGCTTCAGCACCAACAATAAGATCCCACAGGTCTTGACCTTGAAGATAAGCTTCCATACACATTCTCCAGTACTTGTACTTTGTCCCTACAAGCTTCTCGACACCAAACTGGGCATTTGAATTGTTTCCCCCATTTACCGACTCCATACTTCACAAGTTTATTTTTCTTTCTCTGCAATTTTCAATCTCCTCTAACAAGATTAATAAAGCTTGATAGACAAGAAGATGGAAATAATAATCAGATCAACGACCTTGCTCTGATACCATAAAACAAAAAATAAGCAGATAAAAAAGAAGCCTGTAGTATAATGGAAATAGAACAGAGAGAATGTTATATCTGAACACTCTAGTTTACAGTAATTATGCAGCAGCTATATAGACTGTGACACTAACTTGAACTCCTAAAATTACTCTACTAACTTACTACGACTCCTATCTAGGTAGACTTCCTACGAAATAGAAACTGATTTATTTGACTTAGTAAACTAAACAGGGCAGAAGTAAACATTAAAAAAGGACCGTTAAAATGCACTAATTTTTAACAAATTGTTCACCAACAACATTTAATTTAATACATATAATATCATTACCAACAATCCTAACCCAAAATCATTGAGGGTTGCACTGGTAAATATTTTTTTTATTAAAAAATTTAAATTTGAGTCGGATTCAGTTCAACAGGGAATGGTTTACCTTATAAGAGGGATTTCTATATGTAAATCTAAATTAATCGTGCCTCAAGACAGATATGAAATATCGAATGAGAAAAAAAGGCATAATACATTAACATGTCTTTAAATTTGACTTCAGCTGACATCTATGTCCTCTAACTACGGGTATGCACAAGTATGCACTTAAATTTAAAGAAAATTAAACAAATAAACACATGCACGTCTAAACAGATTCAACTTGAGAAGTTGATTAACAATGTATAAATTTAAAACTTCTCTTACAGAATGAACAATTTATGTTGCACAACATTTCAAATGGCGATCATCTATACCATAACAGCCCTTCTTACATAATGTCTCTCACTCAGATAATGAAAACAACTGAACGATCTCGAAAATAAAACCAAACCTGCAATCAACAAGTGAAAAATCGATCCACATCATTGAAGACTCAATGCTTCGCAACTATATAATTTCAAGAAGTTTTTTCATATCCCTCTGCGAAAAAAATTGATAAAGCCATAAGTACATGATGTTACACACAAATTTACAGGAAATTTACGTAGAGTATTTCAGTTTTCAAGCAGTTGATTACCTCGATAGTCAGAGGAGACGTGGTTGGGTAATAACGATCAACAACTTGCCCGTTCTTATCAACCAAGAACTTAGCGAAATTCCACTGAATATCATCCCCAAATATTCCCCATTTGCCTGATTTCAAGAATTTATAAAGAGGAGAAGCATTTTCGCCGTTCACTTCAATCTAATTCAAGAAAAGATACTTTAGTTGTTAATACATCATGATTCCACAACCATGAATTTCACAACAGGTAATTATGGAATGTAATGGTATCCGTTTTCAATACAACTTGAATGTTTATAGCTGACAGAGGATACGTAGATAAAGGAAATTTTCTATATTTCTCAACATATTCTACCGAAACATTGAACATTTTTAGAACACTGGTGTATATAAGCAGGGAGAGAAGATACGTTTAAAAGACGAGACACACTACTAAGCAAATAACCAAGTTGTAGCTAATATAATGACATCTATCAGGATTATTGTTCTTTCATTACCTTGTCAAAGATAGGAAAGTCTGACTTAAAACGAGTACAAACGAAGTTTAAAATCTGATCGTTGGTCCCTGGCTCTTCCTCACCAAATTGATTGCACGGAAATGCCAATATTTCCAGGCCTATGTTTGAATAAGAAAAGAAATTTCGAAATGTGAATGGAAACAATTCAGAGAGATCTGAAGGCAATTTTAATGATACTCAAACCATAATGACTCAAATAGTCCGAAAGTTAAGCTTTAACCGAAGATGTCAAATGGTCCATTCTTTGCAAACACTAACACTTTCTTCTTCTCTTTTCCTGAGGAATCAAACCAGGAATGGTCACGTAACTAAAGACACATACCTTGATCTTTGTACTTCTCATATAATTGGTTGAGTTCCGTGTAGTTTGAGTTAGTCATCCCGCTGTAGACAACCAAACAGATGATGGTTAAAAAGTTCAACTAGGACAAAACTTGAGCCGCAGAATGTGTAAAATGTATAAGAAGACGACAACAAGGTTTTGAAGTCATGATTATCTTCGGGATAGAGGTTGTTCCGTTCCCTGGACTTCAACTGGTATCGGAAATATTATAAAACGTAACAGATTCATGCATACAACTACAAATATGATGGCAGAAATTAGATGATTCTACCATTTGGAAGCAACATTCACGATAAGTAGTACTTTTCCTTTGTAGATACTAAGGTCTACATCATTTCCTGTCGCGTCCTGCGAGCAAAGGAGAGAGTATACTGAGAAAATTAAAGAAGAAAAGTACCAAGTCATTTCAAACTTTGAATTGCTCGTTCCATTTCAATTTGTTTGTCTTACTTTCCTTTTTAATCCATTTCAAGATGTCCTCTTTAGTTCAATAAACTTGTGCCAGTCAAAACCAGACAAACAAATTGAAATGAAGGGAGTATGAGTTATCTCGATGTTTATAAGGCCAAGGTCAGAGGGGCTAGTTAAGCATGGGGAAGAGCCATGGAGAGACGGTTAAGATAGTAAATCATATTTTCATAAAGATTGAGCCTTGTAAAGGAACGTCTACTGGTTTCAACAAACAACCACAAGTGGGGTCTAGGGAGGGTTAAGATGTATCCAGACCTTACCCCTATCTACGTGGGGTAGAGAGGTTATATCCGATAAACCCAATGCTCAAAAGATAAATTTTTCGAAGCAGTGTTGCAAGATCTAGTGACTTCAACCATAATGTTTAATCACCATAGATGAAATTTTCACCTCAAAAGGCTCAAGTTCAGTTCTTCCAAATTCAATGTGTCATTATCCCTCATATAGACTCCTTAAATCCACCAAGAAGCATGGTTCTACTTAGAGTAAAAAAAGTTGAATCAATTAAAGACCAACATTTAACCCTCAACAGAGACAAAAATGCTAGGTGATTTCCTCTTATGCTAGTGTCATCCCGTAACTTATCTTTAAATATTTTTAAGTTCTCAAATACAAGCTCAGCCCAGTTTTTGTGTATTTTTAATTTTTTTCAAACATATTGAAGCACAACTCCAATTCCAAAAATGACAACTTCAAAAAAAAAAAAAATCAAGTTTAACTTCAAAATCTATAAGAACTTATATTAGGTAAACGCGCGATAAACTTTGAGTTTATATTTACCTTTAGAGTGAAGTCATAGACCGATTGTGGCTTCTTCTCCGGTTGGCCGGCCATCCTCGTTGCTCAAATTTAGCTCCGAAATTCACAAATTCAAAACTAAAAATACCCGACCCGACTACGCATTGACCCTATTTTATATTTATTTTATTATGAGAAGAAATTAAGGTTAAACTAATTATTATTTTAAAATGAAAACACTACATGGTTCATGCTTATGCTACTAGTTGAGGATTATTCTATAAAAAATCAAGTTTCCACTAATTTTTATAATTAGCATAAAAAAATTGGATAATACATAAATTTGACCTAGTTTGCAACTAACTACACTTTAGATGTTCATTGTCATTCTAAGAGATGTTTAGTAAGGTATATAAAAGTATTGTTGAATATAGTGGGTATATTATATTAGTTATGCTGAAATTATTTTTTATGTAATTTTTTATTTTGAACTTTGCTATATCAAAAGTATCACGTATTTACATAATATTTTTTAGGAAATATTTATTTGTAAAAATATACTCTTAAAATATAATGAAAAACATATGATAAATATTATGTGGAATAAATGTGTATTTTACCATGTTAATATATGCATTAAAATCACTTACATTATTAATATCTCGATTTTCATGAATTAGCTTTACATGCTTAAATATCAAATAGAGTGATATTATTGGTATACATTAGTTATAAATAGGTTTAAAACATATGTCAAATATTGTACTAACAATATATATATTATTTTTTCTGATACACTCCACCAAACAACTTATATACAACTCTGAATCAACTGCTGATTAAAATAGAAAAATGTTTGATAAAATGCTAAAAATGTACGTATAAGTATTTATCATATATTTATTGCCTGTTCGGACACACCAATTATAATGAAGCAAATTAGAATTTTAATTGCTTTTACTTTATGTTTATATTAATTGGGGGAATTTGGCATCCACAATAATCAATCAAAACACCAAGTGGAGTGGACCTACCAGAATAATTTAGAAAATATTAAGGTAGACCAACTCTCTTATTCGAAACTAATTGTGTCCATTAATTTCACTTTTGGTATCTATTCTTTGGAGATTAATTAAGTACTAAAAGTAAATTTGGACGATTCTATGCTTTTGCATTATTTCATTTATGTTATATGCATAATTTTTACTAAGCCTAACTTTACCTTTTATGACAATAGTTATAGAGTGAAAAATAAATAGATTGAGTTGACTTTAAACGGGTGAAAATGGAATAAGTTAATAAATGAACGGGTTAAGCTTGAAATTGTGTTAGAAGAAAGAAAGGACACACGCATTAGCTAAATCAGTATAAGATCCAGTAAATCGCGGTGAATTTATAATTGGTGTGTGTAACAATATGTCCATATGGAATGTTTCTATTAGACAAATACGACATGGTTCAAGTAGAGCAATTTCATTTCTTGTTTATAAAGCGATAAGTTATTCCACTTACATAAAGAGAATGACATAATACATAAATGTACCCTTTAATTTGGCCACAATTAGCATCTATGCCGTGTGAAATATGTGTTCTTAAATTACATAACAAATTGTATCGTTTTTCAAGTAACTAGTACCTAATAAAATTAGTGTATTTCTAACATATCAAATGATAAAAAGGGTCGCTCAGATGGTTATAAGCACCCTCCACCTCCAACCTTAAAGATCGTGGAGTCTTGATAGACAAAATAATAAGAACTGCTTTTATTCACAAGATTAGTACAGTAGAACTCAACATTCTCAGAATTGTCTTAAGAAATAAGAATACAAAGCATACCACACATCAAACTAAGAAATATGCATCCTATAAAGCACAGAAAATGTCATAATGTAGGCCTTGAGTACAACATTGTAATAGATTTCAATTGCGGATACGTTTAGCTGCTTGCTCCACCAGCTCGCTGCTTCTGAAAAATCTCGCTAACTTTGAAGAGAGTTGCATGTATTTCATCGAAATAAGGTGCTGTGGCACTCTTCACATCATCAATCCACTTCAACACGTTCTTGTGCGGGCTTAATAGATCCTCACGATCCTTCTCATCAAGAAACTGTATTCAACAAGAAGAAACCGGACTTTAATGGACATGATTTCAGGAATACGTCCTGACGTTTAACATATATTGTGTATTTCTACTCATTATGCAAAATAAAAAACAAGAAACGTCTTTTTATACCTCGAATTGCATAATCTCACAAACTAAGCTAAGATCTGCAAGGGAAGGTTGGGAATTTCCAAGCAAAAAGCTTCCGTCTTTCTGCAGCCAATAGGTATCAATCGTCGCAAGAGATGCAGAAAGGAGACTTTTACCTTCTGCAGCAGCTTGTGGATTCAAAGGCAATCCAAATGCAGGTGCCAGTATAGTGTTAAAGATATATCCCACTGAAAACAGAAGAAACGATGTTAAATAGACCTTAGGCCTAACCCAATCCGATGTGTGATCATTCTTCCTATCTATTTTAAAGATAACAATTCCCCTTCTAAATCAGACTAAGTTCCTCCATAACAAATCCAAAAGCTTATAGTAAATTAGCAAACAAGCAATGAAAAAATGGGAGCAAAGAGTATCTTCAACACAAACAAAAAGTACCTGAACCACGACGTAAGTTAGAGTGGTGCCAATCCAAGACACATTCTACATTTGCTCGTTTCTGCAGATCTTTCGGATACCTTCATCATAAAACAAAAAATCGTGAGGATATTGTAGATCACAATCCTATTAATCTATAAATCGTGAGGATATTGTAGATCACAATTCTATTAATCTATAGTCTAATGTTTACATTAAAAACTAAAATCGAAAATTAAGAAGCGGACAGAACTTAACTTACCAATGATCAGCAGTTTCTGGAAATGCAGAAGCTAGATATCTAAGAATCGCATGACTACAAAGCACAGAGAAAATTTATGTTACATCACTATAAACAAGCCATAAATTACATCACTGGAATAATTGTTACACAAATCTTCAATCAAAAAGGATCCTTTTGGTGCACGTATAAATCGTTTTAACATCAACCAAAAGTTAGATCTAACAATGGACAAACATGAATTCATTCGTCAATATTAATACATGTATCTTTGATACCAGATACACAAAACCTCCACAACCACGATTTACCCTCTTAAATCATACTCATATGCTAAAGCTCATATCATATCAGTAGAGGCAAAATCATAATTTGAAATTGCTAGTGGATTCTAAATTAGTAACAATTTATACATATCAAACGAATTTCTTCAAACAAAAACAGAGTTTGAAAAAAATCTCTATCTCTGTCCCTGCATATCAGTAGACAGTAATTTATATAAGAAATTAAAATTACCTTTCGAAAAGCTTAAAAGTATCATGAACTATGACTGGTACTTGCTTCATGATATTAACTTCTGCAAACGAAAAAAAACACTACTTTAAAAAAAAAATCTAATAACCGAGTCTGATCTAGATTTTAAAAATTTATCTCCAAATATCTGTTCGGGCAATCAAATTTCAAATTTCCAAAAACTAGCTCAGAACCGACTTTTGGGACTTTCACTGACAAAACTTCAAATTGCGAGTTTAAACTTCAAAATGTATGAACAAACAAGCGAACCTTGATATTGTAAAGGAATTAAACAAATGTATTAATATGCCTTAATCATGATTAGTTAAAACTGTAATTATACACTTCCTAGTTAGTTATACAGATTAGCTTCTAGAATCAAGTACAGTTAGTTACAAAATTGTTAGAGCTGAATCAGTTTCTATATAAGTGGTTCTATTGTATAGAAGAAGAGTAATAAGAAATTAGTTCATTCTTTTCTCATGAATATTTTCCAGTTCTCTTAGTTGCATGTCAATGTTCTTATTTTCTGCATAATTCAATCAACAAATTCTTCATGGTATCAGAGGAAGGATCGATCATGGCTTCCATCGATTCAACAATTTCTGCTTAATTTTTCAATTTTTTTCTCCTTTTCTGTTTGCTTTCATGGATAATGCTGAAGCAGTGGTTGGAACTCAGTTGAGTTCATCGATATCGATCGATCATCTACATCCTCTCTATCTACATCCCTCAGATGCACCTGGTTCTCTTAATGTCGGGATCATGCTCACTGGAACTGACAATTATACTTTGTGGAGCAAGGCGATGCAATTGGCTTTGCTTGGGAAGAACAAAGTAGGCTTCATTGACGGATCAGTGATGAGGAATCAGTTTTCAGGAAATTTAGCTCGACTCTGGGACAGATGCAATGCGATAGTTGTTTCATGGATTCTCTGCAATGTAAGTAAAGATTTGCATAGTGGAGTTCTTTTCTGTTCAGATTCGCAATTGATCTGGGCAGATCTTAAGGAGAGATTTAACAAGGTTAACAGTTCTAGGATTTTTCAACTTCACAAAGAAATTTTTACTTTAGTTCAAGGTGTATCCTCTGTTTCTGTTTACTATTCGAAGCTTAAAGATCTTTGGGATGAATATGACTCCATTATGCCTCCTCCTTTGTGTAATTGTCCCAAATCTAGAGAGTTTTATGATCATTTACAATATCAAAGGATGCTGCAGTTTCTCATGGGCCTAAATGACAATTATAGTCAGGCTAGAAGTCAAATTTTACTAATGCCTCAACTTCCTAGTGTTAATCAAGCCTATGCCCTGGTTAATCAAGATGAGAGTCAGAAGTTAGTTGCTGGATCAAGTAGATTGATACCTGAGAATATGGCTCCCACTGCTATGTTTACTTCTACTTCTAGATCTGGATATCAGAGACCGAAAAAACCTTATGCTCCCAATGCAGTTTGTGATTACTGTCACATAAAAAGTCATTTGAGATCTGATTGTAACAAGTTACTGAAATGTGAACATTGTCATATAACTGGACATCTCAAGGTTAATTGTTTTCGTTTAATTGGATATCCACCTTATTACAAGGGTAAAAGAGAGGCTGTAGTGGCTGGGAATTCTGTTTATGATACAGGATCTGTGAATCCTCCCAATTATGGGATGATGCCAATGTCAATGCTCACTCCAGGGCAACATCAACAGTTATTGAGAATGTTAGAGCAGACTTCTATTGCTGAGACTACTGGCAGTGCTAATACTTCTATTGCTGAGACTACTGGCAGTGCTAATATGGCAGGTACATCTTCTTTGCCTATTTTGAAATGGATAATAGACACAGGTGCTTCACATCATATGATACATGATCCTAGATATTTACAACACAAAGGCTTGATAGAAAATGCAGGGAAAGTTCAATTGCCAACAGGGGATTCTGCAAATGTTACACATATTGGAGATTGTCATATAGGTGGAGGTGATGTTCTTAGGAGAGTCTTATGTGTACCTACATTCAAGTTTAACCTTATGTCTGTTTCCCAAGTGACTAAGGACTTGAACTGCAGTGTTATTTTTTTCTCTAAATACTGTGTTTTTCAGGATCTCTCATCTGGGAAGGTGAGGGTGATTGGTGAGGAGGAAGATGGTCTTTACACAATGAGTTCTCAGAGCAGTGATGAGAAAGTAACACCACAGAGATGTTTGGCTGCAACTCAAGATGTAGATGTTAATGTTTGGCATCAAAGGTTCTGTCATGTGCCTATGGCTGTAATAAGGAAAATTCCTTTCTTCCAAAAATTTGGTAGCACTTTTACATTACATAATTGTGAGATCTGTCCCTTGGCTAGACGAACAAGGGTGCCATTTCCACATAGTATCAGTAGGTCTACTTGTACTTTCCAGTTAATTCACATGGATGTTTGGGGTCCCTATAGAGTTGAAACTTTTGATGGAATTAGATATTTCTTGACAGTTGTTGATGATTTTTCAAGGTGGACATGGATTTTTTTGATGAGGCTTAAATCCGATGTTAGTAGTTTATTGAAATAATTTTTTACTGAAGTAGAGACTCAATTTGGTAAGAAAATACAGAGAGTAAGATCAGATAATGGTTCTGAGTTCTTCAATGCTACCTGCAATGAATTCTTTAAATCACATGGTGTTATACATGAGAGTTCTTGTCCACATACACCTCAACAAAATGGTGTTGTGGAAAGGAAACATAGGCACATTCTTGAAACTGCTAGAGCAATCAAGTTTCAAGCTGGTTTTCCAGATAATTTTTGGGGTTGTTGTGTTCAAGCTGTTGTGTATATACTGAATAGAGTTCCTTCTACTGTCTTAGGAAATGTGTCACCTTTTGAGAAATTGTACAACAACCCTCCCTCTTTTGATCATATGAGAGTTATAGGTTGCTTGTGTTTTGCCACTAACCTCACGAAACAAGATAAGTTCAGTCCTAGAGCAATAAAGGCTGTACTGGTAGGGTATGGGTCAGCTCAGAAAGGATATAAACTTTATAATCTGGAGAGTAGGATTTTTTTTGTGAGTAGGGATGTGGTATTCTTAGAATCAAATTTTCCTTTTAAATGTGATACTGCAACTGATCAAAGGCACACTTTTTCCACAGAGATGTTTGGTTTTGATGATATTGTTCCTACTACAACTCACATTGTATCATCACCTGATTCAATTCCTGCTCAGATGATGAATACTCCTTCTTTAAACTCACCAGTAATACCCTCTCCTGATACTTACTCACCTCCATCTAATGTCATTACTGCACCACAACCAAGAAGATCTACTAGAGGTGTTAAGCCTCCCATATGGCACAAAGATTATGTCACAAAAACTGGTTCAAATAATTGCCTTTACTCCATAGCTTCAGTATTAGATTACACAGGATTGTCATGCAAATATCAAAGTTTTGTTTCAAAGGTTTCAATTGATACTGAACCTGTTAGTTATTCTGAGGCTGCAAAAGATAGCAGATGGGTAGAGGCAATGCAGAGTGAAATAAAGGCACTAGAAGAGAACAAAACTTGGGAACTAGTGGATTTGCCTAGAGGAAAGAGAGCTATTGAATGCAAGTGGGTTTACAAGATTAAATATAATGCAGATGGAGGTGTAGAGAGGTTCAAAGCCAGGCTGGTAGCTAAAGGTTATAATCAAAAGGAGGGTTTTGATTATCAAGAAACCTTTTTTCCAGTGGTTAAAATGGCAACTGTTCGATCTGTTATCTCTATTGCAGCTGCAAATAAATGGAGAATTCAACAAATGGATGTGTATAATGCTTTTTTACAAGGTGATTTGTATGAGGAAGTATATATGACTTTGCCTGAAGGTTTTGGTAGGAAAACAACCAACACTCAAGCTTGTAGATTGTTGAAATCTCTTTATGGTTTGAAGAAGGCCTCAAGGCAGTGGAACATCAAATTAACTACCACCTTGACATCATCAGGTTTCATTCAAAGTGTTGACACCCAATTTTGACCCTCTCCGGTAGAAATTAATTCATGAGCTTCTTAAGTTCTCAAACAATTTAAAATAATTGTTTTATAAATCTAGGAAAAAAAATAAAATTTGCGTTATTTTGAATAATTTTTGCCGTTTCTTAAAGTTTTTAGATAATATCTATATTTTACATAATTATATATATAATTAGTATATTTTATGATTATTCAAAAATCATCTCAAAATATTTTAAATTTAGTAAGTAGTCTTTTAAATTAGTTTAGTTTAAATCATAGTTACATTTTTTGAATCACTAAGTTTATGATTAAATTAATTATTTTATTTTTTTTGTTAAGATTAAGAAGCTCGCTAAATTAATTTATGTAAATTCATCCTATTAATCAATTACTTTAAACCATTTAAATAGACAAATTTTGGACTTTTTGCATTTGTCCCACATTGCTTCCCACATCTATTTTGAACCAAAAATTGGTCCTATATAAGCCCCTCCTCATTGCACCAAAGAAAGATATAGAGAGGAGACCAAAGAGTACCCAGAAATTTTCGGGAATTCTTGGTTCCATAGTTTAATATTTATAAAATATTTTTTGCGGCTGTTTGAGTTTGGAGAGGTGGTGGAATCGTCTCCGTCAAACTCGTAGTCTCGGTTCGCTGCCCAGAATCAGGTAATTTCTTATTATTTATTTATTTATTTATTTATTTATTTATTTATTTATTATTTATTTATTTATTTATTTATTTATTATTTATTTATTTATTTATTTATTTATTTATGTATTTATTTATTTATTTTATTATTTTTTTTTTATTTTTTTATATATACATATATGTATACATATATATAATTTGTCAATTACCCAATTTGCTAACTATTTGGATCTTGAGTTTAATTAGTATTAACATTTAGTTGTTATTATTGTCATACTTTATGTGTGTATTAATCTGTCATAGCCAATTGGATTCATTTCATGTCATGTTTAAGATGTGCCTTAGTTCATCACTTTATGGCTAATTCATTCCTATTTTATTGCATGTGAAACTTTACTCGAGTCCTCATGGACTTTAATCCATCTCGTTGCGCTTTCTCGTCGAGCCATAAAGGCTCCAAAATATATTCCTCGAGTCGTCCAGCCCCTCCAATTGGTGTACAGGTCGAAAGCAGTAAAGTCATTGCTGGAAATTAATTTTCCAGCCCCCTCAAAGTTGAAGAACAGGTCAATATACCGGCTGTATACACTGATATACAGTCATGAAATACAATATACAGGTGCAAAAAATAGAAAAATGCAGGAAGGAAATACAGGGGGTAAGTGTAGGCGAAAATACAGAATTGGCAGGCCCAAAAATGAATCGTATACAGTCGATATACACTGATATACAACAAGTGTATACAAAAAACGGGAATTTGGTTAAAACCCAAATTTCCAGCAAATCAGGCCCAAAAAGGGCCCAAATCCTCTCTCTCCCTTACTATTAAATTATTTGATTATGATTATTTATTGATTATTTATTTATTAACTCTAACTTTAAAATTATTAAATAACTTAATTAAATCCCCAAGAGATGAACTATATTCTTTATGTTAGTATGTTAAAATAAATTTCATTTTGTTAACACTTGATTTTGTTTATTTGAAATTTTTACTTGACCTTCAATTAACTTAAAATAGTCTCTATGCTTTAATTAACCAATTTTGTTTAAAACATTATTTTAAAAAACGCGTCAAATAAGTTTTAACAAATCTAGTCTTGTTAAAATTCTAATCACTTGCATTATATTCAAATGTTTCAATTAAGATTCCATTTTCTAAAAAAATAAAATAAATAAATAAAAAAAAAATTGTTCTCTTTATTATTTTTTCAAGTTATTCGAGTGTTGTAAATTAATAATATTATTTCTATATTAAATATTTTTTTTAAAAAAATAATCAAAATAATTAACCTAAGTCGTAGGATAACCGCATGTTAGCAGACGCTTCAAATGCCTTAAAAACCTTCTTGAAGCGTAAATAAGAACCTCTTACCCATTATCTCTCAATTTATTAAGATTTAATCTGTTAAAATCTTTTAAATTAAGTTTTCTTAATTTCTTTAAAAAATTAAGTGACGACTCTTTTCTAAGTATTTTTCTCAAATTGTTTTATACTTAGAAACATTTTAAAAAAGTAATTTTTCTAAAGATAGGTAAAATTACGGCATAACAGAAATGGCGACTCTGCTGGGGACTTAATAGGTTCTAACCATAATAGACTTAGGTTAATTATTAATGTTTTAGCATATGTTTATTTGTTTGCTTATATTGCATGCCTAATGCCTTATTTTTTTTATGCTTATGTGATATAAACTGTTTATCTGTTATTATTTTTTATAAATTGTATATTTGTTATTGCTTTATAAACTGTCATTCCGTTCATATTTCTCCACTTATTGGAAATTCACACTATCACACGTACACGCGAGGTGTGCTTTGTGCACCCGCAAACTTCTTTCAAAATTCTCAAAGTTAGGAGAGTTGGCATATGCGCGGGGTGTCCGGATCTTTTTCCGTGTAACCGCATAGCCTTCTCACTCGAGTTGTCCACTCGAGAACCTTGTGTTTAGAAAGCCAAATCTTAGAAAACATAAGATAGAGCTAAATCACCCCTCAGTTTAAGTCATGCATGCATGTGACTTAGGTGGATCGATCATGGGTATCGATTCGACATTTAACAACGTTGGGCATGATACTGAGGACTGTATCAACCTCAAGCACAAAATTCAGGATCTAATCGACCAAGAGGTGGTCTCTCTACAACCAGCTGCACCTAATGTGAACACCAATCCTTTGCCAAATCACGGAGGCGGCAATGTGAATATAATAGAGACAGACGACGATTGGTGTGTGACAAAGATGATAACTCCAATCGTCCCTAACGACGTTGGGGAAGGAATCTGCGGCCTTTTCGAGGAGATCGATGTTGTTATTGAGGAAGAGGTTGAGCTAACTGGTATCCGTGACGCTGAACCAGGAGAGATGCTGCAGAATTGGACCTCCACTCCAATCATGATTCCCCTAACTCCTTGGTAGAAGGGCATCATTTAATGCATATTTAAATCGATGGTAGTCCGGAAGAAGCCCGAGACCCATCATTTTGCATTTTCTTAATTGCGTGCATTTTAAATTTCCCTCGTGATATTTGAAAAAGGCAACATGGCCCTTTGCTATAGCCAAAGTTTGCATTATTTTCCTTTTTGAATGAAAGCCTCTTTACTTAAATTTTGGTTTATTTACTTATTTGCTATATTTTTAATTGTCTAATTTGGTCTATTTATGGGTTCAGTAATATAAGTTTTAAACCTACCAATGTCATGTCATGTCACGAGCTGAAGTGAGGCAGGTGACGACGAGGTGGATGATTACGAAGAGGAAAATGAGGTACCGGAATATGTTGCTGAAGAATTTCTGCAGTTTGAAATCAGCATAAACCGAATTTAGAGGAAACTGAAACTGTAAATCTGGGAGACCAAGAGTGCGTTAAAGAGGCCAAAATCAGCGTTCACTTGAATGAAACTCAGAAGAAGGATCGAATACACTTACTCACCGAATACATTGATGTGTTCATCTAGAAAGTCGGCAACATACAAGGGTTGAGTACCAATGTTGTATCTCATAAACTACCGATTAATCCATGGTTCGATCCGGTGAAGCAAAAGTTTGGAAGTTCAAGCCCGAGTTGAGTCTAAAGATTAAAGAGGAGATTACCAAATAGATTAAGTCTCGATAAGTGGAGGTGACGCAATCCCCAACTTGGTTGGCAAATCTTGTTCCAGCCATCCCTTAAACCATTTAAATATTTCTTTGTAATGAACTACGTTCGACCTGAATTCTCAAGAATGAGATACGTAGGCGGCCTATGTCGGCCTCGGTCGGTTTCTTTGTAATTTTATTTTCTTAGTCAGCCTTTGAGGGGGAACTACGTTTGACCTGATTCCTGCCTCAACGGGATACGTAGGCGCCACAAGGGTTCGGTCATATCTCCCATAAGATTTCTATTCCTCTTATAATAGAAACTGGGATAGAATTTTTGAGAGGGACTCAAAAATTCTCGAGAATAAGATGTTTCCTCAACAAGTCAAGACTAAAGATATTCCGAGATTTGCAACTGGGACAGAATTTTTGAGAGGGTCTCAAAAATTCTGCAATTTACTCAGCGACATTCGAAGATAAGCCAAGACAATTAACTGGGACAGAAATTTTGAGGATGGCCTCAAAATTTCAAACATGGGTTTATCGACAAGTCCAGAGTGACTTTGAATACTCCCCAGCGAATAATCAGATATACTTCCAGTCATCAGACTCGAATAAGTTCACTAAGCCCGACATGACATGACACTTGGCAGTGACCTTTTTCAAAATTACTTTTCAAAAATCTATTTTCTTAAAATTTTTCCTTTTATGTCTCATTTGTTTTGGCATAAAATATTTTATCTTATCTATCAAGAGTTGGGAGATCAGAAAGATCAATCGGAGATAGCAGGACAAGGAGCAGACAACTGAAGAAATCGGCACAGATCAGTTTGTTTTAAAACTAACAAATTTTCTATGGATGCAGGTTTATAGCTTTGCTTTAATATTAGCAAATTATTAAAATCGATGAATACGAAGAAGTCAAGGAAGGAGAAAGTTCTCCAAAATTTAACGGAGTTTTCTGTAGACGCAGGAATTGTTTTATACTACTCATATCAGAGACTTAGGAATATGAATGGTTTATTTCAGTCAACTTCCAACAACATGAAGTCTATAAAGAACGTACAGCTAGATTCGAGGTTGAATCAAGCGTAAATCTCAAGAAAGAATTTACGGTTTCCGCAAAGGACGTCATTTGCATCATAATACCAGATATGATATTATACACTATCCGGAGGGGTCATTTATTTTATTGTCGATCAAGATAATACACTACCCGGAGGGGTCATTTATTTTATTGTCAATCAAGACAATACACTACCCGGAGGGGTCATTTATTTTATTGTCGATCAAGACAATACACTATCCGGAGGGATCTTTATTTTATTCGATCAAGACAATACACTACCCGGAGGGGTTATTTATTTTATTATCGATCAAGACAATACACTAACCGGAGGGGTCATTTATTTTATTGTCGATCAAGACAATATACTACCCGGAGGGGTCATTTATTTTATTGTCGATCAAGACAATACACTATCCGAGGGGATCATTTATTTTATTATCGATCAAGACAATACACTATCCGGAGGGATCATTTATTTTATTGTCGATCAAGACAATACACTATCCGGAGGGGTCATTTATTTTATTGTCGATCAGGACAATACATTATTTTGAAGAATTATTTTCAATTGAGACGATATGATTATCCAGAAGATCACTATGTTGCTCGACTTAAGCACTATTTTCATTTGGCACCAATGATGACATCAAGAGTCAATATTCATGCATCGCGAGTCAATATTCATGCATCGCGGAAGATCATGCATCGAGAGTCAATATTCATGCATCGCGGAAGATCATGCATCGCGAGTCAATATTCATGCATCGCGAGTTAATATTCATACATCGCAAGAAGATTTTATACCTTGCTGAATTTATATATCGCGGGAAGATATTTATGCCCCGCTGAAGATCAAGCATCGCGAGTCAATATTCATGCATCGCGAGTCAATATTCATGCATCGCGGAAGATCATGCATCGAGTCAATATTCATGCATCGCGGAAGATCATGCATCGAGTCAATATTCATGCATCGCGGAAGATCATGCATTGCGAGTTAATATTCATACATCGCAAGAAGATTTTATACCTTGCGGAATTTATGCATTGCGGGAAGATATTCATGCCCCGCAGAATATCGTGCATCGCGAGTTAATATTCATACATCGCAAGAAGATTTTATACCTTGCGGAATTTATATATCGCGGGAAGATATTCGTGCCCCGCAGAAGATCATGCATCGAGAGTCAATATTCATGCATCGCGAGTCAATATTCATTTATTGCGGAAGATCATGCATCGCGAGTCAATATTCATGCATCGCGGAATATCATGCATCGCGAGTTAATATTCATACATTGCAATAAGATTTTATACCTTGCGGAATTTATGCATTGCGGCAAGATATTCATGCCCCGCAGAAGATCATGCATCGAGAGTCAATATTCATGCATCGCGAGTTAATATTTATGCATCACAAGTTAATCGCGAGAAGATTTCATACCTCGCTGAAATTTATGCATCGTAAGAAGATTTCATACCTTGCGAAATTTATGCATTGCGGGAAGATATTCATGCCCCGCAGAAGATCATGCATCGTGAGTTAATATTCATACATTGCAGAAAGTCATGCATCGCGAGTTAATATTCATACATCGCGGGAAGATCCACATGCCCCGTAAGAAATCATGCACTGCCAGAAAGGGAATCGTGCATCTGATGAAAATATTCACTCATCGGTATCAACTGCATTATTTTATTAAACATCAAGAAGAACATCAAAGACGACATCAAGATAAATATCAGCACTGCATCTATTTTTATTTATTTCAACATCAAATGAAGAACACATTGAAGATTGCATTACATACATAAGATATAAGCTTTATTTGCTTTACGTCAAACTGATTGAGTTGACGTCAAAAGTCGAGGAGAACAATTAAGTGTCGACATGGTAAAAGACATTGTCTCCCTTTTTAATAGAGTTTTTATGCTGACGATTTTTATCCCAGTCTTTGTCGAGAGCATCCGAAAGGATGAATTCTCCAAAAACAAACCACAGGTGCGGACGACATCAAAAAGGATGCAGCACATCGTGGAACTTTTTCTTAGCAGCGAACTGGATATAGTCCAAAGAGGAGTGTCAAACTCTTAGGGCGCGAGCAGAGGACGACTTCCACCACAATCAAACCACACCCCTATCAGAAGGCATGTGGGTTTTTCTTTAGGTTTTGTCAGTTTCGGTCTCGCATCCGGAAATTTTGATCTACCGAAAGCAAGTTTCCAATCTGAGTGACAATGCGCCGAGAGCTTTGGAAATTATGTCCATGTGAGTTCTTAATTATGGGTGTGAAGTGCACCACATTCATGGCTAAGAGGTTACAAGCCTCCTTTTCATGCTCGTTTGATTTTGTCACTTGTCCAGAACCAAAGGTTATCTAACATAATAGATTCCCTTTTCAATCGATTGAGTCGAACTACAAACAGCCTGATTCCTATGGTTTAAGGATATATAGGCGGGCTCGATGTTGAAAACTCGGCTGTATTCTAACATTCCCTCTTAAATCTTATTGCAAAGTATCCCGATTTCTTCATAACTCGGTATCGAGATGTCTTTTGATTACTTCCAAAATTGTGCGTTAAATCTAGCGTATCGAACTACAAGTGGCCTGAATTCTCATATAGCCTGAGATATGTAGGAAACACATTTTCAGGGCTCGGCCATAATTTCTAAAGTCCGTACCAGATCTCTTTTCTTAAAAGATGAATATGTGGTCGGTCAAAATTGGCTTAGTCAATTTCATTTTCCTCGAATTTCTTGCATCAATCCAAGTAAAATGAGGGACAGCTGTTGACACCCAATTTTGACCCTCTCCGGTAGAAATTAATTAATGAGCTTCTTAAGTTCTCAAACAATTTAAAATAATTGTTTTATAAATCTAGGAAAAAAAATAAAGTTTGCGTTATTTTGAATAATTTTTGCCGTTTCTTAAAGTTTTTAGATAATATCTATATTTTACATAATTATGTATATAATTAGTATATTTTATGATTATTCAAAAATCATCTCAAAATATTTTAAATTTAGTAAGTAGTCTTTTAAATTAGTTTAGTTTAAATCGTAGTTATATTTTTTGAATCACTAAATTTACGATTAAATTAATTATTTTATTTTTTTTGTTAAGATTAAGAAGCTCGCTAAATTAATTTATGTAAATTCATCCTATTAATCAATTACTTTAAACCATTCAAATAGATAAATTTTGGACTTTTTGCATTTGTCCCACATTGCTTCCCACATCTATTTTGAACCAAAAATTGGTCCTATATAAGCCCCTCCTCATTGCACCAAGGAAAGATATAGAGAGGAGACCAAAGAGTACCCAGAAATTTTCCGGGAATTCTTGGTTCCATAGTTTAATATTTATAAAATATTTTTTGCGGCTGTTTGAGTTTGGAGAGGTGGTGGAATCGTCTCCGTCAAACTCGTAGTCTCGGTTCGCTGCCCAGAATCAGGTAATTTCTTATTATTTATTTATGTATTTATTTATTTATTTATTTATTATTTATTTATTTATTATTTATTTATTTATTTATTATTTATTTATTTATTTATTTATTTTATTATTTTTATTATTTTTTTATATATGCATATATGTATACATATATATAATTTGTCAATTACCCAATTTGCTAACTATTTGGATCTTGAGTTTAATTAGTATTAATATTTAGTTGTTATTATTGTCATACTTTATGTGTGTATTAATCTGCCATAACCAATTGGATTCATTTCATGTCATGTTTAAGATGTGCCTTAGTTCATCACTTTATGGCTAATTCATTCCTATTTTATTGCATGTGAAACTCTACTCGAGTCCTCATGGACTTTAATCCATCTCGTTGCGCTTTCTCGTCGAGCCATAAAGGCTCCAAAATATATTCCTCGAGTCGTCCAGCCCCTCCAATTGGTGTACAGGTCGAAAGCAGTAAAGTCATTGCTGGAAATTAATTTTCCAGCCCCCTCAAAGTTGAAGAACAGGTCGATATACCGGCTGTATACACTGATATACAGTCATGAAATACAATATACAGGTGCAAAAAATAGAAAAATGCAGGAAGGAAATACAGGGGGTAAGTGTAGGCGAAAATACAGAATTGGCAGGCCCAAAAATGAATCGTATACAGTCGATATACACTGATATACAACAAGTGTATACAAAAAACGGGAATTTGGTTAAAACCCAAATTTCCAGCAAATCAGGCCCAAAAAGGGCCCAAATCCTCTCTCTCCCTTACTATTAAATTATTTGATTATGATTATTTATTGATTATTTATTTATTAACTCTAACTTTAAAATTATTAAATAACTTAATTAAATCCCCAAGAGATGAACTATATTCTTTATGTTAGTATGTTAAAATAAATTTCATTTTGTTAACACTTGATTTTGTTTATTTGAAATTTTTACTTGACCTTCAATTAACTTAAAATAGTCTCTATGCTTTAATTAACCAATTTTGTTTAAAACATTATTTTAAAAAACGCGTCAAATAAGTTTTAACAAATCTAGTCTTGTTAAAATTCTAATCACTTGCATTATATTCAAATGTTTCAATTAAGATTCCATTTTCTAAAAAAATAAAATAAATAAATAAAAAAAAAATTGTTCTCTTTATTATTTTTTCAAGTTATTCGAGTGTTGTAAATTAATAATATTATTTCTATATTAAATATTTTTTTTAAAAAAATAATCAAAATAATTAACCTAAGTCGTAGGATAACCGCATGTTAGCAGACGCTTCAAATGCCTTAAAAACCTTCTTGAAGCGTAAATAAGAACCTCTTACCCATTATCTCTCAATTTATTAAGATTTAATCTGTTAAAATCTTTTAAATTAAGTTTTCTTAATTTCTTTAAAAAATTAAGTGGCGACTCTTTTCTAAGTATTTTTCTCAAATTGTTTTATACTTAGAAACATTTCAAAAAAGTAATTTTTCTAAAGATAGGTAAAATTACGGCATAACAGAAATGGCGACTCTGCTGGGGACTTAATAGGTTCTAACCATAATAGACTTAGGTTAATTATTAATGTTTTAGCATATGTTTATTTGTTTGCTTATATTGCATGCCTAATGCCTTATTTTTTTTATGCTTATGTGATATAAACTGTTTATCTGTTATTATTTTTTATAAATTGTATATTTGTTATTGCTTTATAAACTGTCATTCCGTTCATATTTCTCCACTTATTGGAAATTCACACTATCACACGTACACGCGAGGTGTGCTTTGTGCACCCGCAAACTTCTTTCAAAATTCTCAAAGTTAGGAGAGTTGGCATATGCGCGGGGTGTCCGGATCTTTTTTCGTGTAACCGCATAGCCTTCTCACTCGAGTTGTCCACTCGGGAACCTTGTGTTTAGAAAGCCAAATCTTAGAAAACATAAGATAGAGCTAAATCACCCCTCAGTTTAAGTCATGCATGCATGTGACTTAGGTGGATCGATCATGGGTATCGATTCGACATTTAAGAAGTCCACCCTTATGTCAACGGGTTTCACGACCCAACGACTGACGAGCATGTTTTGTGCAAAGTGACAATGATAGACGGACCCAAGCCTAATTTTGACATAGTGAGTTCGAACTCGAGTTGTCACAAATTAATGGCTCATATCAATCTATCATAATCACATTCTTCAAATCGGTAGGCCTACCCTTGGCATAAAGGAGTCACACGCATGTTAGGACGCGATATTTGTCTGTATACTTGTGTATTTATCTTCTCTATGTGTGATATTATGCATTTTGTATTTTGAATCCAAACTAACAAATTTGCCTTTGAGTTGTTTTCCCTCTCAGGCTTTTGAACTGATCTGTGTTGATTAAGCTGGCAGATCATCCTTACTTCACCAGATCGAAGGGTCTCGCGGATTCCTTCCTAAGGCAAAATTTTGATAAAGAAAAGACGATTATGGGAGACAATAACGAAGAGGTGGGTCTCACTGATGTTGTGGTGGCTCAACCCGTCGTGGCAGATCAGAACGAGTTGATTTTGCAGTTGATACAACAGATTGCAGAGATGAGGGTAGAGATGCAGAGAAGGCAGGATTTGCCTCTGTCAGGATATAATGTTAATGCTGTAGGTGGAAGGCCTCCTACATACTTCCCTTCCTCCAACATGGATCCAGCTCAAGGCGTGCCGCTCACTCAGAATTCCCCTGTTATAGACTCAACTACCCAGAATCCGCAATATGCTTCAGCCTCTTATCAAACTCCACCACCTCCTCAGAATAACCACCCCAAATGTCCTCTCATCTTCAAAATACCCAAACTCAATCCACTCCACCACCGCAAAACCAAAGTCAAAATCTAAATCAAAACGCTCTTAATCCCCAAACATCCCACCACCACTTAAATCAAAATACTAATCCTCAGACTTATCCCCAAAATTACCAAGTTGGTCAAAACGCCCAGAGTCCTTCCATAGCTCCACCCTTGCCTAAAAGAACCACTTTCCAAGTCCCTGTCCATGCTGAGCATGACGTGCATGGTTCTGAGCTGGACCACTATGAGGAACAGGAAAGAGAGTGGAGGGCAAAGGAAGAGGCAAAAGTAGACATAAAAGAGGAGATCAAGAAGGCTATGAAAGAGCTTCAATGCGTCCCCGATGCTACTGGACTTAACTATGAAGATTTGTGCATTCACCCGAGTCTGGACCTCCCAAAAGGGTTCAAAATCCTTTCTCTCCCTTACTATTAAATTATTTGATTATGATTATTTATTAACTCTAATTTTGAAATTATTAAATAACTTAATTAAATCCCCAAGAGATGAACTATATTCTTTATGTTAGTATGTTAAAATAAATTTCATTTTGTTAACACTTGATTTTGTTTATTTGAAATTTTTACTTGACCTTCAATTAACTTAAAATAGTCTCTATGCTTTAATTAACCAATTTTGTTTAAAACATTATTTTAAAAAATGCGTCAAATAAGTTTTAACAAATCTAGTCTTGTTAAAATTCTAATCACTTGCATTATATTCAAATGTTTCAATTAAGATTCCATTCTCTAAAAAAATAAAATAAATAAATAAAAAAAAATTGTTCTCTTAATTATTTTTTCAAGTTATTCGAGTGTTGTAAATTAATAATATTATTTCTATATTAATATTTTTTTTAAAAAAATAATCAAAATAATTAACCTAAGTCGTAGGATAACCGCATGTTAGCGGACGCTTCAAATGCCTTAAAAACCTTGTTGAAGCGTAAATAAGAACCTCTTACCCATTATCTCTCAATTTATTAAGTTTTAATCTGTTAAAATCTTTTAAATTAAGTTTTCTTAATTTCTTTAAAAAATTAAGTGGCGACTCTTTTCTAAGTATTTTTCTCAAATTGTTTTATACTTAGAAACATTTCAAAAAAGTAATTTTTCTAAAGATAGGTAAAATTACGGCATAACACAAAGCACAAGAGATTACTCTTTGTTCACTAAGAGAAAAGGTGACAGAATTATGATAGTACTCATCTATGTGGATGACTTATTATTGACAGGGAATGATATAGTTATGATCAAAGAGACTAAGAAAGCACTGCAACATGCTTTTAAAATAAAGGATCTCGGGGAACTTAGATATTTTCTTGGTTTAGAATTTGCCAGAAATGAGGATGGTATACTCATGCACCAGAGAAAATACACACTAGAGTTAATAGCAGATATGGGACTAGCAGGAGCTAAGCCAGTCACAACTCCAATGGAGTTGAATCAAAAACTCACTTCTGTTGAGTTTGATGCCACCATACCTCTTGCTCACACAGATCCACTATTGGAAGATCCTGCAAGTTATCAAAGGCTGATTGGGAGGCTGTTGTACCTCACTACTACTAGGCCTGATATATCATTTGCTGTGCAGTGTTTAAGTCAGTTCATGCATTGTCCAAAGTCTTCACATATGGATGCTGCACTTAGGCTGGTTAGATATCTCAAGTCAGCACCAGGTTTGGGAATATTGATGTCATCCACAGGAAGTAACAGTTTAGAAGTATTCTGTGATGCAGATTGGGGCTCATGTATCAATAGTAGGAGGTCCATTACTGGATATTTAGTCAAGTTTGGAGATTCACCTATTTCTTGGAAGTCCAAGAAACAATCCACAGTATCTCGCAGTTCAGCAGAAGCTGAATACAGAGCTATGGCTTCAACAGTGGCTGAAGTAGTATGGCTGGTTGGCTTATTTCAGGAACTTGGCGTTCATATTTCACTGCCAATATCTTTGCATTCAGACAGTACCTCAGCTCTTCAAATTGCAGCCAATCCTGTTTTTCATGAAAGGACAAAGCATATTGATATTGACTGTCATTTTATTAGGGAGAAGATTCAAGGTGGACTGATTATAACAAGATATTTGTCTACTTCAGAGCAACCTGCTGATGTTTTTACAAAGGCACTTGGGAAAGGTCCTCACAGTCATATTATGTCCAAACTAGGAATGAAGAATATCTTCATAGCTCCTAGTTTGAAGGAGGGTGTAAAGGAATTAAACAAATGTATTAATATGCCTTAATCATGATTAGTTAAAACTGTAATTATACACTTCCTAGTTAGTTATACAGATTAGCTTCTAGAATCAAGTACAGTTAGTTACAAAATTGTTAGAGCTGAATCAGTTTCTATATAAGTGGTTCTATTGTATAGAAGAAGAGTAATAAGAAATTAGTTCATTCTTTTCTCATGAATATTTTCCAGTTCTCTTAGTTGCATGTCAATGTTCTTATTTTCTGCATAATTCAATCAACAAATTCTTCAGATATTCAGGAGTGCGATGTTGACCTTTAAGAAGATCAATATTAACCTCTTCAAATTCAATTCCATTTAATCTTACAAACAAAAAAAAACGATAATCAGATTAAGATGATTAAGAGAAAATAAGTAATGAAAAAATGATGAGAAGATAAGATTTACTTGCAAAAGATGAGAATAGCACGAGAAGGTTGAGAAAGACGATCGACGTAAACTTTGAGAGACATAATGGATGAATAGATGAGATTTTGAGATTTTGATTCAATTTTTAGTGAATTTGTGTGAGAAATGAACCTCTATTTAAAGTTTTTTTTTTTTTTTTTGGTTTGGGTATTTAATTCCGACTGTTTGGTGGAAGAAAAATTGTCAATGGCAGTTCATGGTAGGTGGTAGGGACCCAATTTAATGAAAAATATTTACTCTCAAATTTCTATTTAGTTAAATTGTGTGAGATCGACTTCGCTCTATATGATAAATTTCGTGAGATTTGCAGGCGGAATGTATTTACTTGTTTAAAATTAAAAAATATAAATATTAATTGAGATCAAATTAGACGTGTATTATATAAAAATAAGGTACTTATTACTTAATCATGATTCGGTGACAATAAATTTTTATATGCATATTTCTAATATGATGTCTCTCCTTGTTTAAGATAAGATTGAATTGTTCGAATAGTAAACACTTAGGGATGACAATGGTAAGGAGTGATGTTGGGGCGGGTTTTGTCTCATGCGGGACGGGACGGGGTCTGGCTTTGTTAGGGTGGTAGGGGGTGGGGACAGGGCGGGTTGGATTTTTTTAAGGGATATAGTGCGAGTGCAAGAGAGGGGTGGGTTCTGGAAATGTTAACTGAAATGACATGAATGAGTCAAATTTTTAACGAATGACAGTAAATGATTTTTCTCTCAAAGCTCAATGAGATATTTGAGCCTTTTTTTTCCTTTAGAAAAATAATTTAATTAACAATGTGGCGGAATCATAATTGACCATGTATAAAAATAATTTTGTAAAATAGGAACTATTTTTCGTTAAGAAATAATGTCAAAGATAAGTATTTTCTCAAACGAAAATAACACAAATAAAATCAAACATTTAACAAATAATATAAATAAATATTTTCTTAAAGTTCGATGACATACGTGTGTGCTTTTTCCAAAATAAAAAAGATGTGTTGATGTCACATAATTTTAATATCGTGGATTTGAATCATCAAAGAAGTTAAAAAAGGGTAGAAGTTCAAAATAATGTGTTGATGTCACATAAGTTTTTTAGAATTGACTCATTTTTCAAAGTGAATAAGATAGAATTGCTTAAATAATAAATATTCGTTATTTTTAATTTTAATGTTGTGAGATTAAATCACGAAAGAAGCACAAAAGGTGAGAGCTTATAAGCAAGATTAAAAAGGAATTGAAAATGTTTTTCAAAAAAATTTTTTTTTTTTATAAGAAGCCTTTCGTATTTGACTAATCATATTAAAAAATATGTGTTTGGCTAATTAAACTAAAAACACTTCTTAGCCGCCATTAATGATGGTCAAACTTTTAAAAAGTGTTTTTTTAAAAGCTTAATAAAATATTTTATTTTTTAAAATAACACTTTGACCCATTTTTAAAAGGGCAACTTTCACATATAACAAATAAAAAATTTATATTTGTATGCTATAGCAAAATTTGCATAATTGCGCTCCATAACAAGCATAGAAACTGTATAATTCGCTATACATATACAATTGAAGCGAATTGTATAAAACGAAGTGTATAAAACGAGAAAGAGAAAGACACTTGGGCAGAGACTTGTATAAACACGAAATGTATAAAACGAATTGTATGATTATAAGTGTAGAGAATGATTATATACAATTTGAATTTGTATAAAATGAGAAAGAGAGAAAGACAAAAGAGACTTGGCAGGGAATATACAATTGAATTGAATTGTATAAAACGAGAAAGAGAGAAATTAGATACAATTTGAAATTTGTATAAAACGAGAAAGAGAGAAAGGCAAAAGAAATTGGGCAAGGGAGTATTTTTATTGTATAATTATAAGTGTATAGGACGAAAATATATGTACTTGCATGTGTATATACAATTTTCTCACGCTTTATACAAACAGAAACACAATTTATACATTTCGCTTCTGTTTGTATAAGTGAGAAAGACGAGGGTGGCGAGCGAGATTTGGGAGAGTGGCGAGCGAGATCTGGAAGAGGGGAGAGAGGGGAACAAAAATATATGTATTTATACAATTTCCTCTGCTTTATACAATTAGAAATAATTTTTATACACTTGTGTTTGTATAAAAAGTGAGGAAGCGAGCGAGAGATTGGAGGAGAGTGGCGAGCGAGATATTTGGGAGAGAGGCGCCTGGCAATTTTTTGCAAACGTTTGCTATGGAACACAATTAAATCAAACCCTAGCTACTCCATTTATTTTAGGTTATTAGTTTGCTATTATATATAATTATCCATTTTTAAAATGAAGGCTTCCAACAAAAAAATATTTTCAGATTTTAAATTCAAAATTTTTAATAAAAGATAAAAAAAATGACCTATATTGATACTTATAATTTGTGATAATATAATATTCCAATTTCCAACTAAGAAAAGGTTGTGCAAAATTATTAAAGTGTGTTTCCAGTTGTTCATTGGGCAAATAATATGTATTCAATGATATGCAGATGAATCCTAAATGATAGTACTATTAATCAAATAACGTGGAAACAGTTAAAATTAAATCAACTTTAATATGAGATTATGGTGTAATAATGAGATTGTTTTATTTTTAATTAAAAATCTTAGATTCAAGTCTTGGTATAGAGAAAATTATGTTGGGTGCACCACCTTCAAATGAGCTTTATAGTGTACGATTCAAATTTAATCAGACCTCTAATATGAGCTCCGACCATTGAGTGGGAAACACTAAATCTAAGAGTATTAAACCTAAATTCTGGGTTGCTCAATAAAGTCAAAACGTTAAATGCCAAGTAATGAATAAATATTTTATAATTGATTTCTCCGATTTCTTTTTAATTGATATATACTTAATCCATTCAATTTTATTACTAAGTTTTAATAAGATTTTACCAATTTTAATTTTGATACATCTTTTATTTGTTGAGTTTGAAATCTTTTTTTTTTTTAATACTTCCAGTACAATTGTTTCATCGTTTTGTGACAATGATTTAAAAATTAGGTTGAACACACTATTTTTGAAAACTTTACATCATTTAGTAGGAGAAGAAAATAGTGAATATATGTGTCCTACCACTTCAAAGAATGAAATAACTTTTGTGTAAGATTATTTTTTTTTTTGGTTAAGAGGATATATATATATATATAATAAAAGTACGAGAAGTTAGATTGTACGTACATCCTAGAAGGGTTAATAGATACAATGAAGTTATTAAATTGGACTAACTTATTACATATAGAATGCTTAACTAGTCTAAATACGTTAAACTATTTTTTTGGTTAAGAATTAGTTACGCCACAAAGTACGTTAAATTATGACAATCACATGAAATATAAATATTTTTAAATTTATATCTAGAACTCTTTTTTGCACTTCTTGATATTTAATCCATTGTCTTATTCTTATCCTCTTAATTATTAATGTCAAATCCAATATTTGTTTTATTTCATCTACGATAATTAATTTTGTAAAGATATTTTTCACTTGTATTATTCAATTTTAAAAACATTAAAAAGTACTTTCTCAGTTTCATTTTACTTGACCTATATATCAAATAAATATATTTTATTTTACTTATTCATTTTAGCAAATTAAGAAAGTTTTATTTTATCTTTATTCGACTCTTAATATTAAATAACTACATAAACTAATAGTCACATATATAGTTTCAAAGCAACATTAATAATGTTAACTTATTAAATATATCTATAATTAAATATATTTTAAGAAACATATCAAATTAATAAGGGTCAAGTAATGTAAAACGGAGAGAGTAGTCACACAATTAGAAATAGGACTTAATTACACAAGTAGAAATGCTCCAATTTTCTTTATTGTTTGTGTATATATACTTGTACAAATCATTGAAAATTTCATCATTCCTTTCTCTATCGATTCTATTAAAAGGATGGGGAAGAAGTAGTACTTAATTGAGTTACAAGTAAAAATGATTAGTAAATTCCGACTAAAGTAAGATACATGTGATTAATTTAAGCAAACAAAACCAACATAGACAGTGTGATGCACTAAGTTCTCACTATGTGCGGATATTTTGGCAAAAATTGAACCATTAAAGTCTATTGTATACAATCTTATTCTACATTACAAGAAACTGTCTCCACACCTCGAACTCATGACCTCCTGATCATATGACAACAACTTTACCTGTTACGATCGATGCCTCCCCTTCAAAACCAACATATCTATCATAGTTCCAATCTAGTCAACCTTTCAAATAAATTATTCATAGTTATAGAAAATGCATCTTGAATTTCTCCAGCTTGGATTTTGGATCTCCATACACTAATCCAGGCAACAATTCATAAATTATATATCTTCTCATGTTCTGTTTTTCCCCTGCAGAAATTTTCATTAGCCTGTCCACAACATTAACTTTCATGTTCCTCACATCTAGTCTGTCCACAACATTAACTTTCATGTTCCTCACATCTTCTTGATCAATAAAAACAGAATATTTTTTGTTATCTTGTGGTAAATGTGAATTTAGGTCTTAAATTTAATTCACACCCAAAAGTTAGCTCAAAAGGAGGAGGATTGCCCAAGACTTATAAGGAGTTCACTCATCTCATTAATTACCGATGTGAGATTTTTATCATTCTTTAACACCCCACCTCACGCCCACTGCTTAGCATCTAGTGCGTGGGCAATTTTAATTTTGGGGACCCCAACATCGGGTGAGACGGGCCCTACTCTGATACCATGTGAAATTAGGTCTTAGGCCTAACTCACATCCCAAAAGTTAGCTCAAAGGAAGGAGGATTGCCCAAGCCTTATAAGGAATCCACCCATCTCATTTATCACCGATATGAGACTTTTGTCATTCTTTAACAAGTAAATGCCAAGGATATTGGTAGTATGCTGTAAATGGATCAAATATTACTGGAATACAACCTGATATAAGTGAATCAAACACTGATTTTCTTGTAGGGCTATCGCCCGGAGGCTGTAAACAGAATTCTGATTCAATGAACAACTCGATGATAGACTCGGGTTGATCACATGAACCTGAACTACAATTCATGAATTTGCATTGATCACTAGTTGAAGTGCATTGATTGATCAAGATTGACCTAATGCATTCTGGTGCATCAGGCCTTGCTGCACCAGCAAAACTTATGAGGCTTTTTCGACTTTTGTTGAGGAGTTTTAACTGCCATGTTGTTATGTCATTGTCTGATTGTGGATGGAAAAATGTTGGATGAGGTATTCCTATGTCGTTGAGGTGCCATGGTTGTCGTTCTATCAATAGCTTCACCGGATTCTGCATTTCGTTTAGCTCCAAGAATCTACTCCCCCAATTTGAGTTGTTATATCTTCTGAAGTCCCAAGAAATTTTCCCAAGTACAAAGATATGATCTTTACCTGCATGTAGCTTGGACATTATAACAAAGATATGATCTTTAACTATCAGTTTGTTCTTTTTTTTTTTTATCTGAATTATTAGTATCTATGTATTAAAAGTTGAAATACATCTCAAAGCTGACTAGGCCAACTTTCTGTTTTTTCTTTTTTCTACCTGAACTATTACCATCTACTCAACTATGTGTGTTTTCACCGACAAATAATAGTTGAGATGACTAACTCACAAAAAAAGTGATAGTTCAAGTATGAAAAGTGAACAACTGATAGTTGAAATGTGAAACTCAGGTTAGTTCATTATGCATTAAAATCACTTACATTATTAATACCATTGATTTTTATGACTTGACTAGTCACTAGCCCTCGTATTATAAGATTCTCACCCTGTGGTTGACATTCCATTCCCTTTAGGTGTAGGTGCTCGTTCTATATTGATTTGATTGGGCTGGGGCTCCCGAGGTACATATGGCCGGCTCTTCGGATGTCACGGTGATACAAACAAAGAAAAGACGATGGTTTTTAACATACCCTTGAATAAAAAGTCAATCCTTACCAAATAAGGAAATATAATAAAATAATCTACCTTCTTTTTTCCTTCCCGTTGATTTCCTCCGATTGCTACTAGTCCGAGTTACCTCAGAGATAGTTAATTTTACATACTTTTATATCAAATATAGCGATGTCATTGATATACATTATTATACATAGATTTAAAAAGTATATCAAATATAGTACTAATAATACATAAAACTAATATATGTATTATTTTTTCTGATATACTTCACCAAACGAATTATATACAACTCTGAATCAACTACAACTTAATTAGGTAGAGAATGTATGTTAAATAATCATATGATAAAATGCTAAAAATGTAAATATAAATATTTATCAATATTTATTGCCTGCTCGGAACCACCAATTATAATGAAGCAAATTAGAATTTTAATTGTTTTTACTTTATGTAATTATGTTTATATTGATTTGGCCATTGGCGGAATTTAGCATCCACAATAATCAATCAAAACACCAAGTGGAATGGACCTACCAAATTGATTTAGAAAATCACGATGAATTTATACTTGATGAGTGTAACAATATGTCCATATGGAATGTTTCTATTAGACAAATACTACATGGTTCAAGTAGAGCAATTTTATTTGTTGTTTACAAATTGACAAGTTATTTCATAATATATAAATGTACCATTTAATTTCACCTTAATTAAGGTCTATGCGGGGGATTACATAATATATAAATGTACCCTTGATGTGGCACATGAGCCTAACTCAACCCAAAAGTTAGCTCATGAGGGGAGGTTTATCCAAGTCCATATAAAGAGACCAAATTCTCATCCCTCTACGATGTGGGACATCTTAACACTCCCCCGCACGCCCAGACCTGCCTATTGGAGCGTGAGCACTTCTAAATGGGGACCCATCATCGGTAAATAACAAATTGAAATGAGTCTGGCTCTGATACCATTTTAAGAGTTAGGCCCAGGTGCCACATTTTAACAATGTGCTCTTAAATCACATAAAAAATTTGAGTGTATCGTTTTTCAAATAACAAGTACCTAAAATATCAAATGATAAAAAGGGTCGGTTATACACACCCTCCACCTCCAACCTTAAACATCGTGGAGTCTTAATAGACAAAACAATAAGAACTGCTTTTATTCAGAAGATAGTACAGTACAACTCAAAATTCTCAGAATTGTCTTAAGAAATAAGAATACAAAACATACCACACATCAAACTAAGAAATATGCATCCTTTAAAGATCACAAAATGTCATAATGTAGGCCTTGAGTACAACATTGTAATAGATTTCAATTGCGGATACGTTTAGCTGCTTGCTCCACCAGCTCGCTGCTTCCGAAAAATCTCGCTAACTTTGAAGAGAGTTGCATGTATTTCATCGAAATAAGGTGTTGTGGCACTCTTCACATCATCAATCCACTTCAACACGTTCTTGTGCGGGCTTAATAGATCCTCACGATCCTTCTCATCAAGAAACTGTATTCAACAAGAAGAAACCGGACTTTAATGGACATGATTTCAGGAATACGTCCTGACGTTTAACATATATTGTGTATTTCTACTCATTATGCAAAATAAAAACAAGAAACGTCTTTTTATACCTCGAGTTGCATAATCTCACAAACTAAGCTAAGATCTGCTAGGGAAGGTTGAGAATTTCCAAGCAAAAAGCTTCCGTCTTTCTGCAGCCAATAGGTATCAATCGTCGCAAGAGATGCAGAAAGGAGATTTTTACCTTCTGCAGCAGCTTGTGGATTCAAAGGCAATCCAAATGCAGGTGCCAGTATAGTGTTAAAGATATATCCCGCTGAAAACAGAAGAAACGATGAGGCCACAGGAGAAACAACAAAAGACGTACGTATATTGTAGTAGAAACGATAAGGCCACAGGCAAACTAGCTGAAGCCACCAAAGATGCATAACGGTGGCGCCCTAACTGTTAAATGGACCTTCCACCCTCAAAAGCTAACTCAAAGGAAAGAGGAATGCCCACGTCATCTAAGGAGTCCAGGCATCTCATCCCAGTCCGATGTGGGATCATTCTCATCACCTGTCCTCACGCCCAAATACTGTCCGAAATGGAGTATGAACAATCATAAACCAAGGTATATAATCACCCTTCCCCCCTCTCTCCCCCGCACAATGGCTCACATCGGACCATAGGCTTGACTCTGATACTATGTTAAATAGACCTTAGGCCTAACCCAAACCGATGTGTGATCATTCTTCCTATCTATTTTAAAGATAACAATTCCCCTTCTAAATCAGACTAAGTTCCTCCATAACAAATTCAAAAGCTCATAGCAAATTAACCACCTAGCAATGAACAAATGGAAGCAAAGAGTATCTACAACACACAAAAAAGTACCTGAACCACGACGTAAGTTAGAGTGGTGCCAATCCAAGACACATTCTACATTTGCTCTTTTCTGCAGGTCTTTTGGATACCTTCATCATAAAACAAAAAATCGTGAGGATATTGTAGATCACAATCCTATTAATCTATAGCCCAGTGTTTACATTAAAACAATCATGCTTAACTAGACACGAAAATTAAGAAGCGTACAGAACTAAACTTACCAATGATCAGCAGTTTCTGCAAATGCAGAAGCTAGATATCTAAGAATCGCATGACTGCAAAACACACAGAAAATTTATGAGCCAGCTATTAAATAATCTAAATAAGCCATAAATTGCATCACTGGAATAATTGTTACACAAATCTTCAATCAAAAAGGATCCATTCGGTGCACGTATAAATCATTTTAACATCAACATAAAAGCTAGATCTAACAATGGACAAACATGAATTCGTCGACAATATTAATACATGTATCTTTGATACCAAATACACAAAACCTCCACAACCACGATTTACACTCTTAAATTATACTCGTATGCTGTAGCTCATATTATATCAGTAGAGGCAAAATCAGAATTTGAAAATGTTAGTGGATTCTAGTAATAATATATATACATACTAAACGAATTTCTTCAAATAAAAACAGAGTTCGAAAAAAATCTCTAGCTCCGTCCCTGCATATGAGTAATTTATATAAGAAATTAAAATTACCTTTCGAAAAGCTTAAAAGTATCATGAACTATGGCTGGTACTTGCTTCATGATATTAACTTCTGCAAACGAAAAACACACTATTTTTTAAGAAAAGTAATCTAATAATTGAGTCTGATCTAGATTTTGAAATATTATCTTCAAATATCTATTTGGTCGTTAAATTTCAAATTCCCATAAACTAGCTCAGAATCGACTTTTGGACCTTCACCGAGAAAACTTTAAATTCTAATATTTCGAGTTTTAACTTCAAAATGTATGAACAAACAAACGAACCTTGATATTCAGGAGTGCGATGTTGACCTTTAGCAAGATCAATATTAACCTCTTCAAATTCAATTCCATTTAATCTTACAAACAAAAAAAAACGATAATCAGATTAAGATGATTAAGAGAAAATAAGTAATGAAAAAATGATGAGAAGATAAGATTTACTTGCAAAAGATGAGAATAGCACGAGAAGGTTGAGAAAGACGATCGACGTAAACTTTGAGAGACATAATGGATGAATAGATGAGATTTTGAGATTTTGAGATTTTGATTCAATTTTTAGTGAATTTGTGTGAGAAATGAACCTCTATTTAAAGTTTTTTTTTTTTTTTTTTTGGTTTGGGTATTTAATTCCGACTGTTTGGTGGAAGAAAAATTGTCAATGGCAGTTCATGGTAGGTGGTAGGGACCCAATTTAATGAAAAATATTTACTCTCAAATTTTTATTCTATTTAAATTGTGTGAGATGGACACCGCTTTGCATGATAAATATTGTCAAATTTGTAGGCGGAATATGTTTATTTGTTTAAAATTGAAAGATATAAATATTTGTTGAGATTGAATTAGATGTGTATTATATCTGAAATAAAATGCGTATTACTTAATCATAATTAAGTGATAATGAATATTTATATGGAGACAAGAATGTGATGTCTCTCCTTGTTTTAGATTAAATTGAGTTGTTCGTATGATAAAGTTTGACAGTGGTAAGGAGTGATGCGGGGCGAATTTTGTCTCATGCGAGATGGGGCGGGGTCTGGCTTTATGGGGTGGGGATAGGGCGGGGATATAGTGCGAGTGCAGGAGATGGATGGGTTAACTGAAATAACATAAATGAGTCAATCTTTTCAGGAATGAGATATACGATTCTTTTCTCAAAATTCAAAGACATATTTGAGCCTTTTTTTTCTTTATAAAAATAATTTAATTAAGGGAAAAAGAACAATGTACCCCCGAATTATCGTAAATAGTATGCAAATATTTTTCGTTATACTTTTGGGACATTGATGCACATGCTGTCCAAAAACTAAAGCATATATACCATTTATACTAATAGATATACACATGTCATAATCTTATCTATCGATCCGACAATTATTACATATCAGATCGACGGATAAGATTGCGCCACGTGTCCCTATTTAGTTTTCCGTTAGAGCGTGTGACATATATACTCTAGTTTTTGGATGGCAAGGCCATCAATGTCCCACAAGTATGACGGACGGTATCTGCATACCATTTACTATAGTTTGGAGATATATTTGTCCCGTTTTCCTTTAATTAATAATGTGATTAGAATCATAATTGACCACGTATAAAAAATAATTTTTTAGAATAGAAACTATTTTTCGATAACAAACAATCAAAGATAAGTCCTTTCTCACACAAGAATAACATAGATATATCAGACATTTATCAAATAATATAAATATTTTTTTAAAAAAATTCGATTACATACGTGAGCTTTTTCCAAAATAAAAAGATGTCTTCTTGGTTTCACATTGGGTTATGGGTGATGAGTGTGAACATATGTTTTGTTTATTTACTAAATTATTACTACGTAAGGGATGAGGTGAAGTGTGAACCCTACTTTTAAGGTTTAAATATAGTAGTTGTATAGTACTATTTGAATTATGAATAATGGGCATATGGACCTGCCCTCTATTATTCGATGCTCACGTTTTTCTATATCAAGATAATGCATTTGTTTTTTCACATTTAAAAAAATGGATTTATTTTGAAAAGTGGATAAAAACTTTTGTTTATATAGTAAATATGTATTTGTATTTTCAATTTTAATATCGTGGATTGAAATCATTAAAGAAGTTAAAAAAGGGTAGATGTTGAAAATAATTTGTTGGTGTCACATATTTGTGTTTGAATTTTACTTATAATTTATTTGATAATTTTTTTAAAACTAATTCTTTTTCAGAAGTGAATAAGAGGAGATTACTTAAACGATAAATATTCTATATTTTCAATTTTAATGTAGTGAGAATTAAATCATGAAAGAAGCACAGAGGGTGAAAGCTTATAAGCAAGGATAAAAAGGAATTGAAAATGTTTTTCAAATTTTTTTTTTTTATAAGAAGCCATTCGTATTTGACTAATCATATTTAAAAATATTGTGTTTGGCTAATTAAATTAAAAAACACTTCTTAGCCGCTATTAATGTTGGTCAAACTTTTAAAAAGTGTTTTATAAAAGTACAAGTATTTTTGAAAACTAATTTTTGTAGTTTTTAAAACACAGTTATTGTTACTCTTTAAAATACTTACTTTCTCTTAAAAGCTTGACGAAATAATTCAAAATACTTACTTTCTCTTAAAAGCTTGATGAAATAAAACACAGTTATAATTCTTGTTACTGTTCAAAATACTTACTTTCTCTTAAAAATTTGATGAAATATTTTATTTTTTAAAATAATATTTTTGACCCATCTTTTTTAGTCAGAGCTTCCAATAAAAAATATTTTTAAAATTCAAATTCAAATTTTTTAAATAAAGATAAAAGAGATCTCAAGCTATATTGGTACTATATTGTTTGTGACAATATAATATTCCAAACCAAGAAAGGTTGTGCAAAATTATTAAAGTGTGTTTCCATTTGTTCATTGGGCAAATAATTATGTATTCAGTGACGTTGAGGCAGAGGAATCCTAAATGATAGTACTATTAATCAAATAACGTGGAAACAATTAAACGTAACAATCAATATTAACGTAACATTGCGGTGTAATAATGAGATTGTTTTATTTTTAATTAAAAATTTTAGATTCAAGTCTTGGATATAGAGAAAATTATGTTGGAAGCGTTACCTTCGAATGAATTTTATAGTGTACGATTTAAATTAATCAGAGCTCTAATACGGATTCTGATCACAATTAAGAAACAAAAAAAGAGATTTCCTTCGGTTTATTTTAGTTATCTTATTTTTGTTTATTATTTAAGAAATTATATTTTTTATTATTTTATTTGTAATTATTTATAATATTAACTTCTTTTAAATAAATTTTCTTTCTTGATGCAAATGAAGGGTATCCGTTAATACAAATATGACATATTGATTTATTTATTTTTAAAAAGAATAAAATTGAAAGAGTAATGTACCAAAATTTAGGGTTGTTCAAAATACTATTGATGTCCTAAAGTCAAATTGTTAGATGCAAAGTTATGAATAATCATTTTATAATTGATTTCTCCAATTTCTTTTTAATTGATAGTATATTTAATTCATTCGATTTTATTACTGGACTTTAGAAAGATTTTACCAATTTTAATTTTGAAATGTCTCTTATTTGTCGAGTTTGAAATCTTAATTTTCTAAAATACTTCCCATACAATTTTTTCATCGTTTTGTGACCATGATTTAAAAATTAGGTTGAACGCACTATTTTTTTTTAAAAACTTTACATCATATAGTAGAACAAGAAAATAGCGCACGCAGAAGGGTGTTCAATTAGACACCCTTCGTCAGAAATAAAATAGTATATATATAAGTAAAATAATATACAAAATAATTAAATAACCTATTTTAGATATTCTTAACATAAATTATTTGAACACCCTTTAATAAATTTTTAGCTCCGACACGGTGTCCTCTACCCCTATATATAAAAATGAGAGTGCAAGGATTAGTTACACCACAAGTACCTTAAATTATGACAACCAGATGAAATATAAATGTTCTCGAATTTATAATGGAGTCTACTGTCTTATCTTTTATCCTCTTAATTAATAATGTCAAATCCAATATTTGTTTTATTTCATCTACAATGATTAACTTTGTAAAGATACTTTTCACTTTGTGTCATTTATTTTTTTTAAAAAACATTAAAAAGTACTTTCTCGATTTCATTTTATTTTATTTGACTTATATTTCAAATAAAAATTTCATTTCACTTGTTTTATTTTAGCAATTAAGAATTTTTTTTATACTACTTTTAATATTAAATAACTACATATATAGAGTGGTAGTCGAATTTATAGTTTCAAAGCAATATTAATAATGTTAACTTATTAAAATACATCTATACTTAAATATATTTTAAGAAGTCTGCCAAGTTAATAAGGGATAAGTAACGTGAAAGAAAGGGAGTCCGGGGCGGAACCACATTGGGTCTAGGGGGTTCACCCGAACCCTTTTGACAAAAAAAATATAACATATATATAAGGTAAATTTTCTGTATTTTCGTAGAAATATATATTTTGAATTCCCTTAATAATAAATAGAAATAGATGGCTCAGTGGCAAGTACCCTGAATATTAAGATGCACACCCCAATTCAAATCCATATGAAAATATTTATTTATTTTCCTTTTTTAGTTTAGTTTATTTTTTTAAAGAAAAAATCAGTTATGTTTTTCAAGCTTTTTTTAGCCTTATTTTTCATTTTAAAATGTGTAAACCAAAATAATTCAAGAACCCCTCTTCTAAAAACTTATTTACACATTTATATTTTTATTTTTCAAACTCCTTAAACGAGAATCCTGAGTCCGCCACTAGAGGAAGTAATCACCAACTTCAAAAGGACATTTTCTTTTTAACAAGTTTGTTACACAACTAGAAATAGGACTTGAGTACACGAGTAGAAATACTCCAATTTTCTTTATTTTTTGTGTATATATATACTTGTACAAATCATTGAAAATTTCATCATTCCATTCTCTATCAATTATATTTAAAGGATGGGAAAAAGTAGTACTTAACTGAGTTACAAGTGATGAACATGTAAAATGATTAGTAAATTCTGACTAAAGTAAGATATAAGTGATTAATTTAAGCAAACAAAACCAACATCAATATTAGACAGCTCGATGCACTAAGCTTTCACTATGTGCGGATATTCTGACAAAAACCGAACCACAGGAGTCTGTTGTACACAACCTTATCCTACATTATAAGAAACTGTCTCCACACCTCGAACTCATGATCTCCTGATCATATGATAACAACTTTTCCTGTTACGACCGAGGCTCCCCTTCAAAACCAACATATTTATCATAGTTCAAATCTAGTCAACCTTTCAAATAAATTATTCATAGTTATAGAAAATGCATCTTGAAATTTCTCCAGCTTGGATTTTGGATCTCCATACACTAATCCAGGCAACAATTCATAAATTATATATCTTCTCATGTTCTGTTTTTCCCCTGCAGAAATTTTCATTAGCCTGTCCACAACATTAACTTTCATGTTCCTCACATCTTCTTGATCAATAAAAACAGAATATTTTTTGTAATCTTGTGGTAAATGCCAAGGATATTGATAGTATGCTGTAAATGGATCAAATATTACTGGAATACAACCTGATATAAGTGAATCAAACACTGATTTTCTTGTAGGGCTATCGCCCGGAGGCTGTAAACAGAACTCTGATTCAATGAACAACTCGATGATAGACTCGGGTTGATCACATGAACCTGAACTACAATTCATGAATTTGCATTGATCACTAGTTGAAGTGCATTGATTGATCAAGATTGACCTAATGCTTTCTGGTGCATCAGGCCTTGCTGCACCAGCAAAACTTATCAGGCTTTTTCGACTTTCGTTGAGGAGTTTTAACTGCCATGTTGTTATGTCATTGTCTGATTGTGGATGGAAAAAAGTTGGATGAGGTATTCCTATGTCGTTGAGGTGCCATGGTTGTCGTTCTATCAATAGCTTCACCGGATTCTGCATTTCGTTTAGCTCCAAGAATCTACTCCCCCAATTCGAGTTGCTATATCTTCTGAAGTCCCAAGAAATTTTCCCAAGTACAAAGATATGATCTTTACCTGCATGTAGCTCGCACGTTATAACTAAGATATGATCTTTAACTATCAGTTGTTCTTTTTTTCTATCTGAATTATCAGTATCTATGTATTAAAAGTTGAAACACATCTCAAAGCTGACTAGGTCAACTACCCGTTGTTCCTTTTTCCTGCCTGAACTATCACCATCTACTCAACACTGTGTGTTTTAACACGTAAAAAATAGTTGAGATGACTAACTCACGAAAAAAAGTGATAGTTCATTCAAGTATGAAAAGTGAACAACTGATAGTTGAAATGTGAAGCTCATGATAATTCAGGTGTGTGTTGACTATATCTCTAAATAGTACAATGCTATTTATAAAGGTTTAAATCTTTGATCCGTCTCTGTTTTACCTGATCTTTTAAACCAAGTTGGTTGCGACTCGAGCCATTTGACAAGTTCTAGCCCCAAAGAGTCCTTGACATCATCTGTAACATTCTTGAAATGCCATCTCAATACATCAAGTCCAGCATAAAAAGGCACATAAAAAAGATCTGCTTCACTTATGTTATGTACTCTACAAGGATGATTCATAACTCTTGAATGAAATATCAACTCCAATGAATACTGATGAGTTTGATACCATCGTTTTCCTAGCTTTTGTACTGGTTCACCCATTGCATCATTGCTGAAATAATCACATAAATCGACCCACGGAACCATATCAGCACACTGAGACACCAAATCCTTGTTAAATTTTGTTGGTAAATCGTACACATAAATTCCCCTGCCATCACATAACGTTGCATTATGATTTTGGATCGTTGATGTCCATGATCTATGCATTTCTAATTGATCCTCCACGTCGTTATAAGCAACAAGCAACTCCTCATCACTTTTAACCATGCCATTTCTAAAGGCATGGTACCCTGGAGGGATTGGTATACCAAGACGCGTTGATTTTTGTTGCAAGTCATCAACAAATTTCGTTGCATTAGTAGTAACATTTGATGAAATGGAACTCGAGGCTTCAAGATTCGAGTGTGTGCCTGCAGAAATGCAATAAAGGTCATTGAGTTTACGCGATTGGAAGCAGAGATGGATGATGTTATCAGAGATAATGGTGGACGATGACGACCATAAGAATATGAGAAGGAAGATGATGATTGTAATAGCTATAAGAAATACAAGTTTAGCTAAGCTAAGGAGTTCATTTTTGTAGAGCTTAGTTTTTTTCTTGGAAAAAGTAGTAGTCATTTTGGTGACTAACAAAGATTTTTCTTGATCTTTTTAAATTTTCTCTTCTACAAATGCTTTTACTTGTAGACTTTGATATTAATAATAATTTGTTAATTTTTGTGTCATCAAGAGGATTAATTGAGTTTGACTTAACATGGAAGCACGTAGTAGCATGTCAAATATGAAATATCAATATTAATTGTGGGCACGTTTAATAGGATCCATCTACTTATATTCAGTCTCCATTAAAATTTGTTTTCCAGGCTTATACATGGTTAAAGTTATTTTTTTCTGTATATATATAGAAAATATTGAATTTCTTTGATTTTTTTCGTGTGTTTGCTTCTTCATATATTGAATCCTTTAATGAAAATCATGATTTTGTCGTAATGTGATTATAAACTAAAATATGTTAAATATATCAAAAATGTAATTTAATCTTGTGATTTTAAATATATCAAGTGAAAAATAGAATTAATAAATTATAAAAAAAATAAAATTGAAACGGACTAAAAATAATCAAATAGGAACAAATTAAATTTGAGGAGTAGTATTCGCATCTGCCTTTCCAATATTTTAATAGTTACCACTCAAGTATTCAGTGCATAGTATACATTCTCTTTCTTCTTGTAGTTTTTACTTAATTTTTTTTTATTATTGGCTGTTGACTTTTTTTAAAATATAAAATAAATTAAGGTTACATTTTATCAATGGTATAGTTAAAAGTTCTGTTGAAGGTGTTGAAGGTTTAATATACGTGTAAAAATTAATTGATTGACAAAGGATGTTCAATTAGTATTCGTTACCTATATGTCTACGATGTACTTAAATATACCCTCAAACCCTACTAATGAAATAATATTAGATATGTTATTGATGTTGGTTAACAATTTTATTCTGTTAAGTTTTAAAAGTTCGGTAAAATGTAATATAGTTTTCTACATTTTTCAAACCCTATTGAACACATCCTAATTGAACTTCAAAGTTCAAAACCAGATTAATTGGCAGTCGTCACATGGTCCCACATGCACACTTGTCTGCTAATCTATGTTGTTTTAATGCAGGCCTCTCTCCATAATTGCCTATTAAAATAAAATAAAAAGTTGCTTAGTTGACTTTCTCTAAAATATTATATGTGAAAAAAAGTACTATAGGGTGTAAAGTTGTACCACGAAAATTAAAAGAATATTATTAACATTAACTGTACAATTAGGAGTACGAATTAAGTATGTTTATCTTGGTACAGATGTAAGCACTACAATAAATCTGTGATATTGCCAAATCTCAAGCTAATTAATCAATCACAGAAAACAGAGTTTATCAAAAAGTGACTGAAAAATAAAGTTTTTGGTCTAAATTTTAAAAATTACTCCAAACTTTAGAGGTAATTTAAAAGAATCACATACAACATTTTAAAAAATAATAAAATAGAACACGTTATCATATATGCCAATAAACGAAATGATCTCCTACGACGACTTACAAATTAAATAGAAAAAAAATAACGTAGGATGAATTATACACAAAAAAGTATGCATGTCTTGTGCTTCACCAAATCCATAAGATATGAAATTGCATTACATGCACAACAGCACCCGCGCACCAGTGGTCTAGTGGTAGAATAGTACCCTGCCACGGTACAGACCCGGGTTCGATTCCCGGCTGGTGCAATTTGTTTTTTTTTTTAAAAAATAAATTCTTTGCCTTAAGCTTGTAAAATCACTCATTTTATATAGTCCAATAAGCCTGTGAGATCAACAAATTTATACAAGTAAACCTACTCTCAAAATAGAATGAGTTTCCAGCATCATTCGCTACACTAATCAAGAAGCTGCATCAATTTTGCACATATCATCCCATGATTACATCCACTTTTATCAGCTAATACTACTTGGAGTTGCATAATATCTCCACAAAAAATGTAAGTCAAGTAGCTCTAAAGAGTATGAACGAGACAGCCGGGGAGACACAAAAGTACATGGAAGAAGAACAACATGCCAAACCATGTAAGAGATTGTACCAGATACAAGTAGGATCTTTGGGACAAAATTCTTGTGGCAAACTTCAAAAGCAGTTTCTATGCCACGGATGAAATGGTGAATGAACTCTCATGATCCACTACCCCCTGATTGTGATCGGGACTTTACAAAGAGTCTTACAGTTGAGAAGATGAAAGAAGGCTCTTCCATGGCTCCATTTACATAATCTCCAGAGGGAAGCCTCTTTGATACTGGTGGTATAAGAGCGATGCCAAGCTCGTCAATTGTCATAAGGTGACGTTCTGTGAATGGGTTATACCACATAAATGAATTCATCGCTGGTGCCACAAAAAAGGGTTTCTTATAGTCCCATGCTCGCACAATGCAGGTCAGCAAGTTATCACACAATCCACCAGCAATCTACATCATAAAAGTACATATCAATTTATATGTGCCATAAAAAGAAACGAGTAAGCTAGTAACCTCAAACGACTGTATAACCATGAGATGCAAATCCTACAAATATTTATGTTATATCTGAATATTCTGGACGCCTGTTTTACCGAATTTCCACACTTGCCACAGATCTTTTCACTTTCAAGTTTCAGGATACTTGCCATGGACACACGAGTATCCAGGGAACCAAATTCCATGATAACTTTACTAAGTCTAGGTCCTCAGTCAAATTAGTAATTTTTCAACATTTATCTGAACTTAGTTATCACTATGGTTAACTAGTAGTATATAAGGAGATGAATTTATTTCTTGCAGTGAAAATGTATATCCAATCTATGCTGCTTGGACTCTTCAAAAATGTCGACGGGTGCGTGTCGAATCCTCCAAAAACAGTGTATTTTTGAAGGATCCGACATGGGTGCGGCAACATTTTTGGAGAGTCCAAGCAACTTAGTATCCAATGTCATGGAATGATAAGTAAGAAGATACAAGGAGACATCACCTTTCCAAGCGTATTTGCTGATAAAGGGGCAATAACCATGATATCAGCCCACCTACGGAGCTCAATGTGTAGCACACCATCACCCACCTTCTTCCAAACGGACCATTCATCATCATCTGTATAAAGGTCGACGTTTCTTGGAAATGACCCTGTATCTATGAATGGAAGAGAAGCTTTTGTTGCAACTGCTTTGACTTCTGCCCATTCAGAAAAGCATTGACATAGATTTGAAAATTTGATAGCTGCCACACTTCCACTTGCAGCTAGCAGAATCCGAGGTTTACGTGAAGCATAGTTAGGCTCCATTCTTCCTATAACCTGCAAAAGTCAGAATTAATTTTCTAATTGTATCAAGAGAAAAAAACAATAATTATATGAGTGTGGCACCTATGAGAGAGAGAAACAAGTAGATACAACGTAGATCACTAGCAAAATTTGACAACCTTATATATCTATATGCCATTCAGTCGAGATAGCACTTCACATTTACAATGACGTTGATTACGATGCCATGACTTCATATCACTAAGATTTGCAAACAAAGGCTACATGCCTTCATTTACAATAATAAGAAGAACAACAGCTATCCCTTTATGCAGAGTACCAAATCAAGTAGTTATTGAGAGAAATGTCATGTAAACGAACCAACTTTACATAGTAAAGAACCATTCATTATAAGAATTAGGAAAGATTAATGAGGCAAATAGTCACTCTGCTTCCTATCACCACAGACTCTTCAAGTCTTCAGCAATATTACTATTCACTGCAACATGGTTTAGTACAAAAGAAATCCCATCGATGGTTTAGTACCACATAATTGGAGCATATCACAAAATCCAAAAATAACGTAGTGTGTGTAAAAAAGATACATGTAGATATTTGTACTGCTGTCCGAATATATATATGTATATTGTGCTAAATATTGGAATCTAATAGAACAAAAACCTACAAGCCTTTTTTGTCAGATTCTTTAGTTAGATCACACCACGACATTTGCTAATCCTACATAATATGTACGCAAAGCTAATATTATTGACTCTGCTTTACTTTAGTATTTTTCTTTTCTTGAAACAGTTCATTTTGTTCACTGTTTTCAAAAATGACATTCATTTAGAGATTTTGGTTTACTATTGTTAATCCTAAATTGCTAAGAGTGATCAAATTGAAATCATCTGCTCATCTTACAAGTGGACTTCACATTACAACTCTCAAAACCCATTATTTATTATAAGACCTTTGATGCCCCTAGTAAAATCTTTTACATTAGCCTTTCCCCAGAACAAAGAAGAAAAAAGATATAACAGTGTCTCTTAAGTTTTAACACCAAACTATAGACCGATCCCAAAATGAAAAGACTCAAACCTCGTGTACTGACCAAACCAGGGGCTACCTTTTATATATATGTATATATAAATAAGCTATTGAATCCCCTTGACTTAGCTTCATTTTTTTTATAAAGTAATAAGTTCATTAGAAAAGGGAAAAAGCTCAACCGTATACAAGAAGTATACCAGAAGTAGAACACCTTACAAGAGGACATGGTTTTCTACAAATAACACCCACTCATCTATACATGTAGGAATCCCATGGGTGCACCAAATGACATAAGGAAAAATAGGTCATTCCTCAAGTGTAAAAAGCCTTTCTCTACTCCCTCAAAAGCTCTTCTATTTCTCTCTCACCATATGATCCACAGAAGTCCTAGAGGATTAACATCCCATTCCCCTTGACTTAATTCATATCTTAGGCATGACACTTTTACATTTCTGTAAGTCCCCATGATAAATTTTTAGCTCCGACGCTTGACCAAACTATGTGAATTTACCACGGTATGATCAATTGAGGCAAATTATAGTACTCCTTCTATTTCGATTTGTCTGTCTCCCTTTCCTTTTAGTCCATTTCAAAATGAATGTTGAATTCCATTTCAAACAACTCTTCAATTTCAACTTTTAACCATGACATGCTCAAAATCACAGAAATTAAAGTACATTTTGGTACATTCGACATATCGTTAATTTAAAACAACAAGATTCAAAAGCATTCTATTAATTTCATAAACTCACATGCACCAATACTTTATGTTTACGAACGATCGATCCCTTTAGTCAGTTCCAAATACAAAATTATACCAATACATACATTCCACAAAGTAATAATCGAAGCATCACTACGCCCATAAACTGAAATAGATTGACTACAAACAAACGGAAAATAAACATTCAGAGAAAACGCATAAGCAGAGCAGTGAACTTACCGAAAACTTGAGTAGAAATGAAAATGAAAATTGAAGTGCGAAACTTGTGAAGAACAATTCTTTCGAGAAGTCAGTACTCCGTTTACTTCGGCGGCGTTGAGAAAACCCTAACCGGAAGTCGGACGCCGATCAATTTTGTAAGAGCGAAAAGGGCGGGATAAGCGCAATTTGTGCTTTATAGCATTTTTAACGGAGAATTGCAATTTGGGACTTCTGAAAGATTTTTTTTTGAAAAGAAAAGTCTATATAGTTTACTTGGGCACCAAAAGCCAATTCTGGGCCTCCATCTAATTGGACCCACTAGATAGGATACATATGTCTCGATCTTATATGACTTGGCTGGATGTAGTAGAGTTGATCGAGTTTGTATATAAATTTTAAGTATTTTAAATTGTTAATGTGATTTAAAGTACGTAATTTTCAAATAATATATATTATTTCTTCTATTGCAATTTATGTGGCACATGTGAAATTTAAGTTATTAATTATTATGATTTATAATATTATACTATAAATTTTTTTCGTAATTTTTAATACATAACATGAAACGGAGAATGTACTTTAAATAAATAGAGAAATTGAAATGGAAGGGCAAATTAGTCAATTTTGTCCCAATTTATGTGATATTTGTGAAACTGCGAGAGTCAACAAAAAAATTTCAATTATTTTAAATATTATATGTTGTTAATTATTGTGATTTATAGTACTATTTTTTTCGTGACATTTTTTTCTGCCGATCACGATATTTATAAACTCACTTGCATGCACCTTAATTTGCTGGATTGGAGAATTGAATATATGAAAATAAATTAATTTAGTATTATCTCAATAGCCCCAATAAAATCCACAAGAATTGGTGAAGTTGATGTTGAGATGAAAACCTTTAAGGTCACCTATCTACATGACAAAGAAGAGAGCACAAACTGGCATTGCTGAGAAATACCAAGTAATCATTGTCTCGCGTAGGGGTGTCAAATGAGTGGGTTGGGTTGAAATTGGAAATATTACAATGGATTGAATAGAAATCGGATTGGATATTGACCCGTCCAAATTTACTTTAGGCTCAAATAGATTGGGCTAAAAAACGGGTTGGATCTGGACCCGCCCAATTTGATCCGATTAATCTCAATAATTTAACATATTGATTTTTAACTTTTATAATTACAATTGAATTTTCGCTCAACAATTTTTTATTAAAAAAGTAACTAATGGATAGCTAAATCCTAAAAGATGTTAAATAGATAATAATTCATACCTTCAATATAAGAACATTTCTTAATAAAAAGTTTTAAAACGGGTTGAAACTGGAGATTGAATTGGGCTCAATTGAGAATTCTCTTCAAATGGGTTAAAACTTGAATGGGTTGAGATTGAACCCAATTCAAAATATCTTGAGTCCAACCCTTAAAATTCTTGACGAGTTGGGCGGGTTACCTATGTTTGGGTTCATTTTTGACACCACTAATCTCGCGTATTCCTCTTTACTATTAGTTGTATTACTTCAATAGTTTCTTTTTCTTTTGAGTTATATTTTTTATTTTAATTTATTTTTTTTGCACTTTGATTATCGTTGTAACTTGTTATGAATGTTGTTTAGAATGATTTATAAGGTTATCTTGGCATTTTATCATGACTGTCATCATTTCAGTTATTTCTCCCTGTACAATTCTAGACTATATTTTTTTGAGTCGATAAGAAATAACATCTCTCTACCTCTAAGACAGTGATAATATTATTGATGAAAAAATTACATAAATTGGTACATTTTAATAAATAATTACTGATTTTAGCAATACTTTTTATTTATTACCATTTATAACAATACTATGTTAAATCTGTAATATGTATTAAAAGTGAATTATGTATGCAATATGCATGAATTATATATGAATTATAATTGGTTTTTAAAATATACTATATTTGTTTGGTAAAAATTTGACACATTGTATTATAAGTGTATTAAAATATGTGATAAATGAATTATCTGTTATTAAAATTTGTATTAATGTGAATAAAAAAATATTCTTTGTAATATGAATTAAACTTATATTATAAATGAATTAAAAGTGATCAAGTGAAAAAGAAATATTATTGCTATAAATGGTAAATATTTTTTTATTGTAGTATATTTACGTAAGTTTCCCATAATTTTTCCTCTGTTTATAGCCATTATTTTGTAATTATTTTTCTTCGTATATATTAATTTTTTTTGTAAATAATTTAATTACCCTCACTAAAAAAAAATTAGTGGGAAATTAATTACTATATTTTAATTATATCCCCTCCCCTTCTTCTTACCTTAAATTAAATCGTATTCCTAAACAAAGTAGGAGAAGTAAATAAAATAGGAAATTTTACCTTAAGTTTCCAAAAAGGATTATAACGTTTCTAAATAAATTAGGAATATATATCGATCTCTATATTGTATATACTCTGTTCCTCATACTCTGTTTCTTCAAACAAACTCTCAAAATCGTTCTCTGTTCCTTTGAGAAATTCCATCTGTTGAAATTGCTGGTGTTGAACAATGAGTAACTCTTATTATGATCAATGTTCACAACATACGTCATTATATAGGCATAGCGTTGGAATTACAACTAGACGATCCCCTTATGATCGTTCATCCTCTGTTTATCGGAGTACTGCTAGAATAACAACCAGGCAATCCACATTCGTTTTGCGATTACAAGCCACAATTACTCCTCACAATGTTGGGATTACAATAGCTAACGTGAGTAGTCGTGATTTAGTGGAAAGACTCTTAAGAGGGGAGGATGTAGAAGACAATTTCAATGGCGGATCATCACAAAATTGGAGCGATCAAGAGGCTTACACGGAGGAGAAAGAGGAGGATGTTATATTATTGAGGTATTTTGAAACAAGAATACATCGTGTTGCTGATGGAGTAAATAATCAGACAGAAAGTAAAGAGATTTGTGCCATATGTCAATCGGAATTTGAGCATGAAGAGTCCATTGGGACACTTGGGTGTGGACACGAATATCATACAGGTTGCATCAAACATTGGTTGCTGAGGAAAAAAGATTGTCCCATTTGTCGAGCTTCTGTTTTGCCCCTGAAATGAAATTTTATTGTATTAATCTCAAGTTTTGACCAATACTTGTTTGTGTATTAAACTTTGTAAGACGATTAGTTGTTCTAAAGTTATGGATGTAACTCACTATACGTCATTGATATATAAAAGAACAATTTGTTCCATGTCCATAATCGTATTATCGGTATTTAATTTATATAGACATCTTATAGTACATAAGTTAGATGTGATCGATGCTTGAATTTCTTATAATGTTCATTAATTAGCGTATTTTCGGTTGATTATCAATTCCTTCATGTTGTCGTTCAACTTCTTCTTTGCATCAAGAAAGTGGAAATCAACAGATTCTTGTTTACTGAGTCATGGCATGATGTTTTATAAATTTTAGCTCAAAAATAGATTGTATAGAAAGTGAAAATTAGTCAACTGAAAGCATGTATTGTTACAAATTGAAATTCAGAAGCTTTTAACATTCTCATATTTGGACTAATTTTTCTCAATGCTAAAATTAATATTTATTATTTGGTATGATCAAATGCATGTCTAGAAATCTTTACACATTCCTTTCCGATTGGGAGTGAAATAATGAGTTTTATAAGGCATAAAACAAGTTCACATGGTGCACACGTTTTTGAGTACGATAATTATATAGTCAAAGTTAAAAATACAAACCATGGGCTGGGCTCGTGGCAAATATTATCAAACCCAAGAGAAAAAAATATGTTAGGTTATTAGTTGAAAACGGACAATACATGTCATGTGCTTGGGTCGTGATATCTTTGGAGCACTATATGGGAATTGTCTAGGCAAATGTGACTAAAGAGTGAGTAATTAATCAGAAGTAGAACTTTTGCTACTAATAAATTTACAATGTAAATGACCTATCTCTAAAATTTCCTCTTTTTCGTTTAATAGAACTTATCATATTGTTGCGTCTAAAGATGGAGTAAAAAATTCCAAGAAAGAATTGTGTCATATGTCAAGCAAAATTTAAGCATGAAGAGTCCACTGGGACACTTGGGTGTGAGCATAAATATCATACATGTTGCATCAAATAATGATTGCTAAGGAAAAAAGATTGTCCATGTGTTAGAGCTTCTGTTTTGCCGTGATATGCATAATATTGAAAGATTATTTTATTATAAAATTCTGTTGAATTAAACTTAGTAAGACAGTTATTCTGAAGAAATGGAAGTAACTAACTATATATTTTTTATAATTACAAGAATAATTTGTTTCCTATCCTAAATATATATTGTTAAGAGACCACAAAATTGTCACATCATCTACATTTAGTTTATGTAATATTGATGCTTGTATTTCTTATAATATTGGCAACTAAAAGCATGCATTATAATGGTGTAGCCAAGGTACAAACTCGTGAGTTCTATGTGGTCAAAGTTAAAAGTACAAATCATGGGCTTGAGTCGTGACAAATATTATCAAGCCCAAGAGACAAATCCGTTAGATTGTTGTGTTAAAGCAGACAACACATTTCATGTGCTTGGACCGTGACATCTTTATAGTACTATATAAGAATTATCTAGACAAATGTGACTAAAGAGTGAAAAATTAACGAGAAGTAGAACTTTTGCTACTCATAAATTTACAACGAAACTAATCTATCTCTGAAATTTTCTCTTTTTCATCTACAAGTCCTATTTTGTACATATAAAAAAAATTGTTGAAGCATTTGCATTATATATGATGTAACTCATGATCTTCTTTTAAGTGGGAGAAATACACGTGATGCATTTTCTATGTCAATTAAATGCGGGACTAACGATATTCAACAAAATTATTCATCTTCTTTATAGAGTTCCATATAAATAAATTTTCTTATTTATAATTTTCATTAAGGAGGTTTAAAATCTAAAGAAGTAAACACATGAAGAAAGTTTACATCAATTGTATATATATAAAAACAATAATTTAACTACATACAATAATTTTCGCTCAACAGGTTCGAATAAACCCCTGATCCTTTAGTATAGAGGGTTCGTAAGTGTATTTGGTGTAATTAACCCAAAAATAATACTTATGTAAACCTCTCTATAATCATGAAATCTATTATTATTTTTTGCTTTTCATAATAACGGAAATTAACAAATTGTTCACATTGAGTCTATTTAAAAACTGAATTTATGATAATATGGGTGATTTTGAAATAAACGTTGTTAAAATAGGACTACATATTTGTTTTTTGAAACTTAAGGACCCAAAACGATATTTACTCTTCTTTTACGTTTCTCCCACATCGAGCTCAGAGAGAAGTTTGCAGCAGAATAAGAACTGTAGCGAAGCAATGGAGTTCGTCCCTTCGGGGACATCCGATAAAATTGGAACGATACAGAGAAGATTAGCATGGCCCCTGCGCAAGGATGACACGCACAAATCGAGAAATGGTCCAAATTTTTTCGCCGGTCGTCGGCGCTGATGTTCCGGTCAGTCTGTATATTCGGAGTTTCTTTCAGTCTGTTTTATTTCCTGTTTCGTCTGGATTCAATTAGTATTTATCAACATTTGATTTACATGGCTCCTCGGTCGTCGGCGCTGATGCTCCGGTCAGTCTGTATTTTTTTGCCGGTCGGCGGCGGCGCGTAAACTATTCGGAGTTTCTTTCAGTCTGTTTTATTTCCTGTTTCGTCTGGATTCAATTAGTATTTTATCAACATTTGATTTACATGGCTCCTCTCGTAGAAAAACCTAGTTCAATCAGTATATGGTGATTCTGTTTTACTTCTCCAATTAATTTGCATCTGAAGTTTTATCAGAATCCCAAATTCATGTTTTTGCTAATTAGGTTTAGCCTTGTGATTAACTTACACTTTTGTTGTTGTTGTTGGTTACAATTACAATAATTTCAATTTAGATGGCTAATCCAGCTTCTATAAGAACAAATAACTCAGCCTTCACTCTATGATTGCATATGAGGTGATTCACTAATAACCAACATGCTTTTATATCTATCTTTACAATTTGAATTTGTTACCTAAAAGGTGTGGAGGTCAGAATTAGGTTAGAAGGTTAGTAAGAGTGTTCTTGCACTTTGTTACATTGTCTTCTATGTGTATTACTTTCTGTTGTTTCATTTTGTTTGAATCTTGTTGTTTTGCTGTCATATTTCTTGCTACCATGCTTCGAATCCTTTTCTTTTTTGTCAAGCCATGGGTCTATCGAAAACAACTTCTCTACACTACAAAGTTAAGGTCTGCATCTTTGATCCTACCCTCCCCGGAACTCACTTGTGGGATTACACCGGGTATATTGTTGTTGTTGTTGAATGGATTCGTTGCTGTAAATGATGGTGTATGAAACTGAATAGTGTTATGAGATTGAATATGTTCTTAAATCTTATTTCTGATTCTAACAAACTACAAAGTGGAAATAAGTAGACATCAAGTATACTGGTTGTGTAATGGACCCTTATCGACAAGTCAATTCTTCTTATCTTATTGCAATTGCAGGGAAATTGGAATTTTAAATTCATGTTCTCATTAGCTGATTAGCGTACTTAGGAACTGGTTAATGTAGGATACAATCACAGGATTTTTTACTAGCAGGAGTTGGTAATGTTGATTCGATGAGGGAAACTAACTATCTTGTTGTCGATTCAAATGTTTTCAACTTATTATTGTGATTTAATAGCTGAAGAACTTACGAATGAAAGAAAATCGAGGTTGCTTGTTGTATCACTCTATTTTTTTAGAAAGAATGTAATGTATATATATATTTCTGTTTCTTATGGTTTAGAAGTAATGGTGAAGCAGATTGAAGATGCTTTTAAAGAATTCACCTCAAGGGAGGACATTAGGCAATAGTGTTAATCAGCCAATATGGCAGAATCCGTAACATCATTTCAACTGCTAGTTTTAACTTTAACATGGAGAATGTCGAATAAATTAGCATGTTAGTGCTTATTGGAGGTATGACGCCATAGCTTTGAATTTGTGAAACACTTTATATAGTAAAAGTGGTTAAGGATTTGCTGTAAAATAGACTATCCATGGGTCCAAATTTGTGACATTGTAGTGAGACTCAGGCCAAATACCATTAGCAGGATGGTCCTTTGGACAATGCCGAATCTGAGAAGTGTCAAGATTAATACCGATGAGAGCTACATAGTTTATAATGATAAGGCAGGGAATGGGGGGATAGCCAGAGATTGCAATGGGGATTTCGTTTTTGCTTTTGCTTTTCCTGTACAGTGCCAAAATCATTGGGGGATAGCCAGAACATGTTCCCTATCAGTGGTTTGATCTCCATTCACAATTGGACAATATACTATTATTCATTAGAAACAGTTGGTTCAACAAAAAAACATCGATTCTGACGAAATCATGTCTACAATTTTACATCCATGTACTCTGTTTCGATATTTTCTTAATTGTTACATGCCATAAATGTTAACAGTTCTTGCGCCGATGATGAACCTTTAGCGTAGAAGCTGCTGCTTATAGGTAGTGTGTCACGTCATCGACATAGATGTTGTGTAGCTTCTCCAGAAGAATATGTTGAGCCTTATCCTGAGAGCTTATGCAAAAAACCATCAGATTTTTTCTGTTGTATGGACTGCGTATACTTGTAAAACTTATGATTATTTGATCACATACTTTGATGATTGTAAGGATTGTTTTAATCTTAGTGGCAGAGAGAAGACTCGTTGGACAGTGAAAAGGATGCTGGTGTTGACTCTCTATCGATGAAGTGATACCAGTAACAAGGGATGGAGCGATTAGAATAGGTGGTACGTGGCTACATTTGCTGTAAGAATGAGAGGAAGGAACATAACGATTGTATCGACTTCAATGACTTATTGATACCAACAACACATTTACACTTGTTGTCTTTTGATATTTTACAGGGTGTTAAGGCCTGGTGTGCTGTTTTGGCTTGATCATTTCTTCTGTGTTGGTTGAGCAATTGGAGAAAGTGTATGCACCACTTACTTTTCCAGCATTATTGGAAAAGCCATTGAAGAATTCTTGGTGACACTACTATCTTTTTTCTTTTATATATTTTTTTTACTAATAATTTAAATACCCTCTATTTACAAAAAAAATAATTAGTGGGAGATTAATTATGTTCTCTCTACTTCTCTTTACCTTAAATTAAATCCTATTCCAAAAGAGAGTAGGAGAAATTAATAAAATAGTAGGAAACTTTTTGTTTCCGCAAGTTTCCAAAACAGAAAAAAAAAAAAAAAGGTTCCTAAACAAAATAGGAAATTAAATCCTTAAATGGTAGGAGAAATAAATAAAATAGAAAAACTTTACCTTATTTCCGCGTTAAGTTCCATAAAGGAAAGTATGAATACCAAGCTCTATATATACTCTGTTCTTCACCTTCATACTCTGTTTCTTTAAAAAAAAAAAAATTGTAGTTAGGAAATCTAGCGTAGAACAATGAGTAGTTCTCAATTTATGATTGTGAATTCGCGTAGGATTGGAAGTAGAAGTAGGCGATCCCCCTATGATCGTTCTTCCAGAAGAAGACGATACGATCATCCTTCCGTTTTGGGATTACAAGCCACAATTACTTCACACAGTGACGAAATTACAATTATTAACGTCAGTAGTCGTGATTTAGTGGAAAGGGCATTAAGGCAGCAGCATGTACCAGACTATATCAATGGCGGATCATCACCAAATTCTTCAGATGATTTTGATGATGAACTTCTGTTTGATGATCAAGAGAGTGAATTGTTTGATGATCAAGAGGCTTCTACGAAGGAGAAAGAGGACGATGCTATATTATTGGGGTATTTTAAAACAAGAATTCATCGTGTTACTGATGGTGTAAATAATCCCACAGAAACTGAAGAAACTTGTGCCATATGTCAAGGGGAATTTGAGCATGAAGAGTCCATTGGGACACTTGGGTGTGGACACGAATATCATACAGGTTGCATCAAACAATGGTTGCTGAGGAAGAAAAATTGTCCCATGTGTCGAGCTTCAGTTTTGCCCTTGAAACATAGCATATAGAGATTGTTTTATTATGAAATTCCGTTGTATTAAACTTAGTAAAACAGTTAGTTATTTTCAAGTAGTGGATGTAACGCACTATATATTTTTTATAAATACAAGAACAATTTGTTTCCTATCCTAAATATTGTTAAGACACCACGAATTACCTTATCATCGACATTTAGTTTATGCTTGTATTTCTTATAATGTTTGTCAATTAGCTTATTTTCCGTTGGTCGTCCAGAAATCTGGACTTTTGTATTTTTGAACTATACAATGAATTTTTTCTTTCTCATTTACAAGCCTACTATTCTACAAAATTTGCACTATGATGCTACTGATGATGTTAATCTGGAAGTAAGATCAACTAACACATCCTCTTTGCAAGGTATTGTATGACCACCCATTGGGTGATCAAAGCCAAACTCATAGTTCTATGGGGTCAAAGCTAGCAATACGAACCATGGGCTTAAGTCGTCTGTCGTCACAGAAATTATCAAAAAAGCTGAAGAGACAAAACCATTAGGTTGTTTGGTCCAAGCGGACAACACATGTCATGAGCTTGGATCGTGACATCTTTAGAGCACTGTAAAAGCTAAATTCAGTGATCTAAATATCTAATTTTTGGGGAACATAGTTATTCAATATCTTGTTCTATTAATTCCTCGTGTTGTTTGAAATGTTATTTGTATGACACAGAATGCCCAAATATTAACAACCTCTTGAAGCCAACACAAATGGATGCTAAAGAATCTATACATCTAATACTAATCAGTTAGGGATGAAATTTAGTTGTTACAATAAATATTACTGTCTACATAAACTAAATATAGGACAATCAACCGAAAATAAACTAATCGAGATACAAGCATCAATATATCACATTACTAGTGTCTACATAAACAAATTGCTATTTGTATATATCAAAGATGTATAGTGTGTTACATCAAAAACTTCAATACAACGGATTTTCATAATTAAACAATCTCTATACGCTATGTATTGCCGGGCAAAACAGAAGCTCGACACATGGGACAATTTTTTTTCCTCAGCAACCATTGTTTGATGCAACTTGTATGATATTCGTGCCCACACCCAAGTGTCCCAATGGACTCTTCATGCTCATATTCCGCTTGACATATGGCACAAATCTCTTTAGTTTCTGTCATCGGATTATTTACTCCTTCAGCAACACGATGAATTCTTGTTTTAAAATACCCCAATAATATAGCATCGTCCTCTTTCTCCTCCGTATTAACCTCTTGATCATCAAATAGTTCACTTTCTGATTGAGAATCATCTGAAGAAATTGGTGATGATCCGCCATTGAAATTGTGTTGTACATTCTGCTGCCTTAAGGCCCTTTCCACTAAATCACGAAGGGTAATTGTGGCTTGTAATCCCAAAACGAAGGGAGATTGTCTACTTCTACTTCCAATTCTACGCGAATTCGCAAACATAAATGGCGAGTTACTCATTGTTCAACACTAGATTTTCTAACTATGATTTTTTTTTGTTGTTGTTGAAAAAACAGAGTATGAAGATGAAGAACAGAGTATATACAGAGTTGGGTATTCATACTTTTTTTTTTTTATGGAAACTTAATTGTTTCCTATTTTATTTATTTCTTCTATGATTTAATTTCCTATTTTGTTTTGGAAACTTCAGGCGGAAAAAAAAAATTCCGACTATTTTATTTATTTCTCCTAGTTTCTTTTAGGAATAGGATTTAATTTAAGGTAAAGAGAATTAGAGGGAACATAATTAATTTCCCACTAATTTTTTTCTTTTTTTTGTAAATAGAGGGTATTTAAATTATTAGTAAAAATATATATATAAAAGAAAAATATTGTAGGGGTTCATTCAAACTTCCTGTGTTTACTTCATTAGATTTTAAACCTCTTTAATAAAAATTATAATTGAGGAAATTTATTTATTATGAAACTCTATAAAAAAGATAAATAATTTTGTTGAATATCTTTAGTCACGCATTTAATTGACATAGAAAATAAATAACGTGTATTTCTCCCACTTAAGAAGATCATGATAAATTACATCATATATATAGTTCAAATTCTTCAATAATTTTTTTTTTTGTTATAAAATAAGACTTGTAAATGAAAAGGATGAGATTTTAGAGATAGGTCATTTTCATTTGTAAATTTATGAGTAGCAAAAATTTTACTTCTGATTAATTACTAATTCTTTAGTCACATTTACCTAGACAATTCTCATATAGTACTGTAAAGATGTTATGACCCAAACACATGACATGTATTATCGACTTTAATCCAACAACCTAACTGATCTATCTCTTGGGCGCGCCAATATCTGCCACGACCCAAGCCTATGGTTTGTATTTTTAACTTTGAGCACATAGAACTCACGAGTTTGTACCTTGGGCTACACCATCATCGAGCCCAAAAATGCGCGTACCATGTGAACGTGTATTATCTTTAAAAAATCATTAGTATAATTGTATGACATGTAACAATTAAGAAAATCTCAGAAGAGAGTACTTGGAGGCATGTATATTGTCCAATTGTGAATGGTGAGAATTTGGAAATATTTTACTGAACTATCAACCGAAATAAATTAATTGACCAACATTATAACAAATACATCAATATATCACAATACTACTATAAATATAATTGTAGAAGAGACAGATTAGAGTGTCAACATGAACTAAATATATATGATTTGGTAATTCGTGGTCTCTTAACAATATTTAGGATATGAAACAAATTATTCTTGTATATATAAAAAATGTATAGTACGTTACATCCATAACTTGAGATCAATGCGACAGAATTTCATAATAAAACAGATCTCTATATGCTATGTATTTTAGGGCAAAACAGAAGCTCGACACATGGGACAATTTTTTTTCCTCGACAACCATTGTTTGATGCAATTTGTATGATATTCGTGTCCACACCCAAGTGTCCCAATGGACTCTTCATGCTCAAATCCTGCTTGACATATGGCACAAATTTCTTCAGTTTCAGTGGGATGATTTACACCATCAGCAACACGATGAATTCTTGTTTTAAAATAGCCCAATAATGTAGCATCGTCCTCTATCTCCTCCGTATTAGCCTCTTGATCAACAAACAGTAGTTCATCATCAAACAGTAGTTCAAGTAGTTCATCATCAGACAGTAGTTGACTTAGTAGTTGAGAATCATCTGAAGAATTTTGTGATGATCCGCCATTGAAATAGTCTGCATACTGATGCCTTACGGCCCTTCCCACTAAATCACGACTACTGACATAAATAATTGTAATTTCGCGACTGTGTGGAGTAATTCTAACTTGTAATTCAGAAACGAGGGGATGATCGTGTTGTCTTCTACTGGAAGAACGATCATAGGGGGATGGCCTACTCCTATGTCCAACTCTACGTTGCGAGTTACTCATTGTTTAACACCAGATTTTCTAACTACGATTTTTTAATTTTTTTTGAAGGAATAGAGTATGAGGGTGAAGAACAGAGTATATATAGAGATGGATATTCCTAGTTTGTTTTCTGGAAACTTAATTATTTACTTCTCCTACGATTTTAAGGGTTTTATTTCCTATTTTATTTACTTCTCCTACTATTTAAGGATTTAATTTCCTATTTCTGTTTTGTTTTGTTTTGGAAACTTAAGGCGGAAACAAAAAGTTTCCTATTTTATTATTTCTCCTAGTTTCTTTAGGAATAGGATTTAATTTAAGGTAAAGAGAAGTAGAGGGAACATAATTAATTTCCCACTAATATATTATTATTTTTTGTAAATAGAGGGTATTTAAATTATTAGTAAAAAAAATATATAAAAGAAAAATGATAGTAATGTCACCAAGAATTCTTCAATGGCTTTTCAAATGGAAAAGTAAGTGTTGCATTATAATTTGATATTGCTCATGTTTTGGCTTTTGTTTCTTAATATTTGAATAACAAAAACAGATACAAAATCTTGACTCATTATATCAATAAGCAGACAGTACATTTATGTCCTTCTATACACACTCCATCACAAGATCAATCTTATAATAAGTGCAAACTCAATTGAGTGATCAACATTCAACTCACGACAATGATAAATATTCAGTCAAGCAGTGAAAAAAAAAAAAGCAGCAGTAAATAAGGGACTGAACAGGTAATGTGAGAATGATGATAGAAAGATGCATAATAAAATGGTGATGATGATCAGGGATATACCGTAGACCATTTTTTCCTCATCGTCTTTCAGATGCCACTATTCAGTAGAGGAGAGGTACTTCACTCGTGAAAGAATAGAGTCGTTTGATGGAATCTCCAGAATGGTTGGGATTGGTTTATTGTAACTATAAACCAACATGTTTGTAACCTGAATATGAAAAACAGTGGACATATTAGCTTTAAGTTTGATGCAAAATGGGAGAAGCTTTTATTCGATCTTTATTAGAGCAACTACAAGTAGAGGCAAAAGAGGAGCAGTTAGTTCCCCAGAAGACATATCGAAGCATTGATTTTTGTATGCGTAGGACAGAGTCATTTTACACAAACGGTCCTCCTCTTTGCAGTCATAGAAGTTGGCATTATATGGCAATGACTCCTCAACTTTGCTATTTAGACGCCATTCAAGGTAAAAGGGAAGCCTGGTGCTCAAAGCCTCCCGCATTGGCAGGGTCCAAGTAAGGGCGCACCCCAAGGGGAAGGGGTGTGATATAGATAGCCTACTCTAATGCAAGCATTAATGGCTGCTTCCACAGCTCGAACCCATGACTTATAGGTCACACAGAGACAGCTTTATTGTTGCTCCGAGGCTCCCCTTCGAGGGCCACACACCATTCAAGGTTGACTTTACAAATACAAGTAAACCAGGCAAGTGGTGGACTGTCACATAAAAGTTTTTTTACAATGCTTAGCTTCCTATATCAAACTCTGATTAAAATTTATTTTCTGCTTCTCAATCAGGTTTCTCACGTCAAGCTACCTGTGGGTCTAGGACAGTTAAATTTTTCCCTGTGATGAGCAACTTCACATGTTCATAGCTACACTGTCTTATCTCCAATCAGCAATAACATGCTAATAATTCGACATTCTCCATGTAAAAGTTAAAACCAGCAGTTGAAATGATGTTACGGATGCTTCCATAAACAAGAGGCAAAATAGAATAAAAAACTCACATATTGGCTGATTAATGCTATCGCAATGTCCTCCCTAGTGGTGAATTCTTTAAAAGCATCTTCAATCTGCTTCACTGATATATCTAAACCATAATAAACGGAAATATACATTACATTCTTTCTAAAAAAACAAAAAACAAATTAGAGTGATACAAAATGTAAAAGCTCCATCACTGAGAAGGACTTAACAATCCTAATCAAGCAACCTCGATTTTATTTCTTCCATATTCCAGCTATTTTAAGAAATCTCAATATTAGAGAGAACAAAAAATTGAAAACATACTTGAATCGACAATAGTATAGTTAGTTATACTCCTCCAATCAACATTGCCAACTCTTGCTAGTAAAAATCCAGCGATTGTATCCTACATTATCAAGTTCGCAAGTACACTAATGACAATATGAAGATATAATTCCAACTTCCTTGTAATTGCAATAAGATAAAAGAACATGACTTGTCGATAAGGGGCCATAACACTACCAGTATACTTGATACCTACTATTTCCACTTTGTAGTTTGTTAGAATCAGCACTTAGCAAATGTATTGAAACATTATGCAGGACATTTCTATGGACAGGGGGGGTAGATGCATCCAGGAAGGCATTGATTGCATGGGAGGGCTCAATTTACTGTATATCCAAACATGGAATAAGGCTGCAATAAGCAAGTTACAATGGAGATTACCAGAAGGTGGAGTGGAGGAGACTGACTTGTAACAATGCAGCTTATCCTAAGTGGATTTTCATATTATACTTAGCATGACAAAGCAGGCTGCTCACAAGGGATTGATTAGCAACATGGGCTGTGTAGAAGATGTCCACTGTGTCTTATGTGGAACTGAAGATGAGAGCCATAATCATATATTCTTTCGGTGTGTGTTCTCATCTCAGGTGTGGCAGGCAGAAGGTACTCTGTTGGCAAAGTATCCACAGGGAGGCTCGAGGATGGGAAGAGGAAATAACTCGGGTAAATGCCCAATGCAAAGGTAAGCAAACAAGAGCTGAGGTATATAGGATGGCACTGGCTGCAAGTGTTTATCTTATTTGGCAGGAGAGGAACCATCGAATTTCCAAAAGATAACAAGAACCCCTGCAATGTTGGCAAAACAGGTTGCATATGAGAGGAATAACAAAACCAAGACTAAGCTATGTATTGCAAACTCTGAATTTCTACCCTGTGTAGATGCTAGGTACTTAGCTAGATTTGATAGTGATATTGTAGTAAGGAACTGGTAGTAAAGATACTAGAGATTGAAAGTTGCTGCAAAACTGGGAGCTTTCCAGTTTGCTTGTGTTACTGATCTGTAATGCTCATTTGGTAATGAAATAAATTACTTACCCAAAAAAAAATTAGAATCAGCAATAAGATTTAAGAACATATTCAATCCAATAACGCAATCAAATTTTACACACCATCATTTACTACAACGAATCCGTTCAACAACAACATACCCAATATAATTCCACAAGTGAGGTCCGGGAGGATAGGGGACTTACAAGACCTTATCCTTACCTTTGTGGGGTAGAGAGGTTGATTACGATAGACCCTCGTTTCGACAGAAAAGAAAACATACATTGAAGCATGGTAGCAAGAACATATGACAGGCAAAACAGCAAGATACAAATCAAATGAAACTACCAGACATAGAAGAAAAGGAAAGGAAATGCGACAACACTCTGCTACTTACTAACCTTCTAACATAATCCTGACCTCCACTCCTTTTAGGTAACAAATTCAAATTGTAAAGATAGATATGGAAGCATATTGATTATTAGTGAAAGATTAAATAGTGAATCATCTCATCAGCAATGAAGGCTGAGTTATTTGTTCTGACCGGTGCTCGATTCACCATCTAAACTAAACTGATTGTAATTGTAACCAACTTAGTCAATCACATGGCTAAACCTAATTAGCAAAAATATGAATTTGGGGATTCTGATAAAACTACAGATGCAAATTAAGTCTAAACCAAGGAAGTAAAACAGAATCACTACATACTTATTGAATCTCCGAATAGCTTACGCGCCGCCGCCGAACGGCAAAAAAATACAGACTGACCGGAGCATCAGCGCCGACGTCCGGCAAAAAAATTTGAACCATTTCTCGATTTGTGCGTGTCATCCTTGCGCAGGGGCCATGCTAATCTTCTCTGTATCGTTCCAATTTTATCGGATGTCCCCGAAGGGACGAACTCCATTGCTTCGCCACAGTTCTTAATCTGCTGCAGACTTCTCTCTGAGCTCGATGTGGGAGAAACGTAAAAGAAAGAGTAAATGTCGTTTTGGGTCCTTAAGTTTCAAAAAACAAATATTTAGTCCTATTTTAACAACGTTTATTTCAAACATCACCCATATTATCATAAATTCAATTTTTAAATACACTCAATACTGCTAATTTTTGTAATTATGAAAAGCAAAAAAAAAAAAAAATAGATTTCATGATCATAGAGAGGGTTACATAAGTATTATTTTTGGGTTAATTACACCAAAATTGAAATACACTTACGAACCCCCCTATACAAAAGGATCATTCGAACCTCCTAAGCAAAAAACTATTTATATATAGTTAAATTATTATTTTATGTATATACAATAAATGTAAACTTTCTTCATGTGCTTGCTTTTTTAGAATTGATGTAAAACTTCCTTCACCTGTTTGCTTTTTTGGGTTTTAAGCCTCCTTAGTGAAAATTATAAACAAAAAATTTACATAAAACTCTTAAAGAAGATAAATAATTTTGATGAATGTCGTTAGTCACACATTTAATTGACATAGAAAATAAATTAAGTGTATTTCTCCCACTTAAAGAAGATCATGAGTTACATCATATACAGTGCAAATTCTTCTAACAATTTTTTTTTAATAAAATAGGACTTGTAGATGAAAAAGAGGAAATTTAGAGATAGGTTATTTTTGTTGTAAATTTATGAGTAGCAAAAAGTTCTACTTCTCGTTAATTACTCACTTATTAGTCATATTTGCCTAGACAATTCTCATTTAAAATGTCACGACCCAAGTGCATGACATGTATTGTCCGCTTTGACCCAACAACCTAGCAGATTTGTCTCTTGGGCTTGATCAGGGGCGGAGCTACCCTTAATGAAGGGGGTTCATCCGAACCTCTTCGGCGGAAAACTATATTATTTAAACATGGTTAAAATAAGTTTATATTTATATATAGTATATGTCGAACCCCCTTCGGCTACCTATTTCTGCAGACTTTGAATCCCCTTATTGAAAATCCTGACTCCGCCTCTGGGCTTGATAATATCTGTCACAATTCAAGCTCATGCTTTGTATTTTTAACTTTGACCACATAGAACTCATGAATTTGTACCTTGGGCTACACCATCATTGAACCCAAAAACGTGTGTATCATGTGAACTTGTTATATCTTATAAAACTCATTATTTTCCTCTCCCTTTATGAAAGGAATGTGTAAAGATTTCTAGTCATGAATTTATCATACCAAATGCCAAATATTAGGAAAAATTAGTCAAAATATGAGAATGTTAAAGCTTCTGAATTTCAATTTGTAATAATACATGCTTTCAGTTTTCAACATTATAAGAAATACAGGCATCAATATAACATATAAACTAAATGTAGATGATATGACAATTTCGTGGTCTCTTAATAATATTTAGGATAGGAAACAAATTATTCTTGTAATTATCAAAAATATATGGTTAGTTATATCTACTACTTCAGAATAATTTACTATCTAAGTTTAATATAACGAAAATTTTATAATAAAATTTGAATACTATGCATATCATGGCAAAACAAAAGCTCGACATATGGGACAATCTTTCTTCCTCAACAACCATTGTTTGATGCAGCCTGTATGATATTCATGTCCACACCCGAGTGTCCCGATGGACTCTTCATGCTTAAATTTCGCTTGACATATCGCACAATTCTCTTCGGAATTTTCTACTCCATCTTTAGACGCAGCGACACGATGAGTTCTTATTTTAAAATAGCTCAATAATATAACATCGTCTGTTTTCTCCTCCGTATAAGCCTCTTGATCATAGGGGAATGGCCTAGTACGAATATAGTGCAACGATTGCAGATTATATATAAAAGATTCAGGGTAACTCATTGTTCAACACAAATAATTTCGAGATTTTTGAATACTTATTGAAAGGAAGATAGAATGATTTTAGGTTTTCTTTAAAAAAATAATTATTTTTTGAAGGAACAGAGTATATATAGAGATGTATATTCCTATTTTATTTATTTCTCCTACTTTATTTAGGAATAGGATTTAAGGATTTAATTTCCCACTAAATTTTGAGAGTATTTTAAAAAAAAAGAATCAAAAATTTTAAAAGGGCACATCATATTTTTTTAAAACCAAAAAGGCAAAAACGTTATTATCAAAGCGATTTTCCTCTGACAAATATGAACGTTATTTACTCCGTTTAAATTAAAAATCACTGTCCAAACAGCTATTTTCTAAAAAAAAAAAAAAAAAGTTTTCCTTTTTCCCCTAATATAACTGTCATAGCATCATAGAATTTTTTCTAAGACTTTTTTATCTGAAAATCGCTGCTTTGACCCTTTTTTATTAAATTAAAAAATTAAAAAGTAAACGCAAATCTTTTTATTTTTTTTAAAAGTAAAACACTGCCTTTTTTTAAAAGAAAATTTTGAGTAAAACGCTTCCCTTGGAAGCGATTTCAAAGAAAAAGTTCAATAAAAAGCTATCAAAAGCAACGATTTTCATGAAAACAAAATTTAAAAAAAAATCTGCGAAAATGCTGCTATGGCAGCGATATTAGCAGAAAAAAAAAACTTTTTTAAAAAAATCGCTACTCAGACAGCAATTTTTAATTTCAAACGGAGTAACACATCAATTTTTCCCTTTTGATTTTAAAAAAAAATTAATGTGTCCTTTTAAAACTTTTGGCAATTTTTTTTGCCCTTTTATAACTCCGGACTCTACTTTCAAATATATATAATAAAGTAATTAGTTAACAATAAATATAATCATGTTTTATTTACTTAAAAAAATAGTCTAAAATCATAATAAATACTCAAAAAGCTTAATATAGTTTAACAGATACACTGATTATACATGAAATATAGAATCATGATTCATGATTCATGATTCAATCTCAATCAATTCAAAATCACCTCTAAACAATCCTAAATTTTAGATATGAAATCTTCTCGATGTTTCAAATCTTTTGATATATAATTCGTATGTTCGAATTTTTTTTGAGTAGTGACATTATAACTTGTGTTTCCATAACCAAGAACAAGGACAATTGCTAAATGGACTTTTCATTCACTATTTAACACTCAAGTCATTGTAGTTCCAGTATGTATACAAAGGATCAAAACTAGCAACTTTTGAACTCTACATAATACTTTCTACCAGCATGCAAACATTGCATGAACTTACCATTACTCCAAAATATTAGAAAGGAGAATGGATCAAAGGGATTGAAAATGTACTAGACAATTAAACACCTATGATATATGTATGTATGTATACGGTTAGCTTTGGCGGTTAGGATGAGAGTGCAAGCTCAGCCCATGCTAAAGACGATGCCTTGAGCTCTGCAGTTATGGATGTGTCAATATCAGTCTCAAGCATAGCACACAAATCTTTCATCGAAGTCCTGCTACTCGAATTTGGGCAGATACAGAGATTGACCACTTCAGAAATCACCTTAAGGTCTTCGTATCTGAAATGTTTCAACTCGGGATCTACAACATATGGCAATACCTCTGGCAATTCAAGGAATTCTTTGGCCTGTCATATCAAAGTCAACTTGAGATTCCATAAAGCACGAGTCTGCGTTCTACATAGAGTGTTTTATCATATACAAAAAACTTCCAACATGGAAAAAAATGCTTACCCAATCTACTAAGCACCCTTTGTCTTTGCAATATGGAGGTCTTCCGCTGATTATTTCGAGCAGTAGTACTCCAAATGCATAGATGTTACCCTGCATGTCAAGATGACGGCTCTGTAGAGAATTTGGAAGGACACACATTGTTCCTTCACTACTGATAGCACCGGAATTCTTTTCTGATCTGGCAAATGTTGTTTTCCAACTTTCAAAATCAACAAGCTGCACCAGATGAATTAAACTTTGAGAGAAAACGGTATGGAAAATCAGCTTTTTATTGCACGAAGGGTTGAGCTTGAAGGGAAAAAAATGGAATGTAAGCCCAAGTTGTTTGTAAGGAAACTCGGCGAGTTCAAAGATAAAATGAGCAGAAACCGTGGAGAGCAAACTAAAATTGTCTTATGGATGAGCATAACTGACAGTAAGATTAACCAGAAAGTTTTAACAGCGAATTGGTTTTGCAGCAGTGATACAGAAATCTTTCGCTTACCTTGGGAGAAAAATCTTCTGTGAGATATACAGCATTGGAATTCAGTTCTGATATAGTGAATGGCGGGTCAAGTTCTGAATGGAGATATTTCAGTCCTTTAGCGATGCCAATAACTATTTTCATTCGCCGCGTCCAAGAAAGTTGGCATCCTTCTCCATCTGTGATAAGTTCAAAGAGTTTGGATTTCAGCTTCTAAAACATACAGTAAGCAAATGTGGAAAAAAATAGTTTTTTCCACTCACAATGGAGGTGTTCATATAAAGTCCCGTTAGATGCATACTCGAACACCAACATCCTTGTGAAGGGACTGCTCTCTCTGCAGTAACCTAGAAGTTTTGCAGTGTTCTCGTGATTTATTCTGGCCAATTCTGCTACCTGAGTTTGTAAGACATACAAGTTAGAGCATAGCAGCAAAGATGAAATTTTTATTGCGCACAGTGTTCAGCAGTAGATGTATTTTAAGGAGAGAACAGGCTTCACCTCTTTCTGAAAATAAAGCTCTAGATAGGTGGTCCACTGCTCTTCGTTAACACAAATGGAAATTACAGCTAATTCAGGTCCGCCTTTCACAGTTCCTTTATAGACCAAGCTGTCTGGTGAGGATCCAATAATGTTGCTGAAATCTTCACATGCTACCTCAAGTTCTTGTCTGCTATATCTTACAACGTCCTTTAGCATCTCAGTATCTGACAAAGAAACATTTGTTACCAATAGAAATTCGAATTACAATTAATGCTTCTGAACTTGTGATTGTATACTCTGTTCTGTGTGATCTCACAAGTGAGGTCGGGGGAGGGTGACGTGTATGCAGACATTAAACCTACCTTTGTGGAGGTAAAAAAGTTGTTTCCGACAGACCCTCGGTTCAAGAAAAATGTTTTCCAAAACAGGTTTTGAAAAATACAAGAATAAAGAAGCTATTGTGAAAATATCATAGAAAAGAAGGCATAATACATTAATGTGCCCTTTAACTTGGCCTCATTTCATATTTATGTCATTTAACTTTGGATGCACAAGCAAACACTTAAACTTGTATAAAGTTGAACAAATAGGCACATGAGTCCAATGTGGCATAATACACATAGGACACCACGTAGGATGCAAATTGTCATGTAGAATGTCACGTAGGACGTGTGTGTTTATTTGTTCAACTTTATACAAGTTTAGGTGTCTACTTATGCACACTTAAAGTTGGAGGACATAAATGTGAAATGAGGACAAGTTAGTTTGCTATTAACAACAATAATAGTAAAAATAACTGAAGTAACAGAAACATTAGTTGTACTAAATTGAAGAATCAGATCCTATATGAGAAAGAATTAAAGGTGTGTTCAGTATGGAGGTAGTAAAAACGAGTTCCACAAGTGGTATTTCACATCAATTTGTCCTCCCCACCCTCCAACACACCTCATCTTCAGCCACCCACCCCCCACTCCGTAAGCCCCATCGCCACCACCCAGGACCCCTACCCACCTGCCATAGTATTTGTCTAGATTATATACAAATCCTATTAGGGTGATGTTGTTCACTTATGTACCGAACACAAGAAAATAAGTAAGAAATCCACTTATTTTCTGGAAAATGTTTTCCAAGGAAACCATTTTTCCTTCATACCGAACACACCCTAAGTCAATAAAGAATCAAGTAATAAAACTGTTTAAAGGCAATTCTTAACTGAAATTGCATGGTACTCACCTACATAAACTGCCATATGGTCTTTCAAATGGTCTTTCATACTTGCTGATTTTTTCCAAGGGATGATAATTGAAGATCTGTTCTTACACTTCTGAATGGCAGCCAGAATAGCCACAAGGAAGAGAGAACCTGCAATAACTCCAGTTACCAGTTCTAACACAAAAAGCCAGGTAGGTTTTGAAGCAGACTTATGTTTGGCTCTTCCTTCAACAGTCCGGTGCTTATTATTGCTCTGTGCTGGATTGCTTTTGGCAGGTGGAGTGCCTCCTATAATGCAAAAGTTACAACAATCAATTCAATTATTTCAAAGTTGATCTGTTCAACTACGACTGTTAGTGAAATGGGCGAACTTAGTCGCAGAAGCCTCTTTAGGATACAATCTAAAGTACGCATGACCAGCTTGCATTTTCGCACACTAATGTATGCATAAAAGATTCAAAGGCTTGTTTAGTGATTCTGCTAAAGTGTAAGAGTTGTCTAGCAGATTACACATACCACATAAAGCAGTAGAACGCTGCCTGGGATCTTTTGCTTGAAGGCAATTTCCTTGAAAGCTAGTTCTATAGAAAGAACAAAATAATAGGCACTCAGAAATTGAAATAAAGAGTATAAAAAATGCTTGTGGATCAGAATTAAGAACTATACCTTGAAAGGTAATCCAGACACTTTGGTATGCTACCAAAGAAGAAGTTGAAGGAGAAATCAGCAACTCTCAGTTGAGATAAACGACAAAGACCAGTAGGTTTGGCACCAGAGGCATTCCTAAACAAAAATAAAAGATGATTACTAAGAAACCAACTGTGAGTTAAAACTTAAAGGGATCTATGTAGAATAATTACAAGTTCAAGCAAGCATAGGAGGCTTACACTGATTTTTCCAGAAAACTATTCAGAATATTGCCGATTACATTAGTGATTGCTTTTGAATATACATGTTGAACTCTTTAAGATTTCATTACACTAAGTAATTGTGAAGTTTCTAGGAGAACAACAAATGTATTAAACTAAGTTCAAGTACAAAAGACATACATGTCAACAGAAGTCTAGCACTATCAATCAAGACGAAAGAAAGATTAAACATTCGCCATAATCTTTCAATTTTAAGACTGTAAATGTCCAGACAAAACTGCAGCCAAAAATGTTGCAGCAAATCATATGCTAATTGAGATACTATGGGCTTGTTAGAAGATTAAAAAGATATACAAATTTAATCAAGCTTCAAATATTCCAGAAATTTCAAATGTATAATGCTCTTAAGTCCTGGCAACGTTACATTTTAGAGAGAATCAATTAGTAAGGGTATAGTTAACGGCTTAAAAAAAGATTTCAAGCTTCAGATATCCACCCCTCCCCCAAAAAGACAAAAAAAGGCAGCTTCATAGTGTGCAAAAATTGAAAAATCTAGTGAACCGCGTCTCTAAAGCATTGCAACAATAAATCTTCTACCAACGTGATACTGTAAAACCTACAGAACAGCAAATCCAAAGATTAAAATGCATAGAATTGAAGAAATAGCACTGTCCATATTCGACTTACATCCCATACGCACTGGATGTAAAATTTGAGCCATTACTAGCAGGCAGTGGTCCTTTGAGCTTATTTCTATCCAGACGAAGTTCCTGAAGGTATATCAATTTACCAAGCTCAGAGGGCAATTTACCTGTTAATCCATTGGATTGAAGGTTTCTGCAGAGACATAACAAAACTAGATGAGATAAGGAAGCTTCATGGAAGTCAAAAAGGAAAATACACATACAACAACGAACACTCAAATTGCACTAACATCTTTATAATGTTTGACAAATTGCCAAGCTCGAGAGGAACTGGTCCTGCAAGCTGGTTAGAACCCAAATCCAAGACCTTTAAATTTTTCAACAAGCCAATCTCCTTCGGTATTGTACCAATCAGTACATTTCCATGCAATATCCTGCACATCACCAATACATAGCATTAAGCTTTTACCAATTCTTTTACGCACCAGAGTTACATGTACAAGTTTTTCATGGAAGTAATTGCTTACAGTTCTTCCAAATAAGAAATCAAATGCAAATTCGGCGAAATAAAACCCTTCAAAGAAGCACCAGAAATGTTACTGCAAAATTACATAGGAAACGTTGTAAACGCATTAGTAAAGGCTCAGTAGTGCCACTAACATGTATCGAAAAGTAATGAAATAAGTCACATCAAATTGAGAAAAATCAGTCAAACAAACAGATAGAACGAAAACGAAAACGCCATATGCAGAAGGCACTTTTCTCACATTTTTATGACATGATCTCGTGCCGTTGAGCAAAAAATTCCAGACCATCCACAAGGATCTGAATCTACGGCATTCCAATTTGAGAATACCAGATGTGGATCTTCATATATAGCTTCCCTGAAGTTATTTAGAGCATGAACTGTGCAAAACCAAATTACTCCAAAGTCAGAATACTGATATCAGTTATGAAGTATCAACTACCAACTAGTTTGCATTAGCATTTCATCAATACAGTATCTCAACACAAAAAAAGCCAGGATCTTTACCAAACAACATCATATAACTTTTTCTTTTCTTTCTACGAATCAGAATGACAAATGGTTGAATCTTAATGGATCGGGGCAACAAGGATACTCTACCACTTACAATATCACATCACATATTTATAAACATCATCATATAAACTTTTTTTCTTTCTACTACTCAAAGCAACAATCGGCTAAATCTAATTGGATCAGGAAAGCAAAACCACTCTGCAACTTACAATACTCAATCGCGTATTTATAAACATCATATACTTTATTCTTTTCTTGCTACTACTCACAACAACAAACGACTGAATCTTAATGGATCAGGTAAGCAATACCATTCTGCCACTTACAATACCCGCCACGTATTTACAAAACAACATCATATAACTCCCTACATTGTCCTAAATCACACAAATTAAACTTCACAAACCAATCAAATCAAGATCTAAGCAACATAACAAGTTTATGAAAATTAGTAAGCATATACCTTCATTAGCTGGAAAAGCATCACATTTCAGAAAAACCAGCCCAACAGTCACTAGAACTCCAATTAAAACCCAATTTCTCATTTTTCCTCTTCTCGTAGTCATTCCCCATAAACAACAAAAAAGAACAATGCTTTTTACAAAAACCCAAAACTGAATGAACCCATCATTAGAATTACTTAAAAATAACAGAAGTTGGAGAAATAGGTCAATCAAGAAACAGAAAAATGAGTTCTTGATTTTGTTTTTAGTAACAAAATGAGAGTAAGCTTGAGGATGAATCCAAGATTGTACAAAATGTCACAACCCCAAGTATGGAAAAGTTGAAATTAAGAGAGAGAAGTTGAAACAAACCTACTTATAACTAGAAAATAGTAGTAGCAAAACAGGAAGACTTGAGTTCAAAGAGAGTTTTGGTGACAAAAACAGAGACAGTTCAATAGAAGAATTGATAAAGATTGTTCTGCTAGAGAAAATGGGAGAAAATGGGAGTAAAAAAATGAGAAATTTAAGTGCAAATGCAGATTCAGAGAAGTGAAAAAAAAAAATGTACAGAGACACAGAGAGAGCGGCGGGGAAAAGGAAGTGGAAAAGAACAAGGTGGTATGTGGATCGTGAAATGTGGTGAATTGACTTCAATTTGTTTTGGGTTGATTCAACCCACGTCAAGTCATTTGGTCATATTTTATCGTAAAATAAAAAATATTTTATATTAATATTATATTCAATTATCGAGCTAAAAAGTTTTACATTAAAAATAAACACTCGTTAATAAAGATTATTTTATATATAAACAGATAAGAAACTAAGACTTCTTAATTAAAGACGAAAGAGTATTTATCACTCAACCACAATCCTAATTGGTAGATCATAAATATAAATATAAATTGAGGTTGTTTATAAAAAATTTATAAGCAATTTAGAGTGAAAAGGGTTGAGGGTTTTTTTAAATTCTTGAAAATTTCAATATTTAACTTCAAGTTGAGTTTCATAAATGTATGGTCAAACATGATTTTTTGAGTTCAACCTAAAAAAAAGGTGAAAAAAAATTCAGGGTCAAGCGTGATCTTAAATTTTGTTGTATTCATATTAAAGTTCGAGTAATTTAAATGTGCATTGAATAGAATTTATTCAAGGTAATGCTCTCCAAACGTATATCTTTTAGATAAAAATAATATTTAAGCTAATAAAAAGCTATTATCGTCAATTATATTTTTGATACAAGATTTATACATATGACTCAAAATCAAAATCTTTGATTAAAGAAAAAACATATCAGTATAGTCTGTTTTACTATATTTTTTTCATGATAAAACAAAAAAGAATGAGAATAAAAATTAAAAAGTCCACCTTTTACCATATAGCTGCTAGGCCATTTTTCCATGGCTATGAATCTATCACCTCGAGATATTTAGTAGGCGTTTGATCATAAAAATTAAATATTTTTTATTTTAGTCAAATTTTTAAAACAGAATTAACGATAAAGTTTTCTATTTAATTATATTTTTCGTAAAAAAATAAAATTTATAGAAAATATGAAAATGAGGTGGAAAACAAATTATAGTATGAAACTATTTTTTTCAAATTTGATATTTAAGTTTAAATTGTTTAAAATTTTCATGACCAGCATTAATTTTCAAGTACAATGAAAAATAATTTGAAATAATTAATACTTTTTGTGGTCAAACATGCAAGAATGCAGTGAAAAAAACAATATGTATTATGTACCTACTTAGACATCATTATTGGAAAACTGAAAGAATAAAACAAAAAAAGACATAAATCATTTTCATATTTATATACAATAAAAAATACTTTGTTCAAAATATTAAAAAAAAAATCTTTTTTCAAAATACTATTTATTGTTTGATTATGTTATAGTAACATTGTATATAGAATGTAGAGATGAAGGATTGCCATATTTTTATTTTTATTTTTTTACTATAAATGAATTAGGGGTAAATTAAATAGTAGTTGGGACAGAAGACAGTGTATTTTTTTAATTAATTAAACATGGAGGGTCCTCCTTGACAGTGCTTATAAGCAAAACAATACCAAAAAAAAGTGACATTTCTATAACAAAAAAGTAGATTATTTTTTAAGTTAGAAGAAACTTATTAATCCATGTTTACACTAATTTATAAGACTTAAATTTTAAGGTTAAAAAATAAAATGAGATCATATGAATTATTTAATTATGATTAATTAGAAAAAGTTTGAAAAAAAATCATTTTTAAAAAATATTGTCTCCATTATAAGTTATCAAAATAAGAAAGAAAAAAAGTGTTTCATCTGTTTTAATTTATTTATCAGTTCATTTAAAAAGAATTTTTTTAAAATAAATTATAACAATTATTTAATTTTAATTTTTCATATTACTTGTTTAAATTCATATAATTAAAGAATATTTTGATATATTTGATATATTTTTAATTTATGATCACAAAAAAAACTAATTTTTTAAAATTCCATCTTAAGTCTTAGATTATTTCCCTATTTGACTTAGAAAAAAGGACAACTTTCACATATAGCAAACACAAAATTCATATTTCTATGCTATAACAAAGTTTGCATAATTGCACTCCATAGCAAACATATATATGTATAATTCGCTATACATATACAATTGAAGCGAATTGTATAAAACAAAGTGTATAAAACGAGAAAGAGAGAAATTATATATAATTTGAATTTGTATTAAACGAGAACGAGAGAAAGACAAAAGAGACTTGGGCAGGGAAATATTTGTATTGTATAATTATAAGTGTATAGGACGGTTATATACAATTTGAATTTGTATAAAATGAGAAAGAGAGAAAGACAAAAGAGACTTGGGTAGGAAATATACAATTGAAATCGAATTGTATAAAATGAGAAAGAGAGAAATTATATACAATTTGAATCTGTATAAAACGAGAAAGAGAGAAAGACAACAGAGACCTGGGCAGGGGAGTACTTTTATTATATAATTATAAGTGTATAGGACGAAAATATGTGTATTTGCATGTGTATATACAATTTTCTCTCGCTTTATACAATTAGGAACACAATTTATACAATTCTATTGTATAAAGCGAGAGAGTCGAGGGACAAGAAGCGAGCGAGAGAGGGAGAGTGACGAGCGAGAATATGAGGAAGAGAGGGACTGACAAACAATTTGCTATGGAACACAAATAAATCAAAAGGTAACTACTATATTTATTTTATATTATTAATTTATCATTCTATATAATTATCCCTAGAAAAAAATTGAAAGGAATAGGGAGCATTTTGGTCTTTCATTTTTGGCTCTCATAAAAGACACATATGTTGCTGGTAGATATTATATCTTTATCAAATTATGCATGACTAGAATGAGATGAAGTTAGTCTAAAAGGCCTAAAATTATATATAACATGTAATTTATGTAATTATTATGAATAGTTAAATTTTTATTTATGATAATTTCTCTCTTTTTCTAGTTTTGGTCCACTTATAGTTTGTCTTTTCCATATCTATAACATTTCATTATTTCCACCCACCCCATGTTTTTGGGACATGATGTCTTGTGTGGGGATGTTTGAATTTCAAAGCACACTCTTGCTTTTATATTTTAGTAAAATAATGAGAATTATATCATCACTTTTTATATATATAAAAAAAAGATGAAGTACTTCGATCAGTGATGGTGTTAAAATTTTCTTAAAGGGTGTTCAGAAATAATAACTTGTTATATTAAGAATGTCAAAAAATGTTATTTATCATTTTCTGTAGAGCAACTTACATAAATGACTACATTTATAGGGTTATTGAAGTTCAATAGTTATAAGTATGTTATTTACTAAAAATGACTACACTTTATATAGTTATCTAGCTGTATTTGTTTTTCTTTTTTTAATTATACAGTGATACAATTAGAATTATAGTGAATTAAATAAGGTAACTGAGTCACTTTAATTATGTGCTGAAATTCTCAACTTTCCATTATTACATTAACAACTAATGATTACATAGTCAATGTGTGTACTTTCGGATTTCAATTATTTTTAAAAAAATGAATACGTCATATACAATTTTTCATTGTCGCTATTGTTCTTGTTCAAACGCAAAGGTATTTCACTTACATTTCTTTAGTTAAATTGATTTATGTAATTGTGATGGATCTTGTTTGTTTCGATTTCAAATACACGATAAGCATAATTGTATCTCTAAGATTGCTCAATACAATTGTGTTGATATATCAATACAATTGGACAATCTAGAAGAAAATGACAATGAACTATACTACAATATGATTATTCAAATGTATATTTATTTCACTCTATGAGAAAAAATAGATGTGTTGTATATGTATACATTCAAATCTATGTAATGTATTCATGTATTCAAATGCACTTGTATTTTCAATTGGACAATCCATGAAAAATAACAAGTATTCAAATGTATATGTATTCCATTGTGTTCAATATTCAAATACAATTATATGTATACCAAGAGAATGAAATGTATTCATGTATTATGTTATTTATATCAAAGTGAATTTGAACATAATTAAATTATGTATTTGAATGTCGGTGAAAACAACTTCTTCAAACAAAATCTTACGAAAATCGAGAAACATATATATGTATACAAATATAAACTTCATATAAATGAGAAAAATAATACAATTAGAAAATACCCAACGAAAATGTATTACAAAAATCGTTCATATAATCATGCAAAGGATCTTGAATTAGAAGGAAATTAGAGGGAAAATAATAAAAAAGACATTAATACATATATTGAAAGAGAAAAATATTGAATAAGGTAAGTATGGGAAACATAGCCCCATAAAACGTGCATAAAGCATATATTAGGTGTATAGTGATATATTTCCTATTTAGTAATAATTATTTAAATACATATAATTTTTTTTAAAAAAATAATTGATAATTCATGATTAATTAAGTTTGCTAATTAATATGTAAGTATATTCATATAGCTTAAAAACATAAATTATAGCTATATACATTAAATATAAACTGATGTTTGCTATATTCTGTAGTTTTTCCTTTTCTATATCATGTTACTTGTAGATAAGCTATTTTTCTACGATAAAGTATGTCCAATTGGACATCATTATCACTATGTGGCTACGCCACTGACTTCAACTACCCTCTTAAATTAGGTAATATATTTTATTTAAATACTTAATTTATAATTTATTCTAATCAAATACTTGAAGATCATAAATTGTTACTAGTAATTAAATATTCGATTCAAATTTCAGAATTTTTCTTACATGTGTTATTAACAGCAGATAAATTCTAATTCCAATATAAATGGTAAGTGAAATGTCACCAACTCTTTCTCTCACCACCCTAAATAAGAACAAAAAAAATGATTGGACGATATGGTAAAATACTCAAAAATTATAAAATATTTGTATTAGATATTTTCGACTCAAATTATAGATTTTTTTTTGTACATATGCTCTTGACTAGAGATCTCCTAAAATAAATGGTAAGTGAAATGTCACAACCCAATTCTCTTACCACCCAAATAAGAACAAAAAAATAATAATTTTTGGGCAGTATATTCAAAATTCCACTCCATAAGTTACTTTAATTTAAGTTAATTTAATTAAGGAGCAGCTAAATTTTTAAAATAAGATAAAGTCCCCACCCTCTTGTGTTGCTATTAAAATAGTTGACATGTTTTCATTTGATAACTCTTTGTGTGATCCAGCAAGATATTAATTATGATTTATGATTTCACATACACTAATTAAATTTTTCATAATCATGCTGATTAAAGCGTTAAACAGATAACTAATTATTGTTTTACTTGTTTTGTCCTTCTATATCTCTAAATCATTTAATGATTAGTATTTCCATTAATGTTCATATAGTAAAAATGCTAGGGTTAAGGGTTAGATATTCTATCCCTTTCACAAACAAAAAAGAAAAGAAGAAAAAACTAAAACGCAAGAAATTTCTCCAATTAAAAAGTGTAAATGCATATTATCTCAGTTAATTAATTCTTTTCTTTGTTATTATTATTATTATTGTTGTTGTTTTTATTATTTCTGCTGTATTTTCATACTTTATTTTGATATACATATTTTGCTTAGCTTGGAGATTTATTGAAAATAACATTTCTATCTTCAAAAGCAGGGCGGAGCCACCTTACTATGGGGTTCACCCCTTTAATGGAAAATTATATTATTTATACATGATTAAAAATAATATTTTAAGTATATTAGTAGATGTCAAACCTATTTCAACTACTTCATATGTCTGTTTTTCAGATTTTGAATACTCTTCTTGAAAATGTTGACTCCACCACTATTTACAAGATATGAAAAAAGACCGTATAGGCATCACCTTTTTCAGAACTAATTTTAAAAATTATAGAGAATATATTATTGTATCGATTTGCATGGTTGTTCTTGTTGGTGTCAATTAGGCAAAAAAGTAAAAGAAAAAGAAAGCAACTATTGGGATCATTGATGTCATCTGAAAATGGAAAATGGGACAAAATAAACAATTCATGTCTTTGTCAATTTATAATAAGGTCATTAAAACTCCTAAGCTACGTCTGTTTTTTTGTTTATTTATTTTGTGTTAGTACACATCATCTCCTTTGTTGTTGCAAACACAGAGATGCCTGAAGATACTGGGCACGGTTGATAGGTGAATAAGTTATTTTGAAATTATTGTTTTACTTTTAATATGAAATAAAAATAGTACTTTATTCGTTTAAAAAAAAATATTCCTATTTCCTTTTTAGTTTGTTTAAAAAAGAATGATCCCTTTCCTTTTTTGGCAACACTTTAACTTTAATTTTTCACGTGTCATGTTTAAGACCACAAGATTAAAGGGCATTTTGATACATTTGACATAACTTTAATCTAGAACCACAAGATTAAAAAGTTTCTTTCTTTTCTTAAACTCCGTTCCAAATCAAACTAGGTCATCCGGGAGTACTAAATTTCAGGGTAAAATATTCTGTAATTTCATTCTAATCAAATATGGGATAAATTCATTCTAATATTAATTAGTTATCTCTTATCATCCTATCAAACGAACCCATATAATATTAGATAGGAAGATAAGATGAGATAGAATAAACAGGGAGAGAAGGAAAGAGCCGAGCGCGATAAGAGAGAAACGAGTTAGAGAGTCACACTTGAATATAATTATCTTAAATAAATTATACCTAATTTGATCATATATCTGAGATACATATATCTTGAATGTGCAAGATATGTATTTGGTTGAAGTCAATATGGTACGGAAAGATAAATTCAAAATTAAAATGAAGACACATAATTAAATCCTAATAGTGAAATTTGTATTGTTTATTCCGGTGAATAAGAACATATTTGAACCAATCTTTATGACAACAAAATGTATATACATATTGTGCCTAAAGTTATGTTATTTGAGTGAAAAATAGTCCATTGGGAAAATTTCATCTATGGCAAGTTATTAGATGAAATAACATTAGGAAAAATTAGCAAAGTAGTCACAATTCCTAACTTAATTAGTAAAAACATCTACATTTCAAAATAATTATTTAAAATATCAAAAAATCAATATTTTAGAAAATAAATTGTAACCAAATACTTTTATTTGTCTTTCCTTTTATTTCTCAAAACAGTCCAAAATATATTCACTACCCATTTAGACTTCTTTCTAGATTTTAATACCATTAAATTTGTTTTTATATTCATCTTCCATGTTTTCAATTTTTTTTGTCTACATCAAATTTTTACCATTATTCTCTCCTTCATTGTTGAAGAAGAACTAATTATTCAAGTTCATACTAATTTGTTTAGATCTATCAAAATTCAAGAAATCTCTCCATCGATAAAGGTATATTCGAAGTCACCATTTATTTTGCGAGATTTTATGAGATTTTGTTTGTAAAATCATAAATTATGTTTGAATTTTGGATTGTATGTATTGCGGATTTTTCTTCATTTTCTGATTTTTATGTGAGTTTGTTAACATACTTATCAAATATTTATGCAGCTAAGATTTTTAGTATTTTAAACACTATTTTTCGATTTTTTGTGATTTTGTTTTCGTGTTGGAGATTTAGTAGATTGTAATTTGTACTAATCTATTGTTAGCATTCATACATAATATATTATTTTATTTATTATATATATTTATATATAATAATTTCAAAATTTACTTACAGGGTTACTAATACAAAAGTAAACACAGATTCAGATATGGGTTTGGTGAAAAAATCGGGAAAAAAGAGTATAAAAGACGAATAATTAAGAGAGAATCAGAGAAGAATGTTGCAAAGTTGTATTCATACCAAAATAGTATTCATATTAATTATTGTTTATCAATTATTTTTCTTTTACTCATCAATTATATTTTTACAAAGAATATTGTAGTTCTTTTTTAGTCTGTAGTCATTACTAAGAATATTGTATTTCTTTTTTAGTCATATGTATGTCAAATAAAATGTATTTATTAAGCATAGATGTATCCTATTTTTTAACAGTCAATTTATATTTATTTTTAGAATATTGTATCCTTCCTCAACGGATTATATTATTTTCAATATGTATGCTTTTTGTTTTCCAAAATCTTGTATCCTATTTCTTTCATAGTTAATTTGTATTTATTTTTTAGAATATTGTATCATTTTTCAACAGATTGTACTATTCCACCATGTATTCTATTTTTTTCAAAATCTTGTATTCTTTTGTAAATCATACTCATATATAATGATTAGATTATATTGAGATACAATCAGTATTTTTTTTTGTAATACAAATAAAATAAGTATATATTTGACAATCATGTAATACAAATATGATCACTAAAATACAATTTGTAGTTTTCAGTATGAAAATAAAAAATTAATTTAATTTGAATGGTAAAGTGAACACATAAAATGTAAAAATTATTGGTATACAATTATAATGAAAACATAATAAAAAGGAAAGTTGATTCAATCAAATGAAAAAGGAAATTTTCAAGAAATTGTGACTGATTAGAATTTTAAGTGATATTTTCCTTTTAAAAAAAATATTATCTCCCTTGATTTTCTCCTTTCTAAATAATTGTAATCTTGAAATCAAGCAAATAAAAAATACATAAATCAAATACATAACAAATTAAAATATTAATATTTTAAATAAATATTGAAAGTATAACTAAATAAACCTATTAAATGTCAAAATATTGACATTTTGAAAATTTTCCCACAACATTAACTATAAATCCAATCAAAGTCCATTGACTATGGGTTTACAGTGTCTAAACCAAGACAAACTGAATTTGGCTATGGGCCTAAAATTAATTATTTGGGAAAAGGACAGAAATCACATACTTTTAAAGTAAAATTATCATTTGTCTCTTATAAGTTTATAATTACAGAAATCCCTCAAACTGATACAATAATATAAGCACTGATACATTAATCTGATGCGCGAGATATATTAATCGTTAAGTAAGATACATTATATTCTATACATAATACACTAATCTGATGTACATTTTTTACATGATACACTAATCTGATGCGCGAGATACATTAACCTGATGCGCGATATACATTAATTTGATGTGCTGATATATTAATCTGATGCGTGAAAATGAGAAATTTTGGGAATTTATAAAACTAATAAAGGATAATGGTAATAAGAGAATTTAAATGTGAGATTTATGTCATTTTTCCTTATTATTATCTATTCACATAGTAATTATTAAAATTTGAATAGTCATATTTTGTATCATAAATTTTATCCATTTTAAACTTAAAAGTATAAAAGTCAAAACTAAAATCGAACCAAAAAAAAATTAAATTCGTGATGTATAGCATGTGACTTAATTACTTAAATATCGTTCAGAGTCAAATTATGTATTATAAAATGAAAGAAAAAGTCCAAACAATTATAGCTGTATTGAAATGTATTATCACATTTTCCCTCAAACGATATGTACAAAAGAATCTAATAAGAGTATTAATCAATTTATTTAATCATCACATTTTTGTAAGACTAACACTATATTATAAGAAAAACGTTAGCAACAAAAGTCGCCATTAATATGTTGCTAAATACCTCCTAATTATTTAACATATTCTTTTTAAATATTTAGTCTTTACATTCCCTTTTAAATGTGTTGACGTGAGTTTTGAGTTTGATTTTCTACTACGAGTAATATTTAGTTGTAGAAAATGAAAATAATGCAAGTTTAAAGATACTTATTTTCCTTCTGTTTCTTTTTTAAATTTATAATTATAATGGTGATTGGAAGGAGTTTTATGATGGAAAATTTTGTATATCAAGTGTATCCACAATGTATATCATGTATATACAATGTATTATACATTGTGGATTTTTGCCGTCACTAATTCCTTATTTTTAAAAATGTTTATACATATGTTTGTAACCTTCAAGTTACATAGAGAGTTTTCAAAAATGAAGTAGACATTTAAATTGTAACATCTCGAAAATTGGAAAGTGTAGTTGAAAAGAAAAGTCCTACGGAATGTAGGAAGGAGGTCGTAGACCCACAGTTGTATACAACCCAAATCAAAGAGTATGTCTTCTTTCATAATCAAGTTCTCCTATCTAAATACTCTTTGTTCATTCTAAGTTCCTCTTCTTTAGTTGAATCTCACAATGTTAGTTAACGATCTTGGACTAGAAGAAGGTCTATTTGATTAGGGAAAATTTTCAAAATGTCAATATTTTGACATTTAATAGGATCCAATGTCAACACTTTTAATATTTAGTAAAAATGTTAAAATTTTAATTTATTATGTATCATATTTAAATTTTTATTATTTGTTTTAATTGAATGTATACAATTGTTAAATAACAAAAGGAGATTTAGGGGAGAGAAGTTTTTAAAAAGAAAGAACTCCTTAAAAGTCTCAGCGGTTACAAAATTCAAAAACTAAAAAAATAATCGGTCTTCTCCATAGCTGATGAGTTCTCTCATCATCGATTATTAATATATTTTGATTATTTTTTTTTTCAATTTGTTGAGTATTACTTTAACGAGACGGGACGACAAAATCAACGACAAACAACTTTTGTATTTTTTTCTTAAAAGTGATGGATGATTTTGTTTGCCTGTTTTTTAATCATATTTAATAAATATTATATTTAGAATTGTATGCCGATGTCAATTTTGTATTGTCATTGATTATGCATTTGTTTAAATATATTACTTCAAGTTGACCTAGTGAATTGCTTTTCTGGAAATAACATTGGATACATCTATATTGATCAATACGAAATACAAAACTGTTCAAGTTCATTATATGTAAAATGAATACAATTATGTATTCAGATGTCAATTTGTATTATCATTAATTATGCATTCGCTTAAATACTGACCTTGTGTGACTTATTTTTCTGAAAGTAACATTGGATACAACTACATTGATCAGTACGAAATACAAAACTGATCTAGTTCATTATATGTAAAAAGAAAACAATTATGTATTCAAATTTCAGTTTGTATTGTCATTTATTATGTATTCTTTTAAATTTATTACTTCAAATTGACCTTGTGTAGTTGACATATATTTCTTAAAGTAACAGTGGTTACAACTATATTGATCAAGACGAAATACAAAATTGTTCAAGACAAATTGTATTCGGGTTTGAGAGGTCGCCGATCTATATTTGTATTTGAAATTACAACGATTTGTATTTAAATACTCTATTGACAACAGATGATGCCTTTGCATAATGTATTTTTTAGAGTTCAACACTTCACAATCAATGAAATACAGAAATATGTATCAAAATAGTTGATAATAAAACAAGATTAACTAAACTACAAATACACAACTAAGGTATTTCAGTTGTTTCACTATCAACCTGAACTATCTGAAGCTTGTTATGTCTTGGGGGTGCCTCATTATCACTAATGACTCCAACATCGTTCTTCCGTTGGCCATAGTTCCAAAAAGTGCAGCGTATCTTGACCTTAAAAACATTAAATCGAATTTATCAGATAAATTTTCTTGTCCATAAGACAGCCACTCAGCACGAGCAAGCATCTATGATTTAATGAATACACCAAATATGGCATAGTGAATACAAAATAGTGAAACAAAAGTGCATAAATATAATGAATACAGTTAATACATATCTTTATTTATAGAGCACATAGAGCATAATGCTCTATGTGTACAGAACTAGAAATGAATTATTTCGACAATTTGGTACATTATAAGAGCTAATAAAAATATTTCCAAAATAAGAAAAATAGCATAAAATAAGGAATACGAAATACATACTAATAAAAGTGTACAGCTCCACAAAAATTTGCTGATATATTCAATATCAATACATAAAGAACTAGAAATGGATGATTCCAAAAATTTGGTACATTGACAAAGCTAACAAATATTTCAAAATACAAAACAAAAAATTAGAAATATCAAGTACATACTAACAAACGTGTACATTGTCCATAAACATTTGCAAATCTAATCAATATCAATACACATATTAAAATGATTTTGAATACACAAAAAAAAAAAAAAAAACTAAAACTGCATACTAACATAAATCTTTTGAATTTTCGATTATCAATCCCTAAAAGAGATTTTAAGAACAAAAACAAATCAAAAAGATTTTAAACAACAATAAAATCAGTAGGCAATAATAAAAAATATGATAAACATGAATACCCAAATCAATGTGAATCTTCAAAATTCAATTCTTGAAACAAAAGTAAAGGAAAATAAACGAAAATAAATGATATACTGAATCTGAAAATCAGGGGATAATTGATTTGGATTAATCTTAGCGAGAGAAATTGAAAAAAAAAACATAATTAGGGGACTTTAATATTTAACCAATTACCCAAATATAGGGACCCGTGTAATTCAATGAGAGAGAAAACAGTAAGTGTATTAGAATACTTTTTTTTATAAAAAAATAATGACATTTTTGACATGTTTGCTAATATTATTAAAGTATGGAGGTTATCACTAAATAAGTTGATTTTTTTGACTAGTTGGCTAACTTTCGCAAATAGCCATTATTATAAACTTAATTATGCTTCATAACTATAATTTGCATATTTACGTGTTGTAATTGCAATTTAAGTTGTCTTGTTTGTATAATTCTCGGGTACATTTGTATAATTCAACTATTTTTGTACGAACTCGAAATGACGAATTAATAAAAACACAAACATCTAAACTTTAAACGGTTATACAAAGTATATTAAACAAAATCACATATTACAAAAGTTATACAAATTATTCCGAATTATACAAATGTACGAATTATACAAAACTAAAAAATTGAGCTGTGTAATAATAGCTAAAAGTAGGTCGCGAATTATAATAAAGACAAACTATAACTATATTAACTAATTAATTAGTATATATATTTGCTTATCAACTTAATCTTCCTATTTTTTCTCTTGTTATTTTCTACATTATGTTTGATAATTAAACAAGAAGTGATTTCACTTTATCTTGTTTTATCGAAGGATCATACCTACTTTCTACTTTATTGCTGTTGTTTTGTGTAAAGCATCGACATTATATTTATTTTCTTCTTTACACGTTGGATTTATGTGCATACACATTTTACACTAGGTGGTTCAACTTCAACTAAGAATTAAAAAAGAAATTACTAATGAAAGCTCCAAATTGATATGCTGATGCAAGTAGCAGTTTGGTAGCGCTACGACTTTTCAACCCTTAATCAGAAGTTTCGTGATGTGTAGCATATGAGTTAATCACTTAATCGTCATATTTTTGTAAGACATTATATTATTAGAAAAAAAGTTAGCTACATAAGTCGTCGTTAATATATTTGTTGCAAAATACCCCTTACTAATTAACACAACTTTTTAAATATTTAGTCTTTAAATCCCTTTTAAATGTGTTATCGTGCGTTTTGAGTTTGATTTTCAACTACTGTTTCTTTTTTATTTTGTAATTATGATATTGAAATGGAAGTATAATGGTGTTTGGAAGGAGTTTTATGATGGAAAAATTTGTATATTAAGTGTATCCACAGTGTATATTATGTATATACAATGTGTTATACATTGTGGATTTTTGCCGTCAATAATTCCTCTTTTGATAGCTTTATGTGTATATGTTTGCATCCCCATTTATTAGTTTTAAAAAATAGCCCGTCCCAGCCCGTCCCGTCCTATTATCATCCCTAAGTACTCTTTTGCGTTTGATAACTAATCAAGCTGTGGGTTCACTTATCTTGTTTTATTTAAGGATACCTACTTTATACTTTATTACAAGTTGAAAATATATTCACTTTTGTAATTAAAAGTAGAATTATTTATCATATATATAAGCAATGAGCTCATTGATGTTATATATATGTTTTGTGTATAGCATCCACATTTATTTTCTTCTTTACACGTCGGATTTATGTGCATACACTTTTTGTACTTTTTTCAAATTAGGTGGTTCAACCTAAAATCAAAAAGGAAATTACAAAGAATATTGAAAACAAATGGAAGCTCCAAAATCCAAATTGATATGCTGATGTTGGTTGTAAATCTATGCTTGCTTAGTAGGATATATGAATTGACTATGTCAAATGTATGATCAAAAAGAAAACTCACTTCTACACTCAATTGTCTTCTTAACATGTAAAGTCCTTTCACGTGTAGATCTGATTCTTTTTTATGGTCAAAATACGTAAAAAAAAATTAATGATGTGTGGTGATGAGATCCAATCCTAAAATGTTTGACGGCATTGATATAGCATGTTAAATATATTGTATTGCCCATCTCATCTAATTTTTATTTTTAAAAGTAAAATTTGAACTTTGGACGTCATGGTTCACAAGCACGGTGTTTTGCCTATGACATGAAAAGTTGTTGTTTACCTAAAAGTTTAAACTGTTAGAGAAAATATATTATTATTTACTTAATTATATACTCAACGTATGTCCGATCACACTTTTTGTATGGATGATTATATATAATTATCTTTTAGATGACTTATTAATACTTTTTTCATTTTAATTTATTTGCCTTACTTTCTTTTTCAGTCTTGTTAAAAAAAGATTGTTTGCTTTCGCTCTTTTTTTTTTTTTCAACAATTATTTGATTTTATCTTATTAAAGGTGTCTCATATACCTCTAATTTAAGATTACATTATTAAAAAAATAATCTTCTTTTACTTTTTAAACTTCTAGTCAAATTAAAAATTAGTCAAACAATTTAAACCAGAAAAAATATATATTTAGCTTACAAATTGACATGCATGCATGCATGACACACGAGGACCTAAAAAATATTTTCAATAACTAAATAATAAAACACATGATATTTTCAATCTTTAACATATATTTAAACCTCTAATATATAATTAAGGTGGATTTGTACCTAATCTTGCATGAATCAAAATTCATGAAATATTGCAAGTGGACTATCTAACGCCAAATCTGTTCTTTTTTTTTTAAAAAAAAAAAACTAGTGTGCATGCATCAACGTAATTAATATTATAATTAGACTTATCCGTACTTTTTAAAAAAAAAACTATTCTGTCTTACTATTAAGTCACAATGCATAACTTCATATATATATATATATATATATATATACATATATATATATATATATATATATTACGCAGTTACGTTTTCCCAAATTCAATTTATTTGTCCTGTTTTTTAATTCTATTTTTACATATAGAAAAAGTCTGTTTCCCTTTTAACACTATCAGAAAATAAAAAAATTAACGATTAACAAAATCTCATAATTAAACATATAAAAATTCATCCCATTTAGCTATGGTTTAACGAAGGATTATAAGAAAATTTAATTATCGACACATTCCACGGCTAATCTCATGTTTTTTTCTAGTATAGTAATTCTTTAATTTTAACTTTTTATATCATATGTTTAAGACATAAAATTAAAGGACTTTTTGATACATTTGGTATATCTTTAATTTTGGACAACAAAATTCATAAAATTATTTACTTTAAAATTTTCTATTAATTAAAATATAACAAATAAAACAAATAAATTAAAATGAAAAAAAATATATATGAATTGAATGATCATTTTCTATAGTTTCACAAAAATGTCACGTTTAATACCTGACTGTATATTTTCTATATTCTTATGAGTTGTGAGAAATATTACAATCATGCACGTGTATTCTTTTTATTTTTCAAGAACTCGCCGGCAATAATGATGCTTATGTAATTAATTAAGCTGTTGCGGCAGTGGAGTGGTAAGTAATTTTTTATTTTTAATTAAGAGGTTTTGATTTTAAATCCTTTTAAATATAAAATTACCTTTGTTAGAGAGCCTTTTATAGAGAATCGGATAATAATAATAGCGATGGAGTTAAAATTTTCACTAATAAAAGTTAAGAATAAATGTTTCAAAAATCATAAGAAAATCAATGTGTGTCAATATATATTATGTATATAAATAATCAAAAAATAATTTTTCGATGAAAAGGTCAACTAGTTATCTTGATTTTATAAATTGGACAAGAAAATTGAAATAACTATTTTTAGTATGAGGGCAAGTAATATGTAATAGAGGGAGTACGTACATTGTAAACCACAATATTCCATTCACTTTAACTTGTTTGTCGAATTTTGACTTGATACAAAGAAGATTTTTGTATCTTATGATCTTAAAATTATGTAAAATGTAGCAAAATATCCTATAATATTATGGTACTTAAATATGTGATGTGAAAAATTAAAAATGAAGAACTGCCAAAAAAAAAGAAAGAAACTTTATTTTAATATAAGAGTTATTAATATATCGATAAACATAGTTAAAAGATAAAAAATGCCCCTAACATACCAAATCAAATGACGGATAAAGAATAATTCCAACACAATTTATTCCGTCACTATTATTAATCACAATATTATTAATATTCTTATATAATATACCAAACGACCTCTGAATATCCTAGTGAGGCGATCTTGTAGAGGTGAACTAGTATTTGTTTGGCTCGATGTAGACATACCAATTACCAAAAAGAGACTATAGTATCACAAAAATAACTATTCTTACACAAAAGGTCTTTGATCGATCATATAATAAAAAATTTAAAACATTTTTATATGCCCATATGTTACTTGTTATGATAGTTGGTCACTATCAATTATGATTAATTAGACCTAATAATTCATGATCTTCAAAGTGATAAACATGCAAATGATGATTCAATCAATTAAGTATTATATTAATTTATCACACTATGGGGTTGTTTAGTTCCCGGGATACGGTAGAATATTCACAAGATTAAATTTATATTTATTATTTGAAGGTATAATTAAATTCTAGATAATTGTTTTATATTTTAGACTTGGTGTAATTTTATCCACTTAGGAGTTAGGTGTGATACATTAGTCCAAACACCAAAATTATAATTTCGAAATAACTTTGTCCGCAGATCAAATGATTTTTAATACTCTCTCCATCTTGAATGTTGTTTTTCTCTCGAGTTAAATTATATAAATTTTGTTTAATATTTTGAAAATATATTAATTTGAGAAGTATTATAATTTATAGTACTTTTTTTACCGTTCATAGATATTTCAGTTTTAATTTGAAATATTAAATTAATTTAATTTTAGTTATCTCTAAAAATTTATTACAAAAAGAAAATGTGATAGGTATTTTGAGATGACATCAAAATATTATTTTTTTTCTTTTTTTTCTTTTTTATTTTGGCATACATTTATTTGAAAGTCTTCTATTGATTTGTCTTTGGCTTATATTTATCTCCCTCCCATTTTTGATTTATTTAAAGAAAAAAATCGTAGTAGGGCAGGTTGAACATTTTTCATACATATGGACTTCTAAAATTTTAAAAGTATTAAGTACTTAGTTTCAAATTTGTTATACTTATTTATTCTATTGGCTTACACTCATAAGTCAATAAGTAAACTAAAAGAATAGATATATTTGTATTTATTATTAAATATTAAGGAGAATGAAAATTTATTCAGAAGACAGCTCAGATATTTAAGGCCATGATATTTGACCCAAAATATTAAAGAATTTTTATAGTAGCCATGGCTTGTATTCTGTTGTTGATTTTTTTAATTTATTTATTTATTTTATTAATAGAAGATAGCTAGACACATTATATAATAGTATAAATTTGCAATAAATAATTAAATAAACGAAACCAAACATCACCATTTCCTATTTTGCAAAGTAACCTATTTTTAATTTTCACCTAATTCATGACCTGAAATTATAATAGTTGCAAAATATAATTTCTTGTATGATAAATTCATTTCATTTAATGTTATTTTTTGAGATGGTACAATTATCATTTGACTACTTCTTATATTGCAATCATATGAATTCACGTCGAGCATACCGGTTGATTTAACATTAATATTGGTAGATGAAAATAAAAGAAATTAAAATTACATATAAGCAGTGGTAGAGTCAGAAATTTATTAAGGATATTAAAAAATAATGGTGTATGACTTCAAAATAAAAGTAAAAAATATTATGTTATTTGGGATTTAAACCGGAAACTCCTTTATTCAAGCGGACACACATTATCACTGCACTAAAGGTATAACTTTTGTCAAAAACATTTAACTTTAAATATATATATTCTTTAAATATAGAATTTGATATATATATACAACATATTAACTGACGAATGGTGTCCAATAGGACTATACCTATGCCGCCACTACATATAAGGTATATTATTTTCATTTTCCTAGAAGATATACAAATGGTCTTGAAATCGAATAGTATCTTTCTTGCTTATCCATCAAATCCCATAAAATAAGTAAAAAAGAAACCCCCACTTATATTTCACACAAAAGAAAATATTTTTATTTTATACCAAACACATCTTGAATGTTTTTTTGGTAAGTGATTCTGACAAGGCCATCCCACTTGCTACTATACAAAATAGTTCCATCTCTACTTTATTTCTCAAGTATATTCCCACCACAATGCAAAAAATGTGTTCCAATCCAAGTCAATGCTTTTTATATTTTATTTTCATTTTTTTGCTTCAATGGATAACATTTCCACTTTCTTATTAGTTTCTTGGATTATATTATTTTATTAGTAACTATTATGGGCTTCTTGAATACTTCAATATACATTATATATATATATACCCCTTTTTATTTCTAAACTCATTCATTGTATACTTAGGTGGAAACAAGTTTGTAAAAGTACTATACTAGCTTCCTTTGTTCATTCAATGGCCAAAATATATCCAGAAATACTCAAGAACTCCTCTTCTTCTTCTTCGTCCTCGTCTTGTTATGTGACATCCACTAGAGAAATATTTACTATATGGATGAAATCCCTAGTGTATCATGGGAATGGTTGTACTGTTTTTAATTCTAAAGGTGATATTGTTTTTAGAGTTGATAATTACCAAGAAAGAAATAGTAATGAAGTTTTCCTCATGGATCTTAGTGGACAAGTTCTCTTCTCTATTAAAAAAGAGGTAATAACAAAAAAAACTTACTAGTGTGTCTTTTTTTCCGATTTATTTTCTCATCTGATGTTCAATATTTATTAGGACATGATTAAATGGAAATTTCCTAAAATCATTGGCATTATTAGTGTAAACATAGCTTCCTGATAAAGACGATTTCATTTTAGGAGTTAATTAAGTTTAATTTTAATTAATTTTGTTATATTTTTTTTTCTACAGAGACTAAGATTACTTGGTAGATGGAGTGGATATTTAAGTGGTGGATTTAAAGGAAAGCCATGGTTTCAAGTGAGAAGAAATTGGAAATATTTAAAAGGAAATGTTATTTGTGATGTAAATTTAGGGTGTGATAAATCTATTGGAAGTTGTTATAAGATTCAACAAATCGATAAAAAATCATCATTTCAAATCTCAAATAATACTGGTCAACTTGTCGCAAAGGTAATTATTCGATTCAAAGAATTTATTTTGAGTATTTATTATTAAACAACATTATATTATATATATTTTTTGTTTTGTTAATTAAAATTGTGCATATTATATAGGTAAATCAAAAGCAATCATCAAGAGGATTTGGGTATGGTGATGATGTGTTAACTCTAGAAGTGGAACCTCAAGTTGATTACTCATTTATTGTGGCTCTTGTGACAATATGTGGTTTGATTAAACACAAATTATAAAGAGCACAATTAGTCTAAAATTGACTATTGTAAGATATAATCCTGAAAATCAAAATTCATGGTCTCCTCAACATGAATCATGAAATTTCAAGCAGGCGAGAACGCCATCAAATGGAAAATTTTAGTTTTTCGATTCAGAATCCGATGTGAGGGAAAAATCCTAAGTCAAGGTGGTAGCACGTATGGTGTGACATTAGTCCCTTGATCTCAGTGCAATGTGTGAGACTTAGTCAAGAGATCGATCTGAAGATATCGATAAAAAAAAGAAGGTGGATATTACTTTGATTCATGTTGAGCTTGATGTTCACTTTGGGCCTTCTGTTGATTCAAGGCCCATTAAAACCAGGCCCAGTGGCCCATATTTCATGGTTTGACAATTTTGCTCTAATGATGAAGATATGTTTTCATGTATAGTCTATTTAGTTATTTAATTCTTGGGAATTTTTTCAAAATGTCAATATTTAATAGAATTTAATGTCAACACTTTCAATATTTGGTAAAAATGTCAAAATTTTAATTTATGATGTATTTTATTTAAATTTTTATTATTTGTTTTAGTTGAACATATACAATTGTCAAATAACAAAAAGGAGAGATTTAGGGGAGAGAAGTTTTTAAAAAAAGAAAGAACTCCTTAAAAGTCTCGGCGGTTACAAAATTCAAAAACTAAAATTAATCGGTTTTCTCCATAGCTGATGAGTTCTCTCATCATCGATTATTAATATATTTTGATTAATTTTTTTTTTCAATTTGTTGAGTATCACGTTAACGAGACGGGACGACAAAATCAACGACAAACATTTTTTGTATTTTTTTCTTAAAAGTGATGGATGATTTTGTTTGTCTGTTTTTTTAATCATATTTAATAAATATTATATTTAGAATTGTATACCGATGTCAATTTGTATTGTCATTGATTATGCATTTGTTTAAATATATTACTTCAAGTTGACCTATTGAATTGCTTTTCTGGAAATAACATTGGATACATCTATATTGATCAATACGGAATATAAAACTATTCAAGTTCCTTATATGTAAATGAATACAATTATGTATTCAGATGTCAATTTGTATTGTCATTAATTATGCATTCGCTTAAATACTGACCTTGTGTGACTTACTTTTCTGAAAGTAACATTGGATACAATTACATTGATCAGTACGAAATACAAAACTGATCTAGTTCATTATATGTAAAAAGAAAAACAAATTATGTATTCAAATTATAGTTTGTATTGTCATTTATTATGTATTCATTTAAATTTATTACTTCAAATTTACCTTGTGTAGTTGACATGTCTTTCTGAAGTAATAATGTCTTTCTGAAGTAATAGAGGTTTACAACTATATTGATCAAGACGAAATACAAAATTGTTCAAGACAAATTGTATTCGAGTTTGAGAGGTCGCCGACCTATATTTGTATTTGAAATTATAACTATTTGTATTTAAATACTCTATTGACAACAGATGATGACTTTGCATAATGTATTTTTTAGAGTTCAACACTTCACAGTCAATGAAATACAGAAATATGTATCAAAATTATTTACTGATGAATCAACACTTCATAAGGTCAAAATGACGATTTTACATAATGTAGTTGACAAAATAGTTCATAATAAAAAAATTATACAAAATAGTTCATAATAAAAAACAAAATTAACTAAACTACAAATACACAACTAAGGTATTTCAATTGTTTCACTATCAACCCGAACTATCTGAAACCTGTTATGTCTTGGGGGTGCCTCATTATCACTAGTGACTCTAACATCATTCTTCTGTTGGCCATAGTTCCAAAAAAATGCAGCGTATCTTGACCTTAAAAACATTAAATCAAATTTACCGGACAAATTTTCTTGTCCATAAGACAGCCACTAAGCACAAGCAAACATCTATGATTTAATGAATACACCAAATATGGTGTAATGAATACAAAATAATAAAATAAAAGTGCATGAATATAATGAATACAATTAATACATATCTTTATTTATAGAGCACATGAGCATAATGCTCTATGTGTACAGAACTAGAAATGAATTATTTCAACAATTTAGTACATTATAAGAGCTAATAAAAATATCTCCAAAATACGAAAAATAGCATAAAATTAAATAAGGAATACAAAATACATACTAATAAAAGTGTACAGCTCCACAAAAATTTGCTGATATATTCAATATCGATACATAAAGAAGTACAAATGGATGATTCCAAAAATTTGGTACATTGACAAAGCTAACAAAATATTCCAAAATACAAAAAAATAATTGTAAATATCAAATACATACTAACAAACGTGTACATTGTCCATAAACATTTGCAAATCTAATCAATATCAATACACATATTAAAATGATTTTGAATACAAAAAAAACCTAAAACTGCATACTAACATAAATTTTTTGAAAAAACTTGATCTTTAAAAACTTCAACTTAACATGCAAAAATAATTAGATACCTCTTCGCTTTCATCCTCTTCGACAACTATTCGGTCTTCGGCGTCTTAATCAATATCCCCACAAGTAGACGAAGATTCTACATTTTCGTTCTGAATTGAATTAGATGAAGATTTGGCACACTGATTGGGTCCTGCAGATGATTTGATCGACTCTCTTCCCTCATTTTAGCAGTGGATCCTAAATTATCTGCTATTTCTTGAGTAATAAATAAATTAATGGAAAATCGTCAATAATTTGTTGATTAAGTTGGATACCTCTAGTAAGCCTCTTGGATTCATCCATTGTAGAGTGAACCCTAATCGAGATTGAAAAATACAAACATAATTTTAAAATTTTATACATGCAATAAAATCAGAGAAGAAATCTAAAAAATTGGATAAAGATTAGGGATACCTTAATCAAAGGGATTCTTGTTGATCCAATTTCTGGAAAAAAAATCAAAATTCACGGAAGAGAGATATGGACAACTTGAATCTTGGAGAAAAATCTGAAAAGATAAATATGAGAGAGATAATTTTTTTTAAAAAAAAATTGGAGAGAGAAATCTGAATAGAAAAAGATGGGTGTGCTAATTTTCTTTTTTTTTAATAAAAAAAATGGGACATGGAATTAAGAATATGAAAAGATAGGTAAGAAAGAGAGATTTTTTAAAAAATAGGAGAGAATTAATGGGAAACGTGTCAATGGGAGATAAAATAAGAAGAAAATTAGATACACAAAGTTTTTAAAAATAATAATATTTTTATTAATATTTATAAAGTATGAATACTTTAACTAATTATGTTATTTATTTTGATTAGTTCATTAATTTTCTCTTAATTTCTTTATAATACAACGTTTTGTACTGTTACTAATTCATTTGGGTTGACTGATTAAGAGTAGTTGACTAGCTTCAAGTGTAAAATATTGAGATTTATTTTATCAATAATTATATGCTTACATAAAAATTAGATATTGGTGTGTCAAGACCCAATATATGTCATTATTTTATCTCAGTTTATATGTTATAAATGGAATTTGAAAATTGATCATGTTAATTTTTTATATATATATATTTAAAGCTATTAAGTTATTGTGATTTTTGTGTCATTTTTAAATAATGTATGTTACTCTTTTTTCGATTAACGTGAATACTCATAAATATTTTCAATTACTATTAGTTTATTATGAAATTTATAAATTTTTGACTTCATTTTCAAATAATATATGACGCTTCTTTTGTTTCAATATAAATGGTACATATGGAATTAGAGAGCAAACAAAAACATTTTCAATTGCTAGTTATTGCGATTTATAATATCTTCTACGTAAATTTTAATAATATATGTAATTTCATCGACTTTTATGTCCTATAAAGAAAAAGAGCAATTGTAAATATACAATATTATTTCAACATAGTATTATAAAAAGTTTTAGTATTATTTCAACATAGTATTATAAAAGTTCTTCTATTATCTCTGGCTAGAAAAGCAGGCATGTCGATGAATCGTTATTTTCTTAACCTCTTATACTTTATAGTAATAACACATGATACAATTATTCCAAGTCTAAAAATCACAAGCAAAACATTATTCACACACACACACATATATATATATATATGAGTTTAATCTTTGTTCTTCATAATTTAAATACTAAAAGTGGTCGAAAGTATTTCATAATATTAAATTTAGGAAAAAAAGAAATTCGAAAGACAAAAAACATAAAGCACAAATTATGCTTTATAGGACAAAATTTGCAAAGGAAGACATATATTGACAAGATAAATAAAATTAATTACCAGTACTTTTACCTGAAAAATGAATAAGCAAAAATAAGATATAAAATATTAAAGGTCAACTTTCACATATAGCAAATAAAAAATTCATATTTGTATGCTATAGCAAAGTTTGCATAATTGCGCTCCATAGCAAACATAGAAACTGTATAATTCGCTATACATATACAGTTGAAGCAAATTGTATAAAATGAAGTGTATAAAACGAGAAAGAGAAAGACACTTGGGCAGAAAACTGTATAAAAACGAAGTATATAAAACGAATTGTATGATTATAAGTGTATAGAACGATTATATACAATTTGAATTTGTATAAAATGAAAAAGAGAGAAAGACAAAAGATACTTGGCAGGGAATATACAATTGAATCGAATTGTATAAAACTAGAAAGAGAGAAATTAGATACAATTTGAAATTTGTATAAAACGAGAAAGAGAGAAAGACAAAAGAAACTGGGCAGGGGAGTATTTTTATTGTATAATTATAAGTGTATAAGACAAAAATATATGTACTTGCATGTGTATATACAATTTTCTCACGCTTTATACAAATAAAAACGCAACTTATACAATTCGCTTCTGTTTGTATAAGTGAGAAAGGCAAGGGTGACGAGCGAGATTTGAGAGAGTGGCGAGCGAGATCTGGAAGAGGGGAGAGAGGGGAACAAAAATATATGTATTTATACAATTTTCCTCTGCTTTATACAATTCGAAACAATTTTTATACACTTGTGTTTGTATAAAAAGTGAGGAAGCGAGGGAGAGATTAGAGGAGAGTGGCGAGCGAGATATTGGGAGAGAGGCGTCTGGCAATTTTTTTCAAACGTTTGCTATGGAGCACAATTAAATCAAAACCTAGCTACTCTATTTATTTTAGGTTATTAGTTTGCTATTATATACAATTATCCCAATATTAAATGTTGATAATATAGTATGATGTGATAAATAAGTTGATTGAATGTTTATAAGAAAAAACACATTATACAATTATTCCAAGTGTAAAAATCACATGCAAAACCTTCTTCACATAATACCTTCATATTGACAAACTATTAATGGACTTTTGATGAAAAAAATAATATTGGGTCTGAAAAATCTACAAGAAGTTGCTACAAAATTAAACAAACTGACAAAAAATCATCATTTTGAATCGTTAAAAAGTGATTATACTTTTTGACCTTTTTTAAAAAAAATTATACTAACAATTTTGTTTTATTTTATTTGATATATTAATAGTGAAAAGTTCAAATTTATTTTGATCCTCCAATGAACCATGTTAGATATTCATGTGTTTTGACAATTTTGCCCATGTGTATATATATATATATATTCAAAGTACGGTCAAATTTTTTTATAACGACAATGTTGTTTGACAATTCAATATGGCTGCTAAAGTAATGTGATGTTATATACGTGTATTGACATTTAATAATGTTTAAACTGTATTAAGCTATTGTAAATAAATAATTTAATGATTGTGTATCAAGAAGAAGTAATGTATTTATTACTGTAATTGGTATAACCCATATAACACAAAGAGTACGAACATAAAAAGAGCAAACATCTATAGCCTTTTCTCGTAAAGTTAGACTATCACGGATGTGTATCGTTTAAATACAATTTTCCCCCCTTTAATATCCATAATTGTAATACACTATGTGCCTGACAATTAATGATAACTATTTATTATTTAACATAAATATTTTAGAACTTTAAATTAAATTATTTAAATTTTATATTAATTAGTAAAGTGTTTACAACAACATCCAAAGTAACGTATAACAAACATGTAGTTAATATCTTATAAAATTGAATTAATCCTCGATATTATAAAAAAAATATTACTATGTAAAATTGATAACTAATGTTATTGAAATGCTCTTATTAAATATACTGATATCAAGACAGGATGAGAAAATTTCATTCTCATATGTGCGTTCTTTTTTTTTAGTTTATTATAATTCAATCTTAGTTTGAAATGTGACAACATTTAAGATAAAAACAAAAATGTATCTGATAGATATATTTTATCCTCTAGCAGTATATTTAGAAAATCATAAAAATCTATTCTTTCATTACTTTATTTGTTACAGAACAATCAAAAGGTTGAAATGATAACTCATACTAATGTTTTTACTCATATTTTGTCATTTGATTATCATTCAATTCATCTTAACAATGAAGTTGATGAATAACAAAATTTAGAATCCAACTAGGATGGAATCAATCCTTAGGAAATATAGCTAGAAATCAGGTTAATATAATTATTTAAACTCGTGACCAGTTATTTTCATATAAAATTTTAAAATAATAAGAAATAATTTGTTACTTTTAGTAATCAAATAACAAATCACAATTTATTGTGTATTAATTAATATAGGAAAAAGGGTCAAAATTAAATTATGAGAAAGGAACAAAAATGCCCTCCGTTTATAGTTTGGTCCAAAAATGCCTTTCCCGTTAATATTTTGGTCCAAAAATACACTTATTGTTATTTTGGATAAAAAATGCTCACTTTTTCAAATAAATATATTATTTATTTTCTTTTTAGCACATTCTATCTCTAATAATATTTTTTAAAATTAGCAAGTGTTTATCTTATTTCAATTCAAAAAAAAAATAAAAAAAAAATATTTCTTATTTTATTATAATTATATTTTATCGTTATGTAAATATAAATTAATGATGGATATACAATGATCTTGTAATATATAACATATATTATATGTTGAAAGGGTTCATGAAGTTATTCGATTTTAATTGATAAGATGAGATTAAGAAAAAAATATTTCCTACATTTTTATTTTTTAAAGTGATTTTAAAAGAAAGAAAACAAGAACAGAGTTCTTTTATAATAATTTAATTAAGAAGAAAATGTGTTTTAAAAGAAAAAAATAATATAGTTATTCGGAAAAGGGTATTTTTGACCCATTTAGTAACTATAAGGACATTTTTGAACTATAGTATTGACCGCAAGGGCATTTTTGAACCAAAATATTGACGGTAAGGACAATTTTGATCCAAACTATAAACTAAGGACAATTTTATTCCTTTATAATAGTTTAAGGGCATTTTTGACGAATTGTGTTCTACATGATTTCATAACTCATAATAATCATCAAATCTCTTTTACAATAACCGAAGACCTTTTTGTCATAGAAAAAATTGCCCTATTTAATGCTCTAATTGGTTGATGACGGTGGAATAAAAATTAATCAATTAAGTCACATTAGAGATATCACCAATATAAGAGAATGATTTGAATTACAATTGAGTTAAGTACACACTACTAATCACAAAATGATAATGATTTGAATTACAATTGAGTTAAGTACACACTACTAATCACAAAATGATAATGATTTGAATTACAATTGAGTTAAGTACACACTACTAATCACAAAATGACTTTAATTCAAGAAGCATTGGTCACTTTTGAATTTGAAATGTGGACATACATACTAAACAATGATTAAATAATTGTGTAGAAGCACATTAATTAATAATTCTTCTCATAATTTGATTAAACATATGTGTGAACGTACAAACACAAAACTATAGATTAGCACCATGCTAATTAATAATACATTTTCTTGCCTGTTGTGGTCCTTACAAACTTAACTTAATTAAATGATAGTTATTTTGTTATTACAATTAAAAAGTCACTAATTGTGTAAATTTAATCTAATAACCTAAGGGGTCCTTCGTTGGTGAACACGTTTAATTTGAACAATAACGACATAATTATAATATAGGACGGAAATTTTAGTAACTCGATTGGTTGGTCACTGAAACTTTTACCTTGTTAATAAGGGTTCAAATCATAACTAGTTTTACTATATTTATTTTTTTTTGAAATAATTTCTCACTTTATTTAAAAAACAAAAAAAGTTAATCAAATTTAAAATGCTTATAAGCTATAAAAACTAATGATATTACCAAACTCACGAGAAAATCGTGTTGTGAACACAAAACAACGTGAAAAACAATTGAACCAAAAACAAATAAAAATTAAATATTATAGAAAGTCAACTCAATTGACCTCACATACATTTGAGATTTATTCTTTGGAGTGTGCATTTTTTGTGTACTGATATTTTGATAATGTTTTTGTACGATAAAACTAGGAAATTTCTGGTATTTTGGTAGAAATTTATTTTTCATTATACGTTTATAGTTGTTTAAGATTTATTAATGAAATGATTCGATGAAAAAATTATATTTTATAACATAAAGTTTTCATTGAAAAGTAACAATGTCAAAGGATGGATTTAAAAGAAATCTTTCTCATTGGAGAAAGTATTAGCCTAAAGACATGGTTTTGAAAACAATCTGTAGAGAATGACTTACTTGAGGCGGGACGGATACGGTGCAGGAAGATTTTGTAGGAGAATAATTAGAAGAAGAAACACCATGTATAAAAATAAGAAGAAGAAACAGTGAAGACCAATAATGGGGAAATTTTCTCTGATTTCTGATTTTCTGTATTTCTGTGATAATTTTATTGAAGAAGGAATAACTATTTATGCTATTACATGATGGCAGAAAGATAAATTAATCTAAAGGCTAACAAACTCCTAACAAACTTTGCACACCTATACAATTTCTAGAAAAAGCATTTAAGAGAATAATCTTATGCTATGTAGAAAAAGATGATAAAATGTAATGGATATGAGTGAATGGGCTTTCTTGATTGATAATGTTGATCTGAATGTTGGGTCATGAATATTGGGTCGAATTTGATTTAGGAACAGGTCCTGTGACCTGTTTCTCTTCATTCTTCAGATGAGGCTTGACTTAAGGAACAAGTCTTGCGACCTGTTTCTCTTCATTCTTCGTATGAGATTTGTCTTCAGATGAGACTTGACTTAAAGAACAGGTCATGCGACCTGTTTCTCTTCATTCTTCATATGAGACCTGGGCCTGGTTTTCATGACTGCGGCCTGGCCTGAGTTTCATTATCATTCTAATAACCCCCCTCAAGTTGGCGGGGAGAGAAGCGAGACACCAACTTGCCATCAAGTCTATGATGTGAGGAACCAAACAAAGTTTTGGTGAGAATCTGTAAGCTGAGATGGAGCAGGTTCTTGGCGAAGTATATGGCAGCCTGGACTGATTTGAACAGAAATAGGGAGAGTTGGAGGAACTCCCAAATCATGAAGAAGACGATTGATCCAAGTTAACTCAGTCACTGCAAGATTGACTTTGCCATTGCAACTGTATCAACTGGAATGACTTAATCGACAAGAAAATCAGTTAAAAAAATGATAATAAGAACTGAAGCAATGGTGCTTGAACTGGTGAAGAGAATATTGAATGCCACATCACTTTTGCTCAAGAAGCTGGCATAATTTGATAATTGAGCCCCTGCAACAAATATAGAAAAATAGAAGAAGGACAAAACCAGCGTAGAACATTGGAGGCTTCCAAGTGTCTTTGCTACCAACAAATCAAGAGCTGGTTTCAATACATATTAAGCAACGAATCCAACTGATAAGGGCAGAAGGTCCTTTAATCACAAGACTAAAAACAGAAATTCTAATACCAATTGATAACATGATTCCTCCAAATGTGACGCAAGAGATCCCACTTGAATGAGAAGAGACTAGCTCTAGAGAGATGTGGGAGAAGAGAAAGGAGCGTTGATGAGGTTGCAAAAGGAAAAAAAAATAGGTGAATGTACTGTAATAGAAGGAGGAACAAGTTGAATGAAACTGGTTGATGAACCAAGTCCATGGATGAACTAGCAAAATCCATAACAGAAAGTTTGAGGGAAGAGAAGGTGAACTATTCAAAAACTCGGCAAATTTTTTTCATCTTATTATATCTCTATTCAAAAACTCGGCAAATTTTTTTTACTTTCTTAGATTATATTGAGAACTTTTTTTCTTTTCACTCAATCTCTACTTTAGATGGAATCGAATTTTTTCATCTTATTTTATCTCTTCGTAATAACAACGATTTTACTTTCTCATATAATACCGAAATTTAAAATACAATTTTTTTATCTCTACTCTCACTGTATAAAACATAACTTTCGGCACCTTAGATAGTATCAAAAAAATTTCATCTTATTTTATTTCTATCCATAAAACAACTCTTTTACTTTCTTAAATTATATCGAAAAGTTTCTCTATTATCCATCAAACAACCTTCTCATATATTTTGTGAAATGTTTAAGTAAAGATGGAAAAAAAAAGGAGAAAATATTCTTCGATACAAATTGGAGATGTGAAAGAATGATTTTGTGGTGAGGACTAAGAGTCTAAGATGATGACACCAGTATTTATTTATTACTTATGTTCAAATAATAATCATTTAAGTGGCTTCTCAATATCTTCTAATTAAATGTAATTCCTTTATAAAATTTCTATCGAAGATTAAGAAAATCAAGAAGTAACAATTAATCTTGTGTTTGATCATAGAATTAGGATCTCATTTTGAAAATCTATCTTTAATTCTTTTTCAAGTTTAAAAAACTAGTCCAAACCCCTTTTCAAATTTTAGGGGCTTTTACTCAGTAATAAAATATATGTCTAAATACAATTTTAAATTCTAAAAATCAATACTTTAAAACTCAAATTTTAAATTTCAACTTCAAAATATATGGTGAAACAAGAATGTCACGCCCCATACGAGGTGAGATGTGATTGGCCAACGTTTCAAATCGATTCAGTGTTTGCCACTTTTTAATAATTTTTTTGACACAAATACACCTAGTGAAAATACCAAAAGAAAAAAATCTAGAAAAACTACTCATTAAATCGTTTGTAGAGTTTGAATTGATAAAAATTACTCAATATTTTACTCACACGCTTTAAAAATCCGAAAACCCCCTAAAAGGAGCTTTTGGTCTATTATATATAATATTAATAAAAACAAATAAAAAATTATAAACTATAAATAAATCAATTTTGCTGCACAAAAATGAAAAAAAAGTGGGGCTAGGTATTCTTTAAATAGAAAAAAATAATGTCTCCCAACCATAACACTAATAGGGACAAACATAATGAATGACAAAACAAATTGTAAAAGTTCAAAGTTAAATTCACAACAATAACAATAATAATATACTTGATTGTAATTCTATAACAACAATAACAATAATAATATAATTGATTGTAATTCTATAAAGTGTGATTTGGTAAAAGTATGTATATGCAGAATTCAGATCAAGAAGATAGAGAAGTTATTTTCAATATATTCTTAGCTTGAGAAATTTTTTTAGTTCAAAACAATTTAAAAAACAAAATAAAATGAAAAAATTCTAATAAAATACTATATATAGAAAACATGTTTAAACATTCTGAACATTAACTATAACAAAAAAAATAGGACAATCAAAGTAAAAAAAAGTGATATATAGTAACAAAAATCTAGTAACAAGAAACTACAAGAGTGCTAATGCTACGACTATTAATGGAGTATTAGTTAAAACGGAAAAGGGCCTAAAATACCCTTAAAGTATTGAAAATGGTACAAAATTACCCTCCATCCACCTATTGGCTCCAAAATGCCCTTTTCATCCACCTATTGGCTCCAAAATACCCTTGTCATCCACCTTTGGGTTCAAAATTGACCACTTCTTTAATTGTTTTAAAATTAAACTCTTTAAATATTTTTTAAAATACTTGGCGTTCAACTATTGGTTATAATTTAATTTATTAATATAATTTATAAATCAACCCACTACCCACTCATTACTAACTAAACCCCACCCAATTAATAATCCAATTATAATATCAAAATTGTCATAAACACTACTAAAACACGATGAAATTATAGATTCCTGAAAATGACATTCAAAATTATTTGAGTCCGAATCGAAGCCCCAATTAAATATAGGTTGAGCCGCTTATTTAGGAGGACACTTTCAATAGGATTCTCTTTCAAGATTGAATTAAAAATTTATGATTAAAGGTAAAGAAGTAATACATCCCGAATTAATTCATGCACTTTTTTAAAATATAATTTTATAAATATTTATGATTTGTTTTAAAACCTTTAATATATTATTTTGAAAAAAAGTTAACTATGAAGTAACATTACATAATTGAGACGTAAGAATAATTAAGATGAACATAGTCAGACTTTTAAGTTTACCGATAATTTTTATTTAGACACTTAACGTATGATAATTTACTTCTATAGATATTTTCGCCTTAAATTTTTAAAAACACTCAATTGGCAGTAGCTTTTTTGTTGTTGCATTAATAATGTGACGGGTGTATTAATTTGGAGAGGTTTAATTAGTAATGGGTGGGTAGTGGATTGATTTATAAATTATACTAATAAGTTAAATTATAACATATAGTTGCGTGCCACGTATTTAAAAAAATATTTAAATAGTTTAAATATAAAACCGTTAAATAAGTGGTCAATTTTGAACCAAAAGGTGGATGACAAGGGTATTTTGGACCCAATAGGTGGGTGAGAAGGGTATTTTGGAGCCAATAGGTGGATGGAGGATAATTTTGTACCATTTCCAATACTTTGAGGGTATTTTAGGCCCTTTTCCGTAGTTAAAAGGATAAGCAGTATCATGTGATCTACTACATGCTAGCTTACTAGCTTAATTCGTGTCCTTTACCATCTCCTATTTAAAATAATATTTTTGATAAGCTGAAATTGTATCATGTCCTGTCTAATTATCTCCTCATAATGTTTCTTCGACCTACCTCTATTTCTGTCCTGAAATATCTGTAGTTAATTAATCTCTCACAGCCCTTCACTGGGGCAGTCAAATTTTCAAGATCCAATACACAAAACCTTAATAAATCGAATCATATAAGATTCATTTAAGGAAAATATGCTCCTAGATAGAAATTTCTTCATTTTTCAAACCGGACAACTTCTTTTTCTAACTTTCAGCTGTTAATTACGTTGAATTAACAGAAAAATATATTTTTTATTGAATTGTATGACTATCAAACCTAAAAAAACAAATAAATTATTACAATGCTATGTTTATTATAAAGTTGTAATACTCTCTCACGTGTGTAACCATAATTTTATAATGCAATCGTTTTCCTTTTCTAAGAAAATAAAAAGTAATAACACATAGCTAGGTTTTCCAAAATTGGAATTTGGATCTATGTTGAAAATTTATATAGCCATGGAAGTGTAACTAGGGATTGATATTATCCTTTTTTTTCACGGTTACGAACTTTATAATCATTTATTATTAACTCGATCTCTTATAATTTGTCGCATGATCGATAATAACATCAATTCGTAGTTATTTAACTATAAAACGTTATCTGCCACTAATTTCTTATTTTTTTAATAGTGCTCAATCCCGTTTAGATTCAGTCTTGTCCTGTGTTTATTAAAGTATACAACTTTATCACGTATCTTAAAAATTGAAAAAATAAGCCTGCGCATAGACCCCTACACTACAACAAAAACAATTTTTAGCGGCATTAAATATTGACACTAATAAAGAGTGTTAAAGTATTTACCGGCATTAGTTAAGTGCCATTAGAACCAATGTCGCTAAAGGCTTTAGCGACATATACAAAGAGTGACAATTGCCGCTAAAAATACATATTTAGTGACAATTAAAAATTAAATACCGTTAATAATAATTTTTGTTATAGTGCTATCACATATTCTAACTCGTCTAATTTTTGAAAATAAAATTTTAATCCACTTCGCTCCATCCTATTTAAGTATTGTGTCCTAATTGTTATCCTCAATGGTACCACAATAGGTTAAATAATTTCCTAAAAATAATGGACAAGGTGATAAAAGCAACCAAATAAATGTTTCTTTTTCTTGAGACATGAACGTTTTTAAAACTATATATTATCATTAAATGACTACACTTCCCTTAAAAAAAAATCACCATTAGTAACAACCAAAAGAGTACCATCATATGGGCGTGGGGTTTTATTTAAATAATAGTATATTTAATAATAATTAATATTGTCTTGAAACCTTAATGGCCAACATAATAAATGACAAAATAAACCTTTAATTTCCTCAAATATAATAAATAAATGTATGCTTTTTATTAAACGTGATCACTACAATCTTTTTCCATTATTTTTCTAGGCGGCCACCCTTATTGAACAAAGAAATACTACTAATAATAGTAATAATAATTAATTCATCAAAGAAAGAAGATGGAGAGTTTTAATTATTATTATTATTATTATTATAAAGAAAAGGGTTGGTTTTAGTTTGTGGAATTTGCACAAATCAATAAATAAACTAATAATTTGGAGTGTTGTAAATAGTATTTCTTAGTTATAGAAAATCAAATTTTTGCAAGTGTATTTAAGTCATGCATGTCTATTTAAGATTTATAGTCAAATTCATATAGGAATAGTTTCTTTTTTTTTTTTAAATTAAAAAGGATTTCATACTACAATTAATAAAGATATTGTTATTATTTTCTAGAGTGGAAAATAGTGACAAATCATTTGTTAATTATGTCTTAAAACTTTTATATATATATATATATATATATTTTAGGAAACTCATAATCTCTACGAAATTATTTATCCTAATAAAGAAGAGAAATACACTATGCTACTTTAAAGCATTGTAAACATCTCTTTGTTTTTCTTTCACCGTAGAAAACTCTCTACTTTACTAGAAAGATTATATATAACTGAACTACGTTAAATCTTTGTGTTATCTGTGAGCTTTTTAACATTGTTTTAAAGTTTTGATTTCCTACCTTACTGTTCCATACCCCAAATTTTATTTTATTTTTAAAAAATAAAATCTTTGACATTATTCACTTTTAAGTGGGGCATACCAATTATTAGTTTAATTATCTTAGTGGTACTTTTTCAACAACTTTTCTTGAAATACTCACTATATCTATATATAATTAAGTGTCTTTAAAGGTATGTTCTATCACAAACTCAATTTGTATTCTCTCTAAAAAAAATTCCCAATGACAAGAATTTATCCTCAAACATCATCATCTTCTTCTTATTCTTCAATTTGTATGAGTAAATATGTGACAACAAAAAGAGAAACATTTACTTTATGGATGAAATCACTAGTATTCCATGGAAATGGATGTGCTGTTTTTGACTCAAAAGGTCAACTTGTTTATAGAATAGACAATTATAGCAAAAAATGTAGCAAACAAGTTCATCTCATGGATCTTCATGGAACAATTCTCTTTTCTCTTCATAAAAAGGTAATACGATGTATATCACTATGATAAACTGTGTGACAATTTCATTTAAAAACTTAACTTCATGTCAGTGAGATTACGTACACTTTTATTTATTCAATTATATTTTTCAACACGCACCATCACGTGAGGTCAACATATTTGTAATTTTTTGCTTATTAGTTGAATGATTTTTAAATTTTTTCCCCCAGAAATTGTCAATTTTTGGACATTGGAATGGCTATAAGATGGATGAGGAGACACCATATTTTCAAGTGAAAAAAATTGGCAATTTATTCACAGGAGATTTAAATTATGATGTTATTTTTGGATCATGTGATACAAACAACTATAGGATTATTGCTTTAAGAGGCAAATTAGGCTTCAAGATTATCAACAAAGAAAACAGACTTATTGCTGAGGTTTGTCATTTAATTTAATTTTATTTTGTGTAATTTATTACAGTACTATATATTTAAGTATAGTATAATTGACTTTTGATTTTATTTATTTATTTATTTTAGGTTAAACAAAAGCAATCATCATCAGCAGTTAAGTTTGGGGATGATGTATTAAGTCTAGTGGTGGAACCTCATGTTGATCATTCACTTGTCATGGCTCTTGTCACTGTTTATGGTTTAATTCGACATATGTTGTAAATATACAATTTTTTCCACGTGATGTTTGATATCGTATTATATATATTTTTACTTATTTATTCCTTTTTTGTTTAGAAAAAAGTGTGAAATCCATTATGGATAAGTAAAAGCGATTAGATGGAGTATACGAACAAAACGAGAACACTTTTGAGACAAAATAAAAAAAAATAGTGATTGTTTAAGTAAATCTTTTTTAATGAGTTATTCGAATGGTAAGCAGATCTCACTTTCAACTTTAAAATTGTTAGTTTGAGTCACCAAGAAAGTAAAAAGGAAGGAGCTCCAATGAATGGATTAAAAAGAAATAATATTTTTTTTAAAAATATAAATACTCTTCAATAAGATTAAGTTACATGCATGGATAGTATAAATAAATATCAATGTATTTTAGTTTATGTAAAAAAAAAATCATCTTTTTTGGTTATCAATTAGGTAACATTTGCATAAAATAATTATTTATATTATCTTTTAAGTGATCTAATGACGTTTATTGTTGTCAAATAAATACAAGTCCTAACTATGAATCTCATAAAAGAATCTCAAAACATATATATTCATTCATGATTCATGGAATAATATTAACTCTGGTCTAGACAGTGATATCTTTACTTTCTATTAATTGCACAAGAGCACTTCTATTTTTTTATGGGTGCACTGTTAAGTATATCTTAATTTCTACCAGTTTTTCAAAATATATATACATATGATTTTTTCGAAAGTTATCGAATGCACATGCATTCTACGGTATAATGTGAGTCCGCCCCTGAATATGGAGTTGGCAAATTGGAAGGTTTATGACAATGAATTGTTACTTGCCATAATTAATCATTCACATATCACAGATCAGCAAATCAGAAATATATATGATCCTTTTATCATTATTTTTTTTTAGAGAAAGTTGGTCCAAAATTTTGTCACCAATAATTAAATTGCATGCCATGCGGACAATATATATGTTCTAAGCAAAAATAATATATTTTCAATTTTGTTGAAAAATGGATTTGACTCACATTGCCAACTAATAATGTTGAACAAGATGTGAAGTCAAATATTTAAAATTTGAAAACTTTTTAACTCTTTAAGTCTATATTTTTATTTTTATTTTATTTTTTATTTAATATTTGATACTATATTAATATTTGATTAATTCAAATTCGAGCTATGTAAGGTCTATTCTTTTATACTTTCCATTCATCACAATTATAAATGTATGTATTTGACGATCTTAATATTGCTTGCTTTGATAGTGCTTTTTTTTGTTTGTTATTTCTGTGTTTGCAAATTTATCATGATTTATCATTAAACTTGTCGTCAATAATTATTATTTTTGTATTATAATTGCTTAACGACACTCGATTATTTGTATATAGATCATTAAAAAATGATTCAAAGAACTCTTAAAACTATACTTGTATATGTTTTGATTTCTTTGAGCAAGTCCAATGGACTGGTATTTGGTATATGTTCATACATTATAGTATTTGTTCATAACATTATAGTTGTGGTTGAATAATAACTTTGCATTTTCAACCCAAAAAAAAGGGAAAAAAGGAAGGAAAATCTATGCAACAAAGGAAATATGTCTTATATTTATACCTTAAAATTCTATTTTAAAATAATTAACTAAAAGCTATAATTATACACAATATTCTATTTCACGCATAATTAAAAATTGTATTTAATTTAAGAAAATTCTATCATATATATACTATTTGTATTTCTCTCCTACGTCGTGACTCCACCAGTTTAAAAATTTTAATTAACAGTAAGTGTATCTACACATTTTTTCTTTTAATGGCAAAACTGTTGCTGAATTGAAATCTTCCAAACATAAAGTATCAAAAAGATATGTGATTTCTTTAACGTATTCATTGTATCAGGACACATCGTGTATCAAAATGATATCATGATACAATATCTATCGGAAAGATATTTCGATCCAATATCTATCGTAATACATCATATATTGAAAAGGTATGATGATACCATCAATTACATAATTTATGTTATTGTTTTCTGCGTATTAGATTCCGAAATTTCATATCAAAACTTAAATGTTGATAAACGACAATAATAGACTAACTCTAATACTTCAATCCAAAATTCCCCGATATACGAAAAAGAGAATGATAACTTGCTCTGTTTCTATCAATTTGAATTTGGCGCCAAAAACTTAGTTATATATAACTTGCTCTGTTTTCTATCAATAGCCATAACTGTCAACAAAGAAGAAAAAAGAAAGCTCTGTTCTCCCATGGCTCCCAAGAGAAGGGTAAAGAAGAAGTCAACCGCCATTGTTAATCGAAGAACTTCTCTAAGAATGAGGGCTGAACCTGGTCCTCCTCACTCACCTGAAACACACACTTCTGATAGCGGCGGTGGCGCATCTTCTTCAATGGATTCTGTGAAAAGGGAAAATGTGGAGTCTCCTGCCATTGTTACTGAAAGCTCAACTGGGAAACGTCGAAAAGTGAAATCGGAGCCTTCTGCTGATCAGATTGGTTCAGTTAAAAGGGAAAATGTGGAGTCTGCCGCCATTGTTACTGAAAGTTCTACTAGGCAACTTCGAACAGTGAAATTGGATCCTTCTTCTTCAGGTGAAATTGGAGCAGTGGATTCCAAGAACGCCATTGTTACTCAAAGCTCTACTGGGAAACTTCGAAAAGTGAAATCAGAGCCTTCTTCTCCAGGCCAAATTGGATCCATTGATTCCAAGAACGCTAGGCAACTTCGAACAGTGAAATTGGAACCTTCTTCTTCAGGTGAATTTGGACCAATGGGTTCCAAGAACGCCATTGTTACTCAAAGCTCTACTGGGAAACTTCGAAAAGTGAAATCAGAGCCTTCTTCTCCAGGCCAAATTGGATCAGTTGATTCCAAGAACGCCACTGTTACTGGTAGCTCTACTGGGAAACATCGAAAAGTGAAATCTGAGCCTTCTGATCAGATTGAATCAATCAATTCCAAGAAAAGGGAAAATGTGAACACCAAAAGAACAGTTAAGGAAGAAGACGATAGTAGTTCGAAATTAACCATCTCTGAAGTAAGTCCAACTTCCGGTGTTCTTACTCGCCGGAGCAATGCCAAAATGGAGTCTGAAACGCCCAAGAAAGAGGGAAATGGGAAGTATACTCAAGCAAATGTCACTTTCTCCTGATATCACTGCAAATATCACTCAATTCAATCTTGATTCTTTGGGAGTATTGTTTGGTAAAATTGATTCTTTTCTCTGTTGTATTTCATTCATCTTCTGTAAAATTCATATCGGAATCGAAAAAAATACTACTGTTAATGAAAAATTGAAAGCTTTGATTTGATTCAACTTCATCATTTTGTTACTCTGTTTTGGGTTTTGCATGCTCTGTTTTTTGTTATTTTGCAGTCATGTAGCTGCTCTTGTCAATTTCATGCTCTTGTTTCATATGTATATTTTTATTTTTTAGTCCGTTTTAAAATGAATGTCTTTTTCGTTTTTTTTTTTTTGACGAGATACGAAGATGCTAGTTGTGTAAATTAGAAGTGAATTAACAAATACGAAGCAAGATCTACGTTCTTTCATCCCAATCACTTAATTTTAACTTTTTTCGTTTATGTTTAAAATCACAAAATTTAAAAAGTATTTTAATGCATTGATATATCCTTGATTAAATTGATGAACATATCATTCAAAAAAATTATCAATTTTCTTCACTTTGTGTCCAATTAAAATGAAACAAAAATTGAAAAGGGGATAGTAAATTTGTGAGGGAGATTATTGTATTTAATTTATGATAGATGATGAATGATATTTCTTTCGTTTCAAAATAGGTGACATTTTTATTTTTGTTTCAAATAAATGATGTTTCAACTTTCACATAATCAACAAGAAAATAATGACGTTCTTACAATTTTTTATCGTTATATAAATAAATAGAAAATTGCATAACTTAAAAACTACTCCCTCCATTTTGTATTATTATGACATGACATAACTCTTAAAGTAAGTTTTGATTAGAGGTGTATTTCATTAAACTAACATTTATGATGCTTGAGATTCTAAATTCGAGTAGCAGTACTTTATATAGTTATTTAATATTAAAGATAGTAAGAAAATGTAATAAAACTCTTTTAATGTATGAGTTAAGGTAAATGGGATAGTAAGCATTAAAAAGTTGCATGTTTTTCAAGGTATTTATTAAGGATAAGTAGGTAACATTATATTTCAATTTCTATCAATGAGTAGAGTTGTAGCTTTTTCAAAGTTACATTATCAAAATATTTATGGGCTAACACATGAAAAATAGAGAAAATCTTCTAATTCATGTAAAAGGGATCCTAAATGTTCAAAATATGTGCAAAAAATATTGAGACGTCATGTATTCATCCCCCAACCTCCTACTTAGGGTTTCATAAAGATTTTGTAAAAAAAAATCATCTGTAAGTCATATTATCAAAATATTCATGAGCTAACATACACAAAAAAAACTTTAAAAAATTGCCTAATTTCAAAAAAAAGAAGGCTCATGATGTCCAAAATATGTGCAAAAATGGTAAGACTTCACGTATGGCTCCATGTTCTTTCTATAGAGGGTTCCATAAAAATTTTGCAAAAAAATTATTCGGAAATCATATCACCAATATATTCATGGGCTAACACAAAAAAAACTGAAAAAATCGCGTTATTCGTGTAAAATAGATCCTAAACGCCGAAAAATATATGAAAAATGGTGAAGTTTCACGTAGTATTCCCCCAACTCTCTACAAAGGGTTCCTAAAAGGTTTTGCAAAAAAATCATCTGAAAGTCATATCACCAAAATATTCATGGCGTAACTCACACAATAAACTAAGAAAATCGCCTAATTATTATAAAAGGACTTCTAAAGCCAAAAATATTTTGTGAATCTTTACGTACTCCCCCCCCCCCCCCCCCCCACCTTACTAAGGGTTTGCAAATATTGCAAAAAAAACGTCTAAAAGTTATATCACCAAAATATTCATGCGCTAACACAAACGAAAACTGAGAAAATCACTTAGTTTGTGTAAAATGGATCCTAAATGCCAAAATAAAGATTTTGAAAAAAAATCATTTGAAATCATATCACCAAAATATTAATGAGCTAGGCTAACACACAAAAAATTGAGAAAATCGCTTAATTCCTGTAAAATGTTTCTTAATACCAAAAATATATGCAAAAAAAGGTGGGGCTTCACGTACGGCTCCCCAGCTCTCTACGCAGGGTTCAATAAAAGTTTTACAAAAAAACATTGAAAAACCATATCATCAAAATATTCACGGGCTAACACATACGAAAAACGGAGAAAATTGCCTTTATAAATGTCTCCTAAATGCCCAAACTGTGTCAAAAATAAGGCTTCACGTACTTCTCCACAACTCTCTACAGAGAGTTCTGTAAATGTTTTGCAAAAAAAAAAAAGAAAACGTTCGAAAGTAATATCACCAAAATATTCATGTGATAATACACACGAAAATTGAGAAAATCACCTAATTCCTATAAACTGGTCATAAATGCTCAAAATATGTGCAAAAATAGTGAGACTTTATGCACTACTCCCCTTACTCCCTACGGAGAGTTCCGTAAAGGGTTTCTAAAAAAATCAACTTGAAGCCATATTACAAAAATACATATGGGCTAACATACGCGAAAAACTTAGAAAATTGTGTAATTTCTGTAAAATAACTCTTAAATTCTTAAAATATGTGCAAAATATGGTGAGCCTTCACGTATTGCTCCCTCATATCCCTACTGAGGGTTCTATAAATGTTTTGCGAAAAAAAATCTAAAAGTCATATCACCAAAATATTCATAAACCAATAAACACTAAAACCTAAGAAAATCACCTAATTTCTGTAAAACGAATCCTAAATACCCAAACTATATGTAAAAATGATGAGTTTTCACGCATTGCTCCCCAACTTCCTATGAAGGTTTGATAAAGATTTTGCGATGTTCATTATGTCTTTCTACTAATATGTTGTGGTCTTGTCAACCATATTCATGTTATTATGCAGTATTATTTAATAATAATACGAGTATCATAACAATTATTTGTCCGATAAAATTTCATAAATGAGGTACCAAAGGTGAAATCTATAGAGACCACTTTGAATTTCCTTTCTAAAAAGAAGACCTATGACACTTTACCATAATACTCAAGTTTTTCTCGTAAGATATTTTACCTCTCTATGATAATTTGTTTTACCTATAACATTAAATTAACAATCATATCTATAGCATTACATTCTTCGTAAAACTACTTCTCTATAACAATTATGTTCTTTATTTGATAATATAATAATTAATAATTTTTACAAAAATAAAAATTTATAAAATTACCAATAATAGGTCTAAAGATTTTGATCAAATTAATATTTTGGTACTTTAACAACACATTTAATATTTTTCCCATTTGAATGGATTCATTGAATTTTTATCTTCTTAAAAAGGAAAAAATGTAAGTTATAATAATGTGAATTCAAAGAGTTTTGCAATATTTTATCTAATTTAAAAGGGTGATTGGTGAATATTCATATATTATCAAAATTCAAAGCTCTGTTTCTTCATGGCTCTCAAGAAAAGTGCAAATATGGATTCATACACCATTGTTACTCGCAGTGCAAAAAAAGCTAAAGCCAAAGCCAAAGCCAAAGTCAAATCGGGGCCTTCTGCAAACACTCGTTCATTGAAGATAGCAAAATTAACCATCTCTATCCCGCCTTCTTCAGAATCAAAGATGATGCAGAGTGGTGTTCTCACTCGAGGTATGATTTACCGTGCTAAAGTCAAAACTAAAGAGATTGATAATATTTTGCCAATAGTTTTTGAGGTGGGAAGCACCTCGTCCTCTGTGGCATCGAGAAAAAAAGAGACAAAAGTAGAGAACTCCTAAATCATAACTCGCTCGAGCAAAGCTAAATTGAATTCTTACCCAAAAGTACAACCAAAATCCACTAAAGGATTTTAGTTTATGGTGATTTTTATTTTTATGAGAAATCTTTTTTATTAGAAATTTAATAAGAGTATATTGTTCAGTTCAATTTATAAATGATTATAAGATATCATGATTTCTCGATAAATTTTAAAGGGATCATATTAATGATGAAAATGTTTTTTGATCTAATATTTTATTGCCTATCGTGGTGCATCATAAAATTATTAATTATTTTTGGCTGTGAATTCTCGTGCAAACTTTACCGACTTAAATCTTGTACAAAACTTTATTGGAGTGTTTAATTATCAAGTTGTTGTTTTATCTTCTTTCTTTATTTTGGTGTAGATACTAATTTCAGTTAAGGTGTTAAAAATTTTTTGATGTCTCTTTTTTGAAAAAAAACATAGTGATTATCACGAGCTTAAATGTTTATGACAAAAGGAAGTTACTTGGATATTAAGTATTCTTTATTTTTAATTGTTATGAGTTAGAGTTGATTACAAAGAAAGCAAAAGGTGGAAACTCTTGGGACAGGCATAAAAAAAAACCTATATGTGTATCAAAATATTAAGATGAATCATTTTGTTTTATGCATTTCATCTTCAATAGTTTTTGCATGTCCACGCAAGATTACAATTTTTGAATGAATGAATTTTTCATAAATTTCATTCTAAATTAGGAAACAATCAAACTTAACTCAAATATATCGTTAGTATAAATTTTGTATCACCGGATAATCTTTATGTATTATAATAGATAGTATAGAGTTATACCGAATCTCCCATCTCGTGTATTTAGTGTAATTTACTGTCATAACAAAAATATGTGCAAAAAATTACGGGCTTCACGTACTGCTCTCCCAACTCTCTACAGAGGGTTCAATAAAAGTTTTGCAAAACGTTTACAGAATTCTCTGTAGAGAGTTGTGGGAGAAGTACGTGAAACCTTTTTTTTTTCCACACAGTTTGGGCATTTAGGAGATGTTTTATAAAGGGCAATTTTCTTAGTTTTTTGTGTGATAATAACACATAAAAATTGAGAAAATCACTTAATTCCTGTGATAATAACACATTAAAATTGTGAAATCACTTAATTCCTATAAATTGATTATAAATGCCTAAACTATGTGCAAAAATGGTGAGGCTTTATGCACTACTCCTCTTCCTACGGAGAGTTCCGTAAAGGTTTTTCTAAAAAATCAACTTGGAGCTATATCACCAAAATACATATGGACGAACACACAAAAAACTAAAATTGCGTAATTACTGTAAAATAGCTCCTAATTGCCTAAAATATGTGTAAAATATGGTGAGCATTCACGTATTGCTCCCTCAAACCCCTACGGAGAGTTCTCTATATGTTTTCCAAAAAAAAATGTCGAATAACCATATTACAAAAATATTCATGGGTCAATACACGTTAAAATATAAGAAAATCACCTAATTCCTGTAAAATAAATCTTAAATATCCAAAATATATGTAAAAATGGTGAGATTTCACATTGCTCCCCCAACTTTCTATGGAGAGTTTTATAAAGGTTTTAACAAGTTCATTCTGTCAACCATATTCATGTTATTCTGCACTATTATTTAATAATAATACATATAGCACATTACACGAAAATGTTAGGAAAAAAAATGTAAATGTAATATTACAAACTACAAGAAATGGTATTATAATAACTATTTATCCGATAAGATTTCATAAATAAGGTATGAAGTAACTTTTTTGAAATTCTTTTCTAAAAAAAGACCTATGATTACCGTCAAACTTTGTTTTGATAACATATTTATATCATAACACTTTACTATAATACTCAAAGTTTATCTTGTAACATATTTTACCTCTCTATGATAATTTGTTTTACCTATAACATTAACAATCATATCTATAACATTACATTCTTTGTAAAACTATCTCTCTGTAACAATTATTTTCTTGATTTGATAATATAATAATTAATAATTTTTACAAATAAAAAATTATAAAATTACCAATAATAGGTTTAAAGATTTTGATCAAATTAATATTTTGGCACTTTAACAACACATTTAATATTTTTCCCCATTTGAATGGATTCATTGAATTTTTTATCTTCTTAAAAAGGAAGAAATGTAAGTTATAATAATGTGAATTCGAAGAGTTTTGCAATATTTTTATCTATATAAAAGGGTGATTGATAAATAATCATATATTATCAATTCGAAGCTCTGTTTTCTCAATGGCTCTTAAGAAAAGTACAAATATGGAGTCATACACCATTGTTACTCGCAGTGCCAAAAAAGCTAAAGCCAAAGCCAAAGCCAAATCGGGGCCTTCTGCAAACACTTGTTCATCGAAGATAGAAAAATTAACCATCTCTATCCCGTCTTCTTCAGAACCAAAGATGATGCAGAGTGGTGTTCTCACTCGAGGTATGATTTACCGTGCTAAAGTCAAAACTAAAGAGATTGATAATATTTTGCCAATAGTTTTTGAGGTGGGAAGCACCTCGTCCTCTGTGGCATCGAGAAAAAAAGGGACAAAAGTAGAGAACTCCAAAATCATGACTCGCTCGAGCAAAGCTAAATTGAATTCTTACCCAAAAGTACAACCAAAATCCATTAAAGGATTTTAGTTTATGATGATTTTTATTTTTATTAGAAATCTTTTTTATTAGAAATTTAATAAAAGTATATTGTTCAGTTCAATTTATAAATGATTATAAGATGTCAGGATTTCTCGATAAATTTTAAAGGAATCATATTGATGATGAAAATGTTTTTTGATCTAATGAAATATAGTGGTTATCATGAGCATATATGTGTGTGAAAAAGGGGAGTTGCTTGGACAATAAACACTTTTTATTTCTAATTTTAAGATTGTGACTTCGAGTCGATTACCAAAAAAGCAAACAGATCGGAGCTCTTGGGACATGGATAAAAAAACCTATATGTGTAGCGAAATATTAAGATGAGTCATTTGTGTTTCATCTTTCATACTTTTTGCACGTCCTCACAAGATTACATTTTTTGAATGAATGAATTATCCATAGATTGCATTCTAAATTACGAAAACAATCAAACTTAACTCAAGTTTATCGTTTGTATAAGTAATTTTTGTATCATGAATTGTAATAGATAGTATAGAGTTAAACCAAATCTTTCATCTCGTGCGTTCTAGTGTATTTTTTTACCCTCATAACCCTACAATTTTTATATTTTAATTCTCTACAATAGTTTTTGACCTATAATAACATCAATCATCATCATAATAGTACAATTTTAAAAAATAAAATTACTCTTCTAAAACAACTTTTTCTTTTTTAATGATATAATAGTAAATCATCTTTACAGAAATAGAATCTATAATATTACCAATAATAGGTCTAAAGATTTTGATCAAATATTTAATACTTTAATAATAATAATAATTAAATCAAGAGAATTATATTGTATTTCTTTTTCATAATATTCTTAGTAGTATTAAATAACTAGACAAAATAGTAATAGTCTAATTCAGAATTTCAAAACATAATTATCGTTAATAAGATTAATTTAGCAAAAATCTCAAAATCAATTATATTGTTATAGAAAGATTTCATCGAATACATTGATTTTAACGCATTAATCTTGGAAGTCTAAAATGCTACTTTTAATCAAAACAAAAGATAACACCTTAAATTTTTTTCTCCATTTAAATGAATTGATTTTGAATTTTCGATTTTCTTAAAAAAAGAAGAAATATAAGTTATTGTAATGTGAAAGTAAACATAGTAGAATTATATAATCCATTTTTGTTCTTTTTCTTCAGAAGGATATATCATTAATATTGCGGCATTTGAATTCAAAGACTATGAGAAAGGATATTTTTAAGTAATTTATTATATAAGTATAAAATAAATTATTTAAAGTCATGTAACTCTTCTATTTAATTGCAACCAAGTTAAGAATTAAGATACATTTATAATGAGAAATGATAAATTTCAAGGGGATCATTGTATTTATTTTTTTAGGATAAATGATTCCTCCTTAGTTCAGTTTTATTTGTATAGTTTGATATTGTGTACATCTCTTAAGAAATTACATAAAATACTTTATTAAAGTGTTCAATAATCACATTTTTATCGTAAATATTAGTATGTCAAAATAAAAATCGAAGCCAATAATCATTGAATTTCAAAACCATAATTTTTAAAATAAGGTCTTGGAATACCACATATTCAAACCAATCTAGAGATAACATGTAGCCTTCTTATGATTATTAAAGCCAATAGGTGATAATATATATATATATATATATATATATATATATATATATATATATATATATATATATATATATATATATATATATATATATATATATATGTTCATGTCTTATAAAAGTGTGATAACAAATATTTTTTTTTCAAACTAACTCATAAAAATTGAGACGAGGGAATAAGATTTAACACTAAAGTTCCAACGTCCATGTTAACATTAAATATTTTTTTTTATAGCATTAAACAATAAAACACTAGATTTTATGTATCTTTTTCTTATTTATATTGTCAAATACTATTTTTATTACATTTTCCCTTTTATTCCCTTAAATTCAAATAACTATCTGAAGTAGTAATAATCGAATTAAGAATTTCAAAACATCATTAATAAAATTAATTTAGTAATTATACATTTTTAACTACATCTTTTTAAAGGGTGAGTAAGGTCAACATGAAAATATTATAATAATCTTAAAATTAATAATTTATTATAAAAATATTTGACTATTTTAATTTTTGACATGTCGAGACTACATAAAATCAAAACAAAAGTCTAACCCATTAAATTTTGTTTTGACCATTTGAATGGATTGATTTTTGAATATTTTCTTAATAAAAGAAAAAAAAAACAATTCTCTCACTATATATACATATATTTGGGTGAGTACTATCAATAGAATCACACAAAAAAAAAAAAAAAAAAAAAAACTTTGTTCTCCATGGCTCCCAAGACAAGGGCAAATAAGGCAAAAACAAACACCTTTGATGGCAAAGAAATACTCAAATTGCCTGTTGCTATCACTGAGAATGAGAAAACCAAATCACCACCAAAGAATATGACACATGGTGTAGAGTCCTCGTCTATCATCGTGACTGGTATTGAGAAAAAAGGCAAAGAAAAATTGATGACTTGTGCAAACATTCGTTCTGGTGTTCTCACTCGGGGTATGATTAATCGTGCTAAAGCCAAAGCTATAGATGATGAACGCGCAAAAGTGAAGGCCTCAAGTGAACCTACTTGCAAAGTTAAACTGAATTTTGATCACCTATAATTGTCAAAATCCAACAAGGATAAAGGGTTAATTGCATTTTATCTACATTTCAATATTCTATGTTTTTTTTCTGCAGTCATGTATGTTGTTGGTAATAGTTTAATTTCGAATAAAGTTTTTTTTAAAAAAAAAATTGAAATTAATTTTTCACATTCAAAAAAGACCTAACATATGTAGATAAATAATTTTTTTAAAAGAAAAATAATACGTAGATAAATGAAAAGAGAATTTTAAAGTTAAGTTATTTATAAAAGTGTGTTACATACAAAATAATAGATTTTTATGATGAAAACAAGATTATTCTATGTACTTCATCTTAGATTCTTCCATAATTTTGCATGTGCACACAAATTTGATCTGTTAATTTTTTTGAATTGAGTTATATTCTCCATAAGTTCATTCTAAATTATGAATACAATCTTACTTGACTCAAACATTTTTTTTCCTTAATCAACGTAATCTTCATTAATTAATCAATTTAAATAAAATGTATTGTTAACATAAGCAAAAAAATTTTTATTAGATTATCTTTACTTGTTGTAATAAATAACATATTTATTTTTAAGATTTTCAAATTTTACATTGATTGTACATTTCACTTAAACCACCTAATTATTGAAGACCATGCTAATTAAAAGAACAGAATGATTTGAGTCAAGTAAGATATTGTATTCAACATTTAGAATGAACTTAGGGAGAATTCATTCAATAAAATTGTGGTTTTCAAATTCAATAATTATTGGCTTCCATTTTTGTTTTGACACATTAACTAAGACTAGATCACGATAAAAACATATGATTATTGAACGCTCTAAGAAAATATTCTACATTATTTTCTTAAGAAACATGCATAGATTAAACTAGATAAATAAAATAAAATAAAAATAAATATGCTCTATAATTTATCCTCCTCCAAAATAAAATACAATTAACCCTTTAGAATTTATCTTTCCTCATAATAAATATATCTTAATTCTTAACTTGGCTTTTCATAAAAACATGATGCAGTTAAGAAGAAAAGGTACATGACTTTAAATATAATCACTAGTATTATATATATCTTATAAACCAACAAAGGGGGAAAATGGAGAATTACTTAGTTCTATCAAATCAACTCAAGAAAATGTACTTATGTTTGATTTAAGTAGAGATTATAACCCTAACAAATCTATAAATTTTATAAGTTCGGTTCAAAGAAATTCAAAATTTGAATATTTACTCAAAAATTCAAAGAGATTTTTGTTTGAACAACTGTGGATTTTTTATTGACATAAAAAAGATTAAAAAAATTACTTGTACGATCGGTCATTCCCTTTTAATACGGAAAAGGGCCTAAAATACCCTTAAAGTATTGGAAATGGTACAAAATTACCCTCCATCCACCTATTGGCTCCAAAATACCCTTCTCACCCACCTATTGGGTCCAAAATACCCTTGTCATCCACCTTTTGGTTCAAAATTGACCACTTATTTAACGGTTTTATATTTAAACTATTTAAATATTATTTTAAATACGTGGCACGCAACTATATGTTATAATTTAACTTATTAGTATAATTTATAAATCAATCCACTACCCACCCATTACTAATTAAACCCCTCCAAATTAATACACCCGTCACATTATTAATGCAACAAGAAAAAAGCTACTGCCAATTGAGTGTTTTTAAAAATTTGAGGCGAAAATATCTATAGAAGTAAATTATCATATGTTAAGTGTCTAAATAAAAATTACCGATAAACTTAAAAGTCTGACTTACGTCTCAATTATGTGATGTTACTTCATAGTTAACTTTTTTTCAAAATAATATATTAAAGGTTTTAAAACAAATCATAAATATTTATAAAATTATATTTTAAAAAAGTGCATGAATTAATTCGAAATGTATTACTTCTTTACCTTTAATCATAAATTTTTAATTCAATCTTGAAAGAGAATCATATTGAAAGTGTCCTCCTAAATAAGCGGCTCAACCTATATTTCATTGGGGCTTCGATTCGGACTCAAATAATTTTGAATGTCATTTTCAGGAATCTATAATTTCATCGTGTTTTAGTAGTGTTTATGACAATTTTGATATTATAATTGGATTATTAATTGGGTGGGGTTTAGTTAGTAATGAGTGGGTAGTGGGTTGATTTATAAATTATATTAATAAATTAAATTATAACCAATAGTTGAACGCCAAGTATTTTAAAAAATATTTAAAGAGTTTAATTTTAAAATAATTAAAAAAGTGGTCAATTTTGAAGCCAAAGGTGGATGACAAGGGTATTTTGGAGCCAATAGGTGGATGAAAAGGGCATTTTGGAGCCAATAGGTGGATGGAGGGTAATTTTGTACCATTTTTAATACTTCAAGGATATTTTAGGCCCTTTTCCGCTTTTAATATTAAGTTATTCGTTCAACTATAAAATTATGATTCACATTTGATTGTGAAAATTCTAAATTTAATTTAAAGTTTGAGTTTTTAAATTGACTTTAAAATAATTAGCACATTCAAAAATAAATGTTATTTCAAATATTATAAAAAAGCAAAATCAATTGCTATAAAGTTTAATGGTATTGGATTTGTGCACAACACTCAGCTGACTATTGTAACTAGTATAAATTATAAGAATTAAAAAGTTAAAGCGCTATAAAAATTAATTGGAGAGAATGTTAAAAACAAAAACTGCAACGTTTTTAAAAATATAATATAATTTAAAACAATCAAAACAAATATTTTATTTAGACTAACAATATGGTATAACCATTCAAAAAAGTTGTAAATTACAAGACTGAAATTGAATTTTTTTTGTTTTGTTAAAATAACTATATAAATAATGAAAAATAATATTAAATTGTCTTTTTCAAGTCAGTCCCTATAACTTTGACGTTGTTAATGAGTATCAACAACTTTGCCCCTTTTGGTTTCAACCTTAAATTGTTTGCTCTTTTGGAAATTTTGATCAATTTTAATTTATTTTCTTTTTGGCTCCAAACTTTGAAAAGAACTATAGCAACACAAATATAAGAATCAGGACAATAATGTTTATTGGATGCTAAAGGACAACTATAGCAGCCACTAAGGTACTGATAGGGGTAAATAAGTAAATTATTATAGTCTTAATGAGTTATCGGTTTACCCAATAGTAACTCAATGTTATAAAAATCAAAACCAAATAGATAACTAGGTCATTTTAAAAAAAAAAAAACCCACTAAAATCGTTCACCCAATAACAATAAGTTTGATAAGATTCTTTTGTGATGTTAGGTCAATGTCAGTTATGTTAGGTCCAAAGTTAAAATTTCTTTTTAATGGAAGAAAAATAGTAACAAATTACATTTTTGTTCTTCCTGCAGTTTGGCTATATTTGTAAGTTAGATCATTATAGGGTGTAGTAATTATCTCTAAATTAAAGACATATTTGAATTAATTATTGAATGGTAAGAGTAGTTTCATATGCGAAATGAGATTGAAGGATATTTCATATATGAGATAATAATTTCATATTTTTAATAAATAGTGGGATCAAATAACTTCAATTAGCACTTAAGGGTGTGGCTTAGTGAATCCAAAAGTGTGACATGATACTATAATAGTCAATGAAGTGATTAAGAGCAATGAAATATCATATTTAAATTTTCACGGAGATAAAAATAATGGATAATTTCTTCTCAAATGTCCTAGCCTTAGTAGACAAAGTTATTTGGTACATGTTGCTATTAAGAGATGATATAAGTAACCCGTGAAGTTAATCGAAATGCGCAAAAACTAGCTCAGACACCACAGTCCTAAAAAGTAACTCTCATGAATAACTAATACCTCAAACTAAACATGAGATAAAATTAATCTCATAACTTCATCTCTAGATTATTTTCCTTATCCATGTAGCAAACGATCCTAAGGATTTGAGTCATGCCAAAGGGTAAGTGAGAACGCTATTGATCCTTGAGAAAAAATAATAAATAAATTAAGGGTGTCAATGTAATTATATTAAAAGTAAGGGGTCAATGTACAATTCCTCCTTAATGCTTAAACCCTAACTAAAACCCAAAATCCCCAATTCTCTATCACCATTTCCTTCTTCATCAAAAAGCTTTCAAATTTCTTCATATTTTCCGTTCAATGGGCGGTGGTCCCCGTACTTTCCCCGGCGGTCTCAACAAATGGCAATGGAAGCGCCTCCACGAGAAGAAAGCTCGGGACAAGGAAAACCGTCTCCTTGATCAAGAGAAGCAGCTTTATCAGGCTCGAATCCGATCTCAAATCCGAGCTAAACTCACTTCTTCCGGTGAACAATCCAATTTTAGCAATGAACAACAGACGAACTATAGCCCTGTTTCACCACAAGACCATATTAGAGGTCTAGCTGATCGGTTCATGAAGGAAGGTGCTGAGGATTTGTGGAATGAAGATGACGGACCGGTTAATACTCCACAGATAAATCAACAAAGCGGAGGTATTAGTGAGTCAATTGATTTGCGCAAATTGAGAGATACTAAGTTTAATGATGTTCCTCGAAGTTATAGTTTTCAGAAAGCTAGAAATTTTTGTACGAATATTAGTGATGTTTTCGCGGAAAATTGTAGAAATAGAAATCCAGCTTTTTCGGATAGTTGGTCAAGACAGAACAAGTTTTTAATGTTTGGATGGAGGTTGGTTAATACTGAGAATAGAAATGTGAATAATTTGAATGGATTTTTGAATTTTAGATGCTATTCAGTAGATAGGATGAATGGGAATCGGTTGAGGAAATTGGATTTTACTAGAAATGAGAGTTCGAGAAGTGAGGATAAGTCGAGATCAGTGGGATTGGTGGTGAAGGGTGATGAGCGAAAAGCAAAATGGCCAAGGTTTCGACCGAAATCTGAGGAGTCAACTGATGAAGACGATGACGAAGATACTGAGGTGGATGAGGACGAGGAGGAAAGACGGAGTAGAGGGAGTGTAAAGATGATGAGTAGTGCTGCTCTAGGGAAGTATGATATGAAGACAAAGAAGAGAGTTCCATTGAAGTTTGTGGAAGATGAAGATGATATATCACTGCATGTCGCAGCGATAAGGAAGGAGGTTAAAGGGCGGAGTATGCAGAAAATTGAAACCGAAGAAGACGAGAAGGAAACGATACTTAGCTCTAAAAGGTAAGAAATGATATTTTAGTGTGCCGCTAGACATTGCAAAATGTTCATATTTATGATATTTCAGTGACAATGTGGTGTATGATCGATTAGGTTTGATGAATATGATGTATCTCCTTTGACAGTCAAGGCCCTTACTGCAGCAGGTTATGTGCAAATGACTAAAGTGCAAGAGGCAACACTTTCTGCTTGTCTTGAGGGTATGTTATTACTAATACTATATTAATTTGCTGTAAACATTTAGCTTTTCATCATATGAACAGTCTTGATAACTGAGTTTCATGTTTCATTCCTTGATTTTTTCGAGTCTTGTGCTGTCTGAAAAAATGAATCCAGTGTGTGTAGGATGTATGTTTTGGAACAAGTTTAACTGATGAGCAGGTTCAAGATTGGACCTCTAGCATCTCTTATGAATGAACTAGTTCTCACTTTTGCTTTTGTCAATTACAGGAAAGGATGCTTTAGTTAAAGCAAGGACAGGCACAGGCAAAAGTGCTGCGTTTTTGGTAAATTATTTCTTCTCTTTTATGTGATTCCCTGCAGATTATTTGCATATTTCACTTCCTTGTTCTTTTATTACTTCTATTAAAGGCCAACAGCTTCCAGCCATTGAAACAGTTCTGAAGGCCTCACGTAAAAAGAGTGCCCAAAGGGTCCCGCCAATAGATGTACTCATTCTCTGTCCCACGCGAGAACTTGCTAGTCAGATAGCTGCTGAAGCTAATGTGTTGTTAAAGTACCATGAAGGCATTGGAGTGCAAACACTAGTTGGAGGGACAAGGTTCAAAGAAGATCAGAAACGCCTAGAGTGTGATCCATGCCAGGTATATATGCATTTTATCTGTATTGGGACATTTTTTCATTTTATGGTAAAAGATGAATTCAATGTGGATGATTTGCTTTCCTTGCATTTTGAGAATGACAAATTGAGAAATGTACACATGTTTCTGTTAAACAGGGGTACAACAAAAGATATGTGCAAGTTCTGCAAAATATTTTAATGATGTGTAGTACAGCAAGTCTGTTATCTCGACTCATTAGTTGTAGTTGCTTATGAGGTTTAGAAACTGAGACTAGATAGTCTAGCTATGGGCGGCATCTTAGTACTAGTGTTATCAAACTTGGCCTGGACCTGCCATTTGACTAGAAAATACAGTACAATGGGGCTGACCTGGCTATCCCTAGCTGGATTGTCAAGCTGTTAGTACTAGTGTTAGGATCCGGGGTATGGACCCAAGTGCGGATACAGCCAATAAATGTATATTATGACATATAAATATATATTAATTGAAATTATTGAACTCATCAACACTCAATATTTTATTCATAAGATATCTCGTGTGAAGAGAAGATACATGGATACCCCAGTGCAGATGTGTGAGAGGTAGGCTATGAATGGTTCAAGACATGTAGAGGTAGATCGAAGAAGTATTGGATAGAGGTGATTAGACAGGACATGGAGCAATTTCAGCTTATCAAGGACATGACCTTAGATAGGAGGGTGTGGAGGACACAAATTACGATAGAACGTTAGTAGGTAGTCGTGTGTTGTCTTGCTGTCAGTTTATAATTAGTTGTAGTATTGCTCTTGTACCCGATAGTGTATTGTTTTGTTGTAGTTTCTGTTCTGTTACGATCTGTTGTTTCTTGTACTCCCGTTACTTTTTTTTTGGGGATTGTTGTCGATTGTTTCTCTTGAGCCGAAGGTCTATCAGAAACAACCTCTCTATCTATCGTGAGGTAGAGGTAATGTGTGCATACACTCAATCCTCCTCAGTATTCACTTTGTGGGACTATATTGGATATGTTGTTGTATCATATATCTCGTGTAATAATAAAGCATTCTTATACTTTCCATATATATATAAATGTGTGCGTGTGTGTGCGCGCGCGCGCATGAAACATAAACTTAAAATCAGACCAAATACCCAATCAATGTATTATTCTTGGTCATAATATAGTCAAATCATCACCTGATTTAATGTAAATGTACGAACACAACCATATGTAAATCTCAGTAGTTGGTATCACATTTATGAAGCTTTTGTTTCTCTCATCTGCTATTCTGTTGTACCAAATTCACATTAAAACAATTTTCCTCCATGCGACACTAGGGCTAGATAATCAAAGGGGCAATCCGGAGAATTGAACTTAACATATTTCAACCTAAACGAGAATCTTACTACCAGATCAAAATCTATTTTTCATGCAGTAATATTTATATTTCAGGTTCAAAGCTGCTAAAGCTTTGTGAATGTTTCTTTTCTCCATCATTGAGCTGACCTCTCAAAGAGTTTGTGCATGATTCCGTCTTTTATTGTGTATTTAGCTGCATCTAAATTCGTTGTTGCTTTTGCTATTTCTGTAGATTATAGTTGCAACACCTGGTAGATTATTAGATCACATTGAGAACAAGTCTGGCTTCTCTACACGAATAATGGGATTGAAGATGTTAATACTTGATGAAGCTGACCACTTACTGGACCTTGGGTTCCGGAAAGACATAGAGAAACTTGTTGATTGCTTGCCTCGACGAAGGCAGTCCCTACTCTTTTCAGCTACTGTCCCAAAGGAGGTTAGTTTTCCTCATTTCCTCTTGTTAATATTGTAAAATGTTCACTGTGGGCTATAGCAGGCTGTCCACTAGATAGTTGAAGTGTGTGCAATCTGGTGCAACACCATTATAATAAAAGAATTTGACTGATGTTATGTAATCCAAGAGCTTAGATCTTTCTGGTGTGTTAGAACTTGTAAACTTCCTGCTGGTTGAAAGAAATGTTATGAAAATGCAGGTCCGTCGCATATCTCAACTTGTTCTGAAAAGAGAATATGACTATGTTGATACAGTAGGGCTTGGACTGGAAACAAATCCAAAGGTATCCATTGATTATGGTTTTTGCTTAAAGATACGGAATGGGTTCCTGCTTCTTTACAGAAAATTTACTGTTTTTTTCTGGATTCAGTGTAATTTCTTTCTATGCAATCTGGTATTTTTTTTTGAGTTCAGTAATATCCTAAATACATGGGCTCATAAGCAGGTTAAGCAATTTTATCTAGTTGCACCGCATGAACAACATTTTCAACTTGCGCACCATCTTTTGTCAAGCCATATCTCAGAAGTGCCTGATTACAAGGTAACTAGTTCTTAATGTTAGAATTTATTTGTACTTTTGAAGCTTTTCGTAATATCATCTGCTTTTTTGGTTGTGATGTTTATTTTCTCATATCTATTATTTTAATTTTCTTTTAACTTTAAATGTCATACAGGTCATTGTTTTTTGTACAACAGCTATGATGACATCCCTCATGTTTTCCCTTTTCCGCGAGATGAAAATGAATGTGAGAGAGATCCATTCCAGAAAACCTCAACTTTATCGTACTCGAATCTCTGATGAATTCAAGGAAACGAAACGTGTAATTCTTATAACCTCTGATGTGTCAGCTCGGGGGATGAATTATCCTGATGTTACACTTGTTATTCAGGTATATGGCAATTCAGAGAGCTTATAATGCGCATTGATATTTCTAGAAATATAAACATTATTTTTTACTCTTCTTTTGAATAGTCTGTTTCCTTTTAAATGCTAAAACTTCTTGTTCTTGGAGTGGTTCAATAATTTTGTGTTCAATATCTTCCTAAAATGACCTTGGAAAAAATTAACAGTCAAATAAAGTACTTCTCCTATTTGTTGAAGGAGGTTGTTTATTAAAACTTCTTTCACAAACCTGAAGTAGTCAACCAAAGAATAATCCGAAGGCTCAAGTTATTTAGGCTCTTTCCTCCCCAACTTTGTCATCCTTCAAATTTTTAGTGTCACTATTCACATCATTTCTCATCTGAAGTGTTTTCTCCTATTTGCGAACTGATGATCAATTCGGTGGTCTGATAATCAAGGAGTGTGCATTGTGTGGGAACTTAGTTTTTTTTTTTTTTTTTTTTTATGGGGCTGTTTCCTTTTCCTTCCTCTATCTCTTACATGAGGATGTCTCTATTTATCAGGTTGGTCTTCCTGTTGATCGAGAGCAGTATATACACCGGCTTGGAAGAACTGGGCGAGAAGGCAAAGAAGGAGAAGGTATCCTGTTGCTTGCACCTTGGGAACAATATTTCTTGGATGACATAAAAGACCTTCCCATGGAAAACTGGCCAGTTCCACGTCTTGATCTTCGTGTTAAAGTCAAGGTTTGCTGCTTTGTACACACTCATTCTTGTTTCTATGCACTGATAGGCCGGCCATAGAACACAAAATGTTCTCCGTTCACCTTAGGAAGATAAAGGAAATTCACTAGTTAGAGAGGATTATAATAAGATCTCTGATTACTGTGCTGGACTTCCGAGTTTCTTGAACACTTCCACCTGTCATCACAAACGAACTGAACAAGGATGTCACCCTGTAGCCCGCCCCACCCACTGGAAACTAACTGTTCCATTCACTTCTGGAAATCATTTTTAGCAATAAGATTTTTGATGATATGATATTTGCAGATGGAAGAAGCAATGGAAAAGATGGATACTAGTGTCAAAGAATCAGCTTATCACGCTTGGCTTGGTTATTACAACTCGGTAAGGGAAATAGGCAGAGATAAGACAACACTTGTCGAGTTAGCTAACCAGTTTAGCGAGTCCATTGGTTTGGACAAGCCTCCTTCACTGTTCCGTAGAACAGCTCTAAAGATGGGATTGAAAGATATTCCTGGCATCCGGATACGTAAGTAGCTCGGAGTTTTTGATCTTACGTTTAAAGAGATTATGATGTTAGAGGAGAGTAGTAGCATCCACAGTTCTGGTGAACTGAACATGCATCGATTTGGCGTCTGGAAAAAACATTAGTTCCGCTGATTAGCGCCTAGCGGAACTAATGTATTAAATCTTCTTGAAAAATGAAATGTAAATATTTGAGTGCTGAAGTTGTTTATTCAGTACATTGTTAAGTTAAAGTTTGCTATAAAAATTTATAAACTTAAAATTTTGAATTCGTTTTGCTCGAAAAGAAACAAACCTTATACTGTTCTGAGTTTATTTAAGTGGGCCCTGCTGATAATTTGGACTATGAAGAAGGGCCCAATGGGCTCAAAGATGATGTCATGTTACAGAAGTAACAAAAATTGAAAATGAAATGTTGTTTTGATATGGATGTTATGTCTTCTCAAACATGCAATATCCCACAAAAAAATGAAAATTCATTTCATATCCTCTTCCTTTAGACAATTCTTTTTTGGAACCCTCGGAAATTCGGAGTTGCTATTCTTTGGATATACATTGAGCAATCCGCTACATCAACTCAGTCATCCTTACGAATAAATAAAATTCATATAATTAAACTTCTCATTTTTTTTTCTTTCTACAAAATTACACAAAAGAATTCTGATGAATTGAATTAAAGAAAATATGTGAAAATCGCAGTTACAGATAGTATTATTCACTCTCCTAATAGGCTAATAGTGTGCTGGCATATATAATTGAGATAGAATATCTAGTGAATTCATCAATAATAATAGACGTCTGATGGCATTCCGACCTTCCTTTGTTAGACCTATTTATATTGGGAAATTCCAACTCGAAGACCCTAATATTACTTACTTTGCACCCTATTATAAATTGAACCCCCTTTTTCAGCATTTACACAACAAGATGAACCGTTTAACCAGGTGCATTAAACTACCAACAAAGGTTGTGATAGAGCAGTAAGTCTTTGGTGAAATAACTCCTCGCATAATCCTAGACACTCTAAGATCTCTTTTCAAACCTGCTCCCATTTAATTTCGAGTCAAGAAAAAAATGGCTCGAATGGTAGAATCCCTATGTACAGAGTCGCGTTTGTTATGAAACGATTTACCTCTAATATGGACTTCCCAGCGTGAATTCAGATTTAGTCGGGCTTCAATATTGAAATCAAACACCGAATGAGTTATAAAAAAAAAAGGGTACATTAACTTGTTGACCATGAACAATGAAACTCTTTTAAGGGTACAAATGTCATTTTACACAAGCCAAGATTAGCTAGTGTTTTTTTTTAATTCAACTCTTGTCTACACCATATGTTTTTCAATGCATATTCATAAGACAACTCATCAGTCTACACAATTGAATAATCTCATTTTTTTTTTCTAAATCTTCTTCTACTTCCAATCATCATTATACTCATGAAAGCTCAGTATCCTTCTGTTACATTTTTACTACTAATCATGGTGATATTCATTATAAGCCAATTCTCAAGTTGCCATAACATCCAAAAAATGACCACTACAACTACAAGAACAAAACAAACATACAGAGACTTAGATTCCAGGTACTCATGGCATCTCTCTGCATCAGATCCTAAAACATCAAGAAATGAAGATATTGAACAAAGCTACAGAGTTTCAAATCACGCCGTTCCGGGAGGACCAAACCCTTTACACAATTGAATTGATTTTGATTGTTTTCTTCACTCTCATCTTAGTGTCTCTACAAAATCACAGGTTTTGCAGTTATGTCATATTGGATTCCAAGTAATACTGTATAGAGAGAAGGTTTTTTGTTCTTCTTGCTTTTGCCTTTTGTTTTTTTGAAGTTTTTTTTATGTATTCATTAACTAAATGTACAAAGTTGCCTTTGTACTTTCTTCTCAGTTATATACACTGCAGTCTGCAGCAGTTGCTATTTTCTGGCAGGGGATCTTGATCCAGTTATCATGTGATCTTCAAAAATATATATCTTTTGTAACTTACACAACTTTAAGATAATAATAATAAAAGGCTATAGATAATGAAAAGAGAGAAACATGCCAAAAGATAAATTTCTAATATTGTAGTCTCTCCGTTTCAATTTATTTGCCTGGTTTTGACTTGATATGGAGTTTAAGATAGTAAATAAGACTTTTGAATCTTGTGCTCTTAAACTAAAGATAGGCAGAATGTATCAAAATGTATTTTAATCTTGTGATCTTAAATATGTCATGTGTTGCCAAGAAAAAGAAAAAGAGACCTCCCTTTTTAAAGGGACTAAAAAGGAAAGTAAGACGGAGCGATTGAATGAAGCTTCGATTAAGGTATGTCCACTCAAAACAAAAGCTGCAGCTGATGCTAAGAAGTCAACTACCTAGATTCAAAAGCAAACAGTAAGCTAACTATTTCTTCCTTATTTTCTAAGACGGGTTAATAAATATTTAAGCAAGAATAGCCTTACTGGTGGAGAAGCCAGTTAGCTTTTCGATCCATCGGATATATTATGATACAAATTAGAAGAAAGAAACAATGTGTACTATAGTAATTTGTACATCCACTTAGGAAGATTCTATAAGTAAGTTCTCCAAGCAGTCCAACATTTCATTTTGAAGTATTTCGAGGTGAATTCCGAATGACAATCTTGATATGACGCAATCGAAAGATTAACTTTTTCTCTATCCTGTGAGAATTATGTCTGCCATGAGAAACACAAGATGCAAAATTATTTAATGGATCTGAAAAAATGACTTCTTCGATCCTAGAAATTAAAAGCCAGCTACATGATTTTGCTAGTGTAACGAGGCTTATTTCCAACATTCTGGAAAAATATCTTTAGTAGAATGTTCGAATAAGTCAACTCATTTTTCTTTCCCACAAGATCTTCAAGTAAGTAACGGGAGCCTAACGACCACAAGATTACACACACACATTGAATTTATATACTGCCCTATACATAGCATGTATGTGACGCAACTGAAAATGTTGTATTACAGTGTATTTACAAACTGGATGAGATTAATTCCTGTTCAGTTAAAGCAGAAAAATGATGCAAAAGCCATAAAAGGATACTACATAATCACTAAATAATGTAGTTGATGAGGCAAAGCTAATACAATTTAAATAATGTACTGATTAAGAAGCTAACCTGCTGATTCTCCGGAAGAAGCATCTCAAAATCACTGTGGTTGGTTGAGATAAAAAAATAAGATGTTTAAATGCTTTATATGTAACTCAGGTCAAAGGAGCTCAAGTGAACCAGCAATTGGGTGAAAGTTTTGCTACATAAGCTCTGTGCCCACTGGATCAATCGAAAAATGAACAGAAAGATGTTTTTGGACAATTGGCTGAAACTTAGATCTCCACATCTGCTTTCAATAAACAAAACATTCAGATTTTTGGCAACTAGATTCATCATCATCAAGTCATGAAATTTAGGCCAAAGCTACTTCTAGCTTCCTTTAACTTCAAAATCATTAAACCAATGATCTCGGCATGTTTATCATAATAGGAAGTGTTATTTTCAAACTTTATTTATCTTATAACCTAAACATAAATATAAACATCAGAATCTTGTATGTTAAATCTCTAAAAGATAATCTAAACTTATCTGCTAAAGAACAACTAAGTTAGAGAGTGATTCCGTTGGAATATCTTTTATTACAACTGACAAATAATGTAATATGCTAGTGATTCCAAGAGTGGAAAACTTGCCATTGATTGAGCTCACTTACATTATTATATTCGGAACTGTTCATGAACATCTGGAAGGCCTCCGCTGATTAATAAATACACAGTTAGATGTTGGAAACATTTCAAATTGCAAGTTAAAAGGAAAAAGATGAGAGCTCACTAGACCGAAACCGTATTACTACACCATGAGTATATTCCGCACTGGAAATGTTAAAATTTGAACCTGAAAATGTGAAGTAATAATTCTATGAGGTGCTGGGGAACTGGCAGAGAAAATAGAACCAGGGGAACAAGTGTAGTGGACAGGAAATGCTGATCTGATCAGTGACAGAATAATGAAATGTAAACGGATTAATAAAATTTCCATTAGGTTATTAAGTGTGTCTGATCTCCAACTTAAATTTAAAAAATATGCTTCCATATGGCTTCTAAGTTCTAACCAAACAAGAATAAAGCATGTCAATTGGGGAAAATCTACAGATAAGAATGTCATCAGTAAAATATTCCAGGAATACCGATAGTAGCCTGAACGATCAAGGATGGGAAATCCATTGTCAGCTTTGACAGAGCGAGCAAAGCATCTTCGGCAGGACCATCCAAAGAACTCTTACCAAATGCTATGAGAAGTACAAGCTCCACACCATAGTTGAACTCCTGCCACCCAAAGGCTATCAAATGTCTCATTTTGATACCAAGAACCTACCCGCACACTAGTGCTTTCTGCAAATTACTAAAACTACTGAAAGACGGGCAAGAGAAAGATAGGTAGGATTGTTTGAGAAATCTCTCTTGTTAAATTTGAAAACCACCAAGTAGTAGTCATTAAAGAGTGAAAAACTATAGATATGAGGGTAAGCCTCACTGTTGGGAATCAATAATTGACATATTTCAGAAGAAGTCCGGTGATTAGCCTATTCCGCATTAAGTATATTAGAACATTAGTCAATTGGATGGCCAAAAGGAATAACAACTTTAATTACAAAGTTCAAACATCCAGAGAGATTCAAATAAATGGATATGTTTCAACCTCCCCTTTTCGAAATATTGACAGCATGTCATCTTCTACTTCGGACTCAAAGTCGGCATTGATAATCTCCTGTAAACATGTAAAAGTGAAGTTTCAGGATATGGATTTCATCTGCAACGCAACTAAAGTATACAAATCAAATGGCACAGAGGATTTTGTTCTTTACATGTTAGGGCATACATGGCAGTAAGGCACAACATGGTCCCTATGGACACCCACATAGAATTGATTCTCATAAAACTTCAATAGATCCTTCTTTGTTTGAAAGCGCATGTAGATACCGTGGCTATATTTATCATCATTCCCACCAGCAACACGTCCTACAGCAGGAAATAAAATATAAAACAAAACATTTACAATATAGACACCACAAAAGGCATCATATCCCGACTTCATGCAAAACAAACTTGAAAGGAAGACCGAAGTAAAGCTTCTCTGTGAGAGTAAAACAAGCTTTATAGATTGTTCAGGATGAGAAGCATAGGGATTTAACCCAAACAATTGAAGTCAAATTACATAAAGAATGTCTCCAAGAAAAAATGCAGTACTTCTGTATTTGCTCTGAATAAAGTGGATATTTTAATTTCCTACATATAGATTTTTTCTTCATTTTGCAGCTAGACTTTGGAGAAATTTTAATATTTTCCTTAAGAAAAAAAGTTTGGACTCCTTGGTTTTCAGCCTAGGACTTGACTACATTGTTGATAGATCTCATATTGAGGTCACCAGACATTAGTTCAACAAATTAAAGAACTCGAGGAATATTTCATTGAGCACAATTATAGAGAAAACACACAGCCCCTTATTATATCAACGTAGAAGTCAAACAAGAAGTAGCTTTGACCTAATGAGATGGAAACAATGCCGCCCATTTGATATTGGGTTGTATACAGGTAATCCAGCATATCTTTCTCTTGTTCTTCAGATAAGTCCTCCTTTCCTTTGATCAGACTCACGTGTTCAACTACTTTTCTGCAAGCAACAAAGCAAGTTGTTTCTTCAAGAACAACTTGAGAAAGCATAATACAAAAAAGAAACAATAACAAGATATCAACTACATTCAAAATTGGGATATACGGCTGAAAGAAATTGTATATTTCTATTAAGTTTAATGGAAGATAAGTTGATTAAGTTATATCCAGTATTACAACAATTGCAGGAAGTTCCTCTCTCATGAAAATTCTCTTCTAATTATCCTCATCTTTGGCAGGGGAGCCTAGGAGCAATCTAAAGTAATCTTCATGAACTATAGATAACAGGTTCGAGTTGTGGAATTAGTTGCTAATGCTTGCGTCTGGGTTGGTTTCCTACATTACAACTCCTTGGGGTGTAACCCTTCTTCGGACACTATGTGAACACAGGATGCATCGGATCTGGGCTTCCCTTTTGATTATCCTCATCTTTCATTGCAATCGTTCTTAAATGTTCATCCCCATGCCAAAATATGAACAAAAAGCAAAGGAAAGCAAATTCTACACTAGATATGTGGAGAGTAATATCACAATCTAGAATTTTCAAGCTAAAGATAACTGATGCAAGACTCATTAAGATCTAAAGATTCAAGATAAGTATAAAACAGTGCATGTTGCAAGACAAAAGCGAAAGGTAGAAGCTTTCCATTTTTATCAATTTTTATTTTTGATAACCATGGTATTGGGGCCAGTTTTCGTGCACCTCTACTAATTCCACAGGATACCTGTCACTTCCCACTAATAACAGACACCAAGTAACTCTGTTCACCAATGCTAGAACAAATGAGAAGAAATCACTTGGTAGATTTTTTGTTTATGCTGGGATTCGAATACGTCACGGTCTCAACCCACTTCATTGACCACCACGCCACGCGGTGCTTGTATTGTATTTAATTAAATGTCTGAGGATCCTTTTCCCCTTTAACATTTTATTTCACATTAGCACCACAACTTATCCTTCATTAAGTAAATTTAAACTACTGAAGTCATATATTAATCATAGAGACTCAAACAATAAAGCAACATTCCTAAATCATCAATCGGTTACCGAATCCAATTCAAAATTCAGCATCAATATAAACTTTAAGAAGAGTAAAAGTACACCAACCTTTTCCGTTTCGCATCATTATCATAACTCCATTGATCAGCAGCTGAGCATATCACATTGCGATTCTTACTTCGCAATCCATGATTTGCCTTCAAAACACGACCACCCAAAGCTGCAACTGCAGAGAACACAGAGAAAATTAACAGTTAATATGGAAAACCATAGAAAATTGCAGTTTTAAAAACTGAAACTTGAACAATCCATTAATATAAAATTACCATTCAATTTGGGGGTTTTGTTAACTGAAAAAGGAATTAAATTGAAGGGTTTAGGAGAAGAAATTAGGGTTTGAGGATGATGAATCTGCATTTTCATTTTGTGTGGAGTAGAAGCCAATAGCTACATTTATAAAAAAAAATTGAGATACGTGAAATGGGTGGACTAGGAAAAAATGGAATGGCGCTAAATATGTTTGTTTATTTTGTTGGTTAATTTTTTTAACAGAAAAGATTTGTATTTTTTAAATTAAGCCTATATGGTTAATAGTTAAGCATTTTATGTGTGCGCGGTTAATAGTGAACAAATAAAAATAAAGAAAAAGAAAGATGAGGTGTTTTATGACTCGTGGGGGGAAACTTAATCACTCCATGCTATTTGTTTTTAGTATTGACAATTTTTTAAGGCCTAACCCATCAGTGACCATCTAAAGTTAACATAAATTTTCACTTAGACATCTTAACTAGACTTTGTTTATTCTAGACACCTCATGTCATGCCTCGTTGTGTCAGTTTGACACTTTTTGCTGACATGACATAGTGAGTGAGATACACTCACTACCAACGCGTGAAAAACTTATTTAATTCATTTTTATTTTATTTTTTTGGTCCTTTTCCTCATTTTTTAACCATCATCTGCCAAAACTTAAACTCCTTTCAAGGAAAAGTAGATCTGATGGTGTTAATTAGTTAAAACAAAAACAATTAACATTATAGTAGATCAAGCTATAATTAATTTAATTTATGAAAAAATATAGAAATAGTAGAGAAAAACAATTGATAAAGATTAAACAAGAGAGTTTTGTGTCTTAAGTGAAGAACTAATCATAAATATGAAAGAAAAGATTTCACCGAGAAAACGATTTAGGTGGGGGAGAGGAAGGGGTTCGGGTGGTGGGGCTGATGGGGAAAGATGGTTTGGATGAGGGAGGGTTTTGGGGATTGGGTGGTGGGAAAGGGGTTGGTAATCGGGGGTGGGGGTGGACTGGGGGGTGCTGGAGAAGATAACATATGATAGACTGTTTTTTTCTTTTAATTTTGTAGGCTTTAAAAATGACACATTTCAATTGAGTGATTGCCTAATTTTTAAATAATTTTTAAATACAAAATTCATTATTTAAAAATTATTTTTGACATGTATGTCACGTGTCTTTATTTAATTCGTCACTTTGACATGTCATCAGCGAGTGTGTTACACACACCTTACACATTTAGCTGATTGTCAAAAAAGTGTTAAAAGATATAACGGGACATGACATGAGGGGTCTAAAATGAACAAAACCTAATTAAAGTGTCTAGGTGAAAATTTGTGCCAACTTTATGTGGCCATCGATGGGTTAGGCCTATTGCTAATACCTAAAAATTCATGGTATTAGCAATACACACCTTAATACACAATAGAGTGTATAAGGTTAATGCATGCATTATTATTTTAAAGGGAACTTTCACATATAACCACTTAAAAATAGCCTAATTACTCTCCATAGTTATAGTTTGATAATTAAAATTCGTAGCTACATGTTATAGGGAGAAGAGAGGGGAGCGAGACTGGGGGAGAAATAGGGAAAAAGTGAAAGAGAGGTGAATTGTATATGTATATTAGTTAGATAATTGTATATTATACATATGTATTTATATATATACAAGCGAGATTGAGAGAGAGAGAAGAGAGGCAAATGACATTGGGAGAGGGATGAGAGATGCGATCGAGATTGGGAGAGAGGCGGGAGAGAGAGGGCAGATAGTGGGAGAGAGGTGAATTGTATATGTATATTGATTAGATAATTATATATTATACATATGCATTTGTATAACAAGGAGATTGGGAGAGAAGAGAGGCGAGCGAGACTAACAGAGGAAGGAGAGAGGCGAAAGAGAGAGGTCAGAGAGTGGGAGAGAGGTGAATTGTATATGTATACTGATTAAATAATTATATATTATACATATTTATTTGTTTATTATGGCGAATTATACATAAACAAATGTAGCTAATTATACAAACTCGAAATCAGCCCACATAATTAATGTACAATGTTAGTCGTGAGTGGTAATTATGACAAACTATAGGTATGATGAGTAATTAAGTAGTATAAGTTTATTTAACCGTGTAATTTTCCCTCTTTTTTAATACACTAGACTAATACATGTACAGAGTCGAACAATTAGACACATGTGCCATCTATGACGTTCTACAAGACAATAAATGTGAGATACAGTAGAACTGATTTGTATTCACCATGTACGTAAGACTTTGTGTTTATTTGTTCTATTTGTACACACCCAAAAACTGAAAGTCATAATTCATAAATATTAACTAAGATCAAGTTAAAGAACATATTTATGAATTATGTATATCTATACCCTCCGTCCACTTTATTTAGATGTCCAATATTATTAAGGGTTTCTTTATTTAAAAAATAGCCTTAACTCATTGGGGCCCCCTAAAGTTGATACTACTTTCACTTAGACATCTCAATTAGACTTTGTTCATTTTAGACATCTCATGTCATGTTTTGGTGTGTCACTGACATTTTTTTTTTATAATCAGTCAAATGTGCAAGATGTAACACACTCGCCGATGACGTGTGTCAAAATGACGAATTAAATAAAGACACGTTGCATATATATTGAAAATAATTTTTAGATAATGAATTTTGAGTAGAAAAAAAGACCAATGACTTAATGACAAGTTGCAACATTTATCCAAATAATCTTCATATAAACTAACCATTTGCATAGTCTCTTCTCCACCACTCCCCACCCCCAATCCTCAACCCCTCCCCCGCTAGATTGTCTTCTCCACAGTTCACAACCCCCTACCCCTCCCACACTCAAATCATCTTCTCCACCACCTTCGACCCCCACCCCTGAACCCCAACCTCTCCCCAATTAAAATTGTCTTTCTCCAAAATATTTTCATAGTAATTTAATTATTTGAAAAAATTTATTTTACGAAAGTATTATCTCTTTGTTAATACTAATTCATCTTACTTGGAACTTCAAATTATAAAAATAATATCTTCAAATCTAAACATAGAGTTTCCTAAAAAGAATTTTCTATAACTTTTTTTTTTAAAAATGTATGTAAATTATTTGAGTTAATACCTCAGATGGTCACTCAACTATGTACTCTTCTCTCAGAAAGTCACTCAACTTTCAATTTTAACTCAAAAGTCACTTAACTATGCATTTCTCTCTCAGAAAGTCACTAAACTTTGAATTTTAACTCAAAAGTCACTCAACTATCTCCTCTTCCCTCGAAAAGTCACTCAATCTATTTAATTGTTTTTTAATTAAATTTTTTTAAAATTAATTTATATAACAAATCAAAATTTTAAAAGATAAAAATACTATTTAAATCATTTAGTGATCCATTCACCTAACCCGACCCATTAAAAAAATATAAAGTTAATCATATTATTTTTTTGATGAATCGGGTTTGGTGGATGGATTACTAAATGATTTAAATGGTATTTTTTATTTTTTAAATTTTTGTTTGTTATATAAATAATTAATATCAATAAATTTTAATTAAAAAAATAATTTAATAGATTGAGTGACGTTCTGAAGGAAGAGGGGATAGTTGAGTGACTTTTGAATTAAAATTCAAAGTTGAGTGACTTTCTGAGAGAGAAGTGCATAGTTGAGTGACTTTCTGAGAGAAGGGTGTATAGTTGAGTGACTATATGAAATATTAACTCCAATTATTTTCAAAACATCTTGAGGAGGAAGAATGACAACAAAATAAGAAATATTATTTAAGCTTGAAATCTCTTGGTGTTGTAGTACCATTAGATCCATTTTTTCGTGGAAGAAGTTTAAGTGATACAAAACGGTGGCTAAAAAGGGGAAGAAGAAGAAAAAATAAAATAAAATAGGTTAAATAAGCTCTCTACGCGTTGGTAAGTAGTGTACAACTCATTATGTCATGTCAGCAAAATGTGTTAAAATGACAGAACGGGACATGCCATGATACATGCATTGCGCGCTTATGCAAACATCATTTATACACTTTATTAAGCATTATTTTTATACATTTTATCAAACGACTTGATACGAATCTAAAGTTAGAGATTATAAATTTCAGTTAATATTCCAATTATAACGCATGCTAATTTTATATTACCTCTATTTTCTATATAATTCTTCATAACTTTTCCCAAGTCAAAGTCTTTTACAAGTTGAGCCCCATTTATTGACTAATAATAATGAGTAAACTATATTGACTAGTCGTTCTTATATTAACAAAAATTCAATCTCTCTCGTTCATAGTTAAAATTGTCACATTAATTAATTCTCAAAGCAAATATGAGAAATCATATCATCAAATCCTTCTTCATATTTCTTTGTGTGATGAATACTTACCTCTTCTCAACACAAGCAGACGCAACAATAGAAATACGAAACAATTGTCCCTTCACAGTATGGGCAGCAGCCGCCCCCGGTGGGGGACGATTACTTGAGTACGGTGAAACATGGAAAATCGAGGTAAACACAACTAAAAATGGTCGTATGTGGGGCCGAACCAATTGCAATTTCAACACATTAGGCCGTGGTCAATGTCAAACGGGGGATTGCAATGGACTACTCGAATGTCAAGGTAATGGTACACCCCCAAACACTTTGGCTGAATACGCTTTAAACCAATTCAACAATAATGATTTCTTCGATATCTCTCTTGTTGATGGTTTCAACATCCCAATGGAATTTAGTCCTGTGTCCGTGGATGACTGCTCTGCCAGGATTAGATGCACCGCGGACATCATAGGACAGTGTCCAAATGAATTAAGGACACCTGGAGGTTGTAACAATCCTTGTACCGTTTTCAAGACGAGCGAATATTGTTGCACGTCTGAAAATTGTGGTCCGACTAACTATTCGAGGTTTTTTAAGGATAAATGTTCAACTTCTTACAGTTATCCTAGAGATGATTCAACTAGTACATTCACTTGTCCCGGTGGAACTAGCTATAAAGTCGTATTTTGTCCATAAATTAAACATATATTCTTTAATTGTTGTTTCTTAGAATATTCGAAATTTATAAATCTTTGTTATGGGGGCACAAAGGCATCTCATTTTTCACTTGTAATACACAATTCCTTCATTAAGCTATGAGAATATGAACATCTTATTTATCTTGCTCTTTTTTTTTACATTTTAGTACTCAAATTTCTTATTCTTTGGTTAGTTAATTGTTCAGCCTATTTGTTCTTGTTTTCTTGACTTAGCCAAAAGAAAAAAATTGATCAAACCTAATTTACCTTGTTTACATATCCATGATTTTGTAAGCAAACAATTCAGTGATCAGTATCTTAAGTAATATTTCTGTGACGGATATAATGGGAGTATTCTTTGATATGTTAAAAACGACAAGTAAAAGTCATGAAAATCTATATTTAAAAGGGAAAAGACTTAAATATAACATCAGACTTATTGAAAAGGCTCATTTATGTCATATATTAAAAATTTGGTTCATCTATGTCATTCCGTTTGAAAAAAGACTTATTCATGTCATTATTTAATTATTAACTGAAATAACAAAGATGAGTCAAACTTTAAAGAAATGACAAAGATGAGTTTTTCTCAAAGTGTACAACGACATATTTGAGTTTTTTCCTTTTAAAAAAATGACTTGATCAATAATGCAGCCGATTCATAATTGATCATGCTTAAAAAATGATTTTGTAAAATTGAAACTTTTTTTAGTTAACAAATAATGGCATGAATGAGCTTTTCTCAAATAGAAATGGTATAATTAAGTCAAAACTTTAAACGAATGACATAGATAAAAAAAATTCAAAGTTCGATAACATATTTAAATCTTTTATGAACAAGTAAAAATACACGGAGAATGTTTCATTTTCTATATATTTCGCTTAGATATTTATAATTTCATGGTACATAAAGTCAAAAGTCTCCCTCTCTCTTTTTTGTCTCCTCTCCATTACAAGTTAAGCACCATTTATTGACTTAGGGCCCGTTTGGTCATAGATTTTGCAAGTAAAACTTGGAGAAAAATTTGGCAAATTTTGTTTGTACATACACTTTTTCATTATTTGGCAAATTTTTTTGGCAAATTTTCCAAATTCCCAAATACTAGAAAAAACTAGTATTTGGGCCAAATTTCATTATTTGGGAAGTTTTAAAATTCAATTTTTACACCTAACTTTTATATTTTACAAAAACAATCTATTTATTGACACCAACCAATTCAATTAGCTCCCCATCTACCAACTAACTCAATTAATACACTTTTCTATTATACTAGTAAAATATAGCTCGTGCTATGCACGAGGCCAATAATATTTGTGAAATATTTAAGATATTTAACATGACTTAAATTTTTTCCTTTAAATTTATATATATTGACAATGAAATTAACATAATTTAATTAAGCATTAAAGTAATTTGAGGAGTTTATTTATCAATATTATTAGGAGTTTATTTACTTAATTAATGTTATTATAAAGTATTGAAGTAAGTAAAATAAGTAATTGTAGAGGGGGTCGATAAACATAATGAAATAAGTTAAAATTTAATAATTAATTATATTATGAAATTAAAATAATCCATTAGTAAGTTTATTAGAAAATATTAAAGTAAGTAAAATAAAACATTGTCATTTAATAATAATAATAATAGTAATAATAATAGTAATAACAATTTTATACTTTTGTAAGTAATTAGTAAGTTTTATTGGAAAGTGTTATGTTAAGTAAAATAATAAACGGGTGGGTAAACATATTAAAATAAGTAAAAAAAATTAAAATTATTTCTGTTAAGAAATTAAAATAAGTCGTTAGTAAGTTTTATTAGGAAATATTGAAGTAAGTAAAACGAAATATTATTATTTCATAATAATGATAACTTTCTATAAATATTTGCAACAGAAAGGATAGAAATTGGCATTATAAGTCAATAAGCAAGCACATTGACGAAGAACTAAACGTCAGAGCTAAAAAGGATTCTATAATTGCGAAAAAATTGTATATGGGAAATGCAAGCTCATCGAGAAAAGATTGTTCATAAAATATGGGAAGATTATATTAAAGAATAGTTTGAACTCTTTCAGATTATAAGGCATATGTTCTTCAGTGATTGCAATATTTATTTCCTTCTGTTTTCTTCTCTTTTTTTTTTCGAATTTATATTAGTTGTATTTTCATTATCATGATTTGTACCAAGACCTTTTCACTATACGAATGTTTACTGTAATGATGCTTGTTGATTTGTTGCGGAAGTCATGAATTTTGTTACGTGAGATTTCTATTTTGCTATGTAATATAAATTTATGGTTAGTTTTGATAGTTTTAAAAACTTATGGGTATAAATCATATTTCTTAAAAAAATGAAATATGTTTCTCAAATTCTATGGCCAAACACATGGTGAAATTTCACCCAAATATTCATCCAAATAATATTTGCCAAAAATATTTGAATATCTATGGCCAAACGCTAGCTTAAACTTTACTTTCTCCGTTTCTATTTATATATTCTTCTTGTATAAAAAAAAAAAAAAATCAAATTACCAAGCCTATAAAAGTTCAATTATAGTGACGTTTTGAAGAGAAGAGCCAATAAATAGATTGCGTATATGACACGAACATAGAGATTTAATATTTTAATTAATTGAAAATTAAATATAAATTACTATTCTCTCTATTTAAAAACATTTCAAAATAGTATAATGAATGAACAATTATTATTGAATTAAAAGAATAAATATTGCGAGGACTTGTAAAATTTTCAAATAATTCGGAGACTAAATACCACTAATTTCCACAAGAGAATTTCTGTGAAACTCATCACACTAGACCAATGAATAACCCATTTAAAAGTGTCTTCAAATAAACACATTCTCAAATTGAAAAGTAATATGCATTATTTCCTCAAGTTCTTCTCCATTTTTGTCTTCCTTTACTTTTTATATTATGTTACTCATGCTGCCAATTTTGACATTACCAATAGGTGCACCTACCCGGTCTGGGCCGCTGCCTCTCCTGGGGGAGGCATACGACTCGACTCGAGCCAAACTTGGGAAATCAATGTGAATCCAGGAACAACCATGGGTCGCATTTGGGGTAGAACCAATTGTAACTTTGATGATAGTGGTCAAGGCAAATGTCAGACTGGAGATTGTAATGGGCGGTTAAAATGTCAAGGTTTTGGTAGTCCACCCAATACTTTAGCTGAATTCGGACTTAACCAGCCCAATAACTTGGACTTTTTTGATATTTCTCTAGTCGATGGATTCAACATCCCTATGGAATTCAGTCCAATCAACGGTGGGTGTCGTAGTATCTTATGCAACGCACCTATTAATGATCAATGCCCAAACGAATTACGGGCACCCGGTGGGTGTAACAACCCGTGCAGAGTTTTCAAGACGAATGAATTTGTTGTACAAATGGTGGAGGGTCATGTGGTCCTACTAATTATTCGAAATTTTTCAAACAAAGATGCCCAGATGCTTATAGTTATCCACTGGATGATCCAACAAGTATGTTTACATGTCCTGCTGGTACAAATTACAAGGTTGTCTTCTGCCCAGGTTATTACAAGTACTCTATTCAATTTCGTTTACTTGTCATATTTGGATTTTAATAAAATGATTTGAAAAATAAATAATTAATATTATCCTCAAACACGAGCTTCATCAAATTCCATTCTTATCGCAGAAGCAGACACAATAATCGACATACAAAACAACTGTCCCTTCACTGTATGGGCAGCAGCCGTCCCTGGTGGGGGACGACAACTTGAGTACGGTGAAACATGGAAAATCAAGGTCAACACAACTAAAAACGGTCGTATTTGGGGCCGAACCAATTGTAATTTCAACACATTAGGGCGCGGGCAATGTCAAACCGGGGATTGCAATGGACTACTTGAATGTCAAGCTTATGGTACACCCCCAAACACTTTAGCCGAATACGCAATTAGCCAATTCAACAATAATGATTTCTTGGGCATATCTCTTGTTGATGGTTTCAACATCGCTATGGAATTTAGTCCTGTGTCCGCGGATGAGTGCTCTGTCAAGATCAGATGCACCGCGGACATAATAGGACAATGTCCCAACAAATTAAGGACTCCCGGAGGATGCAACAATCCTTGTACGGTTTTCAAGACGGCCAAATATTGTTGCACGTCTGGAACTTGTGGTCCGACCAACTATTCGAGGTTCTTTAAGGATAAATGTTCAACTTCTTACAGTTATGCTTTGGATAATTCAACTAGTGCCTTCTTTTGTCCTAGTGGAACTAGCTATAGAGTCGTATTTTGTCCTTAAATTGATCAAACATAATTTCTTTAAATGTTGTTTCTTAGAACGTTTGAAATTTCTACCATGTAAGTTTGGTTTTCCTATTTTTATTGCCCTAATTCTTATATTTTAGTAGGTTGTTTATTGAACGGATCGGATGGATAATTTTGCTTAGCGATTTGGTCTATTGGTTATCGATTTTTAAATTTACTAATCTGCTATCCAACCTATAAAATATCAGTTGATTTGGTAATATATTAGCAATTATTGTGCAGTTATTGACTAACTTCTAACATTTTTATTTTTTATGAATGCGTCTTGCAGAAAAAATGATTTTTTAAGCAGTAACAATATCAAATGGATAGATTGATCCAACTTTTCAACTAATTATTTCATTTTCATTGTCCAATGAAAGCATTTTTGTTAATGACTCGATAAGTTATTTTATACTTTTCAGTCTTTTTGAGTTTGCTGACAAAAATAGATAATTATTGAAAAGTAAATATGTTATTCTTATTTTGAACACGTAAACTCAAATTTCTTATTCTTTGCTTATTTAAATAGTCAAACCATTTACTCTTGTTTTCTTGACTTAGCCCCCCAAAAAAAAGTGTGATCGAACCTAACTGACTTGCTTTTAACCCTTATTTTCACAACGAAAAAGGGTTAAAATTGCCCCTGAATTATGTGAAATAGATCACTTATATCCTTTGTTACATTTTGGGATCAAAAATACCCCCGCTGTTATCCTAAGAGACCACAAATAACCTCAAGAGTTAACATCCCAATTTTTTAGTGACGTGGCATGCCACATAGGATTAATCCCTCTACCTAAGCGTTGCCAACTAGGATTCATTACAAAAGAACTAGACCTTTAGCGGCGACAATAGTTGCCACAAAAGCCCAAACAATCGTCACTAAAAGTTTTTAATATTAAATTCTAATTTTGTATTTTTTTCTTCATTATTTTTTTTAAAAAACGCAAATGATATCGATTAAGTAGGAGTTTGAAGACACTGTTTTATTTTTATATTATATGAAAATGTATAAAATGTACAATGATGCATTATATAGTAGGAGATGTGAATCGAAAAGTAATTTTCATGATTTTTCGTGATAATATTGGTTGTTTTTAAAAACACCCAATATTACTTTTCGATTCACATCTCCTACTATATAATGCATCATTGTACATTTTATAAATTTTCATATAATATAAAAATAAAACAGTGTCTTCAAACTCCTACTTAATCGATATCATTTGCGCTTTTAAAAAAAAATAATGAAGAAAAAAACACAAAATTAGAATTTAATATTAAAAACTTTTAGTGACGATTGTTTGGGCTTTTGTGGCAACTATTGTCGCCGCTAAAGGTCTAGTTCTTTTGTAATGAATCCTAGTTGGCGATGCTTAGGTGGAGGGATTAGTCCTATGTGGCATGCCACGTCACTAAAAAATTGGGATGTTAACTCTTGAGGGTATTTGTGGTCTCTTAGGATAACAGCGGGGGTATTTTTGATCCCAAAATGTAACGAAGGGTATAAGTGATCTATTTCACATAGTTCAGGGGCAATTTTGACCCTTTTTCGTTTCCACAAATTTTTACCTCGTTTACGCACTCACTTTTAATTTTCGTACAAACAATTTAATGACTAATAAAAATATTTCAGCGGATGTCCTACAAAGTAATATCTCGTGACCCATATAATGAGATTACTTTTGATATGTTAAAGTAATGATAAATAAAAACGAAAATCAATATTTAAAATATTAAATAAATAAAGTAACTAATATTTTCAGGCAAACAATTCAATGACAAGTATTTTTTTCTAGCGAGGTAATATCCCGAGAGGCCGTGACCAATATAATGAGAGTATTTTATATATGTTAACACAGAAAATCCATATTTCAAATAATAAACAAGTAAAGTAAACATTTATATATATAGAATATTCTACATATTACGCATCATTAGATATTTATATTTCATTGTAATAAAGTCAAAATTAAAGTCTCCCCTCTCTTTCGTGTATCACAAAATATTTAACTGACCTATTGACTAATTGTCTTTAACTAGACTTAATTACAAATCCATTTGTTATTTTTATCACATTTATTCTTATAGCAAACATGAGCTTCATTAAATCCTTCTTCATATCCTTCTATATTATGAATTCTCATTTCTTAAATCAAGCAAACGCAATAATCGACATACAAAATAATTGTCCTTTCACCATATGGGCAGCAGCCGTCCCCGGTGGGGGACGACGAGTCGAGTATGGTGATACATGGAAAATCGAGCCAGACATGACCACAAGCTCAACTAAAAAAGGTCGTATTTGGGGTCGAACTAATTGTAATTTTGACTCATTAGGCAAGGGTCAATGTCAAACGGGGGATTGCAATGGACTACTCGAATGTCAAACTTTTAGTAGTACACCCCCAAACACTTTGGCTGAATACGCTTTGAATCAATTCAACAATGCTGATTTTATAGGCATATCTCTTGTTAATGGTTTCAACGTCCCAATGGAATTTAGTCCTGTGTACGCGGATGAGTGCTCTACTAGGATCAGATGCACCGCGGACATCATAGGACAATGTCCAAATGAATTAAGGTCACCTGGAGGATGTAACAATCCTTGTACGGTTTTTAAGACAGACGAATATTGTTGCACGTTTGGAAATTGTGGTCCGACTAACTATTCGAGGTTTTTTAAGGATAGATGTTCAACTTCTTTTAGTTATCCTACTGATGATTTAAGTAGTCTCTTCACTTGTCCTAGTGGAACTACCTATAGTATTGTCTTTTGTCCGTAACGCATAATACATATTTTTTAATTTTAACTTCGAGTTATATTTATGTCCTTCAATTTTGGATGTGTGCAGGTAGATACTGAAATTACACACACGTCTATGTGACATCCTACAAGGTAATTTTTATTTCACGTGGTATCCTATGTGTATTATTCATGTATGACTCGTGTGTTTACTTGTTCAACTTTATACTGTTAAATGTCTGATTGTATACACCCAAAATTAAAGGGTATAAATATAAAAAAATATCAAATTAAAGGACATATTTAATTACCGTATGTATTTGTGTCTAAATTAAATGGTTGAAATTTCTATGACTTGTTATCTTCTTTAATTGTTGCTTCTTTAAGACGTTTGAATTTTCTATGACATTTTTTCTTTAATTGTTGCTTCTTTTAATAGGTTTGAAGTTTCTATGCAAGTTTGGTTTGCATCATTATCGCTATTTAAATATAGAAATTGCCCACAAGTTACGTTTTTATAAAAGAACTACTCACCGTTTTATATCTATGTAAATTTTTTTTTTTGCAAGAATAACAAATGCATGACGAAATATTTATGACATATGAACTTGATGATATATTTACTAATCATATTGATTAACAAATGGCTCAAAGTAAAGAATAGTACAATACAACTCATGTTCGATTTTATCTTTTTATTAAACTAATTTCATTAATAAATTATTTTCTGTTGCTTAGTATTTGGTAAGATTGTATAAAGAATTTGAATAATTTCAATAATTTTCATAATTTATGAAATTCTTATGTTTATAAGAAAAAAAATATAACTTTAAAATTTATATTATATGTCCAAGTAAATTATCAACTTTATCTTATATGATTTCATTTCACCTCTCTAAATAGGCCCTAATAATATGGAGATATTCCTATTTTCCCCCTAATTCTTACATTTTAGTACTCAAATTTCTTATTTTTTGCTTAGTGAAGAATTTCCTAGTCAACGAAATTAGGAGGCCTAATAAAAATTAGCCACAAAAAACAATTGCCTATTTGGCACGAAATGGACGATAGAGATAGACTTTGCAACTTTGCAATTTCAATAAAAATTGTATTTTTGTTTATATATATATATATATATATATATATATAACGTTTATATTAACACTAAACTTATATTACTTCGGATTACGGAATAATAATACAAATTTAATATAATACATGACTAATTAAACACGTCAATAAGCAAGATGACTTAATAGAAGGATAAATAAAAGTTAGCCACATAAACAAATAGATATTTCAAGAGAAGCACAAATAAAAGTTAGTCATGCGAATTATGTATATAATACGAAATAAATAAGAGATGTGCTTTGCAATCACAATAACAAGGACAAAAATAGGGATAATTAGAATTTAATACATGAGTTATTGGTAAATTCTAGTAACTATTATCCTTGTAATATTTAATCTTGAATTAATTGGAATTTGTATTTTCAGTCCATTTACATAGAAAGTATATTATATTTAGATTATTATTATAATTAGACCCATAGAACCTTTAATTGAGGAGCAACAACACAAAGTTACCATAATACATGATTAAATCAGTAATTTGTCAAATTTATGAAGAATAACTATCACATGGTATAACATTGTACATTTTTAAATAACTTTTGAAAAATTGAAATTAGTTAGGTTGAGATCTATAGGGTGCCGAATATTTCGATAGCCTTTTATCATGTGAAGAGATGAAAATGACAGATATAATAGGATTCCAACCTACAATAGCATATTACACTCTCTTACTTCTTTCACAAAGTGAATCTATGTCTTCAAGATAAATTTCATTTTCCACCTAAAAGAAATTTCTATCTAAGCCTATCTAGATAACACAAGGACCAACATTAAAATTTCAATAAATCAAGGACTATTACACAATTTTCCACAAGAAAATTTTGTTTGAAATTTCAAAGGTTCTTAGAAGTTAGGATTTATGGAAGTTCATCATACTAGGCCATTAAATCAGCTATTTAAACCCATAGATTGTATCTCAAAATAAACACATTCTCAAGTTTAACACATTTTTTTTTTAATAAAAAAAATATGCATTTCCTCAAGTTTTTCCCCCTTTTTGTCTTCCTTTATTTTGGTCAATACTATTTGTATGTCACTCATGCTGCCACTTTTGACATTACCAATAGGTGCTCCTACCCGGTCTGGGCCGCTGCCTCCCCTGGGGGAGGCAGACGACTCGACTCGGGCCAAACTTGGAACATTAATGTGAATCCAGGAACAATCCAGACTCGTATTTGGGGCCGAACCAATTGTAACTTTGATGGTAGTGGCCGAGGCAAATGCGAGACTGGAGATTGTAATGGGCTGTTAGAATGTCAAGGTTATGGTAGTCCACCCAACACTTTAGCCGAATTTGCACTTAACCAGCCCAATAACTTGGATTTTGTCGATATTTCTCTAGTCGATGGATTCAATATTCCTATGGAATTCAGTCCAATCAATGGTGGATGTCGTAATCTCTTATGCAATGCACCTATTAATGATCAATGTCCAAACGAATTACGGGCACCCGGCGGGTGTAACAACCCTTGCACGGTTTTCAAGACGAATGAATTTTGTTGTACAAATGGGCCAGGGTCATGTACTGCTACTGATTTTTCGAGATTTTTCAAACAAAAATGTCCAGATGCTTATAGTTATCCACAAGATGATCCAACAAGTTTGTTTACATGTCCTGCTGGGACAAATTACAAGGTTGTCTTTTGCCCTTGAAGACTACAAAAAGTAGAACTATATAGTACTAAGAACTACATATTATATCTATCGAATAAAAAAGGCCTGCGTGCATAGCAAGGGTCAGAATATGTGCTACTTATAAGGCAAATACAAGTACACGACTATTTAAATTATATTTACAATTATATATCTCGTCGTTCAATGGTTTTTTTAAATATGGTTTTACTAGTTTAGCTCAAAAAATCATTTAACTTAGTTGATGCACCTACCATATTAATAAGCCAAAAAAAGTCAGATATATATGATCTTAAAATATAGGAAATGGAGTGAACATGCCTCACTTTACTAATACTCAACCAATAGAGTAAAATTGTCATTTTATCTATTATTTCTTAAAGATTATACCACGCCATCAATATCGAATAAGTAAAAGCACAGAGGTAGTAACTAGTAAGTGAAAGGGGTAGTTATTACAAGTATTGACTTAGTTTTAAAAGATGACAATTTAAGTATAGTGGACAAATAAAAGTGGACGGAGAATGTAGTTATTATAAGTATTTTTTAGACATAATAAAAAAATGTATGATTTAGCTTAGTCTTAGCTAACATCCAAATTTTAAATGTGTACAAATTGACACACATAAACTACGTGATATGTACTAATCACACCATGTATTATGTCTATTTTCTACCTACCACACTTCTTATATAAGGTTACTATAAATTCCCAGTAATGAAGTCAACATTTTAATTGACCAATGAGTAAACACTATTGACTATATATTCATTCTTAAAAATATCTAGTCCATTGATAGTCACAAATAATTCTCAAAGCAAATATGATGAGCTTCCTCAAATCCTTCTTCTTATTTTTCTATGTTATGACTTCTCATCTCTTCTCAACGCAAGCAGACTCAAACAATTCGAGTACGATGGAACATGGAAAATCGAGGTAAACACAACTAAAAACGCTTGTATTTGGGGCCGAACTAATTGCAATTTCAACACATTAGGATGGTTTCAACATCCCAATGGAATTTTGTCCATAAATTTACAAATGAATAAAACGTAATTTTCTTTAATTGCTACTTCTAAATTAGGATGTTTGAAATTTCTATGTAAGTTAGGTTTACATCATTATTACTATCTATTGAGCTAGAAATTCATTGAGAAGTACTTCATTATTATTGAAAATGAAAGAATATGAGGTGTTATTTTGTTATTGGATAAAATCCGGGCTACACAGTATGACCAATCAAGATTTGACACATGGTAATATGTGTTGGGTTTTAAAGGGTTATGACTTTTACGAAAGTTTATGTCTTTTTTAAAGGATTGTGACCATATGAAGATTGTGTTTTTTTTAAAGGGTTGTGACCTTTTCGAAAGATTGTCTTTTTTTTGAAAAAGTTGTGACTTTTACCATCTGTTGGTCATGAATAGGAAGACTTTCTCATTTTTCTGCATCGAATTTTTCCTTTCTTTTATATACATTTCTTACAAAATAAAATCAAATGATTGTGTCTGTGTGTGATCTCGTTTTGTTGGTCTTTTGAGTTCGATGAAATTATTGAAGTTTGAGGTACCGTCACTTCTTTAATGGCTAATCTGTTCTATCTTGGAAGTAATTAATCTACAACATCGGTTGCTTGAAGTTATTAAACTGTTTAAGAAAACACAGAGAATTTTATGAATTCGAATAATTTATCTTTTCATCTTTTATTATTTCTGATTTACTAATCTGAATACATGGGCTGAAAATAGAATCCTTTTGCCCTTTAAATGTTCCTATTTTCTTGCCCTAGTTCTTACATTTTAGTACCTCAAATTTCTTATAATTCTTTGTTTAGTTAATAATTTTCAAGTCAATGAAATTAGCATGCCTAATAAAATACAATTAGTGAATAGTGACGGCTAGATTAAGTAGTCAAGAGAAGTTAGGAGCGAAAATTTAACCACGCAAACAAATTGCGTATTTGGCACGAATAAAGCTACATCAAGCAGGGTCGGAGCTAGACCATAGATTATATATGGGTTTGATGAAATTCAGTAATAATTTTGGATTAAATCTTGTCTTTATCTCAATTAAATATATAAATATATATATGTTGAATGATTTCAATTTTTCCCCATAGCTTAATCAAGTTCCATTCATTATGAGACTAAGATTTATATAATTCGATTGAAGTTTAAACATAGAATATATTTTTTATAACCTATCACTTCTCGTAAAAATAAATTAGGTTTACTTTTTTCTTCAGAAATTCTAAGTTCGCCCTGTCTTGAATTTATTAATGTTATCGGGTAAAAATGATAATTTCTTTCACCAAAATCATCATTTTAATTAAGAGATATATCCAAATTTTTGTAAGTTGATATAAGCAAATCCATTATTCGTTTTAGGCTAACTTAGTCCATCTAATTTTTATTATTCAAAAACATGTAACAATTAGGGGGGAGGGGGAGGGGGAGGGGGGAGGGGGGAGGGGGCAATCAGAAATATATTTGAATTTTGATCGAAATTATTGTAACAATAACAAATCTTAGAAAAGATTTTTTACCCTCATAGTATTTAATAGTGTATTTTAAAGGTATATATGTGTCATATAAATATAAAAAATATTGCATCATTACATAGTAATGTGTCCACGTGGGCAGATATATACATTTAAAATATACTATTAAATAGTACAAAAAGTGTAAGATCCTCCATAAAAATTGATAACTTAACAGTTATTTTTCTCTTTCCTTGTAGATATGATTAATTAACTCGTGCATTTGTTTCTTGAATGCCCTTAACATCAAAGAGGAAATTTAATGTACATAATTTTTAAAGTAACCTAGTTAATATGTTAAGAGTACTTTTAACACTTCTTTTTTAGCCAAATAAACCTTTAAAATGGAATTTAGGTGAGGTCACTTTAGTAGTGTCGTAATCTAAAAGATAAAAAGTAGTTAAAATAATTAAAGTTTAACAAAATTTAGATATAAAAAACTTATTCAATGTAAAATATAAGTTCTATGTACGGATTAAGCTAGATAATCATTATGATCAATAAAGTTATTTATCGCACTAAATAACTGCGTTATATGAGGAAATGTGTGATATAAGTTCTATTTATGGATCATGCTTAATAATCGTTATAATCAATAAACTTATTTATCGCACTAAATAAATGCGTTATATGTGGAAAATAAAATAGTTCACATTTAAAAATGTTTTTTTGTTTTTTTAAAAAAAATTTAGGTTTATACCTCTATTATTTTATTATTTGTTTATTCTTTGAAATTCTAAAATATACATTTTAAGTAAATAATAATTTCCACTCATTTTTTTTTCTTCAACTTTTAGAAAAATAGTCCTCACTCCTAAACCATAACACTTGTTATATCCAATATTCCGTTATTTAATTTACGTAGTATTATTTGATTTGATATTTTATAAAAATTAATCTTAAAAATAAAAACTTCCTAACTTTACCTCCATAACATTTCTTTAAAATAAACTAAAAAGAAATTATCACACGAAATAAGAGAATTACTCGGTAAACAATCTTTTGAATCTTGAAATAATGAGTTCGAGTAACTAACGGAGAAAATAAAGTTGCCACATGGGACAACAAAGTAAGGAGAATAGGAAATTTCCAATTTTGAAATACTGTTAAATAAGTCTATATATATAAATAATCGTTAGATTTTTTCATAAACCATATCCAATTATTTGGTCCCTTTGAACATTTTGCTTCTTCTTAATTCAATTATACAAAAAAAAAAAAGAAATTTATTATTAATTCAACAATATTTCTCTCAAATCATATGAAACAATGTTTTTACCCAGTCCATCGAGTTCACCATTATTAAGATCAAGCAATGACGGATTCTCTCTTTTTCGATCAACGAATCGTTACAGTGTTCGTGAAACGATTAGGTTTATGCAAAGAGCTAGCAATCGAAGGGCATTAATGATGCATGAACCATCTGAGCAAATTGATGATCGACAGAGTAATTGGGCATATTCAAAACCTGTTGTGATTATTGATCTTTTGTGGAATTTCATGTATATAATTGCTGCTATTGTGGTTTTGGTGTTGAGTAGAAATGAAAAATTGGAAATGCCTTTAAGGGTTTGGATTATTGGGTATTGTTTTCTTTGTATGATTCATGTTGTTAGTGTTTATCTGGAGTTTCAGAGAAGAGGGTATGGGCAATCGTTGTTCAATGGAGATGGGGTTTTGAGGCCTACTGTAGATTCGAGTTATATTACTTTGGCTGATTTAACCCCGGATAGAACAAGGTATATACATTCTCAGAGAATTTGGTATTGCAACTTTATGTTTTTCAATATACACTGAATTTCGTGCATATTTGTGTTTGTATTGAAGAATTTATAAGATTTAAACAAAGTAGTCTATTGGTTTGTGATAGAAATAGAACTTGTTGAAGCTTTTGCTACCCTCTTTGATGAGGGTTCGATATGAACTTTAAATTCTGAATCTACCTCCGTGTAGTTTTTATATATGAATTGCTCTTGGCTTTGGTTCAATAGGATTTGGTGAGCCAAGTAAAGAAGGGTAGAGGGAACGACCCATTATCCACTGAGTTTCAAAGCTGGAAACAACGGATTTTTCATGAATAGGAATCAATTTTTGTTACATTTGGAAGCTAAAGTGAAGTTCTTTACCTTGTAATGTTTCTTGTTTCTATTTTCTGTGTCTTTTTATCCCCTCGTAGTTGGTAGGATTGTTTATGTGCGTTAAGTTGAGAAACAACCTCTCTACCTCCAAGAGATAGTGGTAAAGTAATGCGTACATTCTATCCTCTTTAGACCCCACTTGTGGGATTTCATTGGGTATGTTGTTGTTGTTGTTGTAAGCTGAGAAACTGCAGTGATTTTAATTATGCAATGCTGGTGTGTATAACATTTTTGTTTTCGGGAAAAAAATTGCAACAGTAATGTGACGAAGTATATGGATACTGCAATTACATTGATATCATCAGTCTGGTGGGTCATTGGATTTTATTGGGTATGTGCTGGTGGGCAGCGAATAGTGGATGAATCCCCTCAATTATACTGGTATGCGTGGAAAACATTCTTTATCTAAGCAAAATGTATGACCTTTATTTTCAGTTTATTTCTCAAATCAAAGGTGTCATCTTTAATAACTTAATCTGAATGCTGCAGGCTTTGCATTGTTTTCTTGGCTTTTGATGTATTCTTTGTGATCTTCTTACTTGTGCTGGCTTGTGCTATTGGTCTCGGAATTTGCTGTTGCTTTCCATGTATTATTGCTGTTCTATACATTGTAGCTGATAAGGTAATGGTCTCGTGATTTTTCTAGTTTCTTTAACTTTATTTTTGTATCCTTTTCTCTACGAGTTATTCTTTTTTGGGGAATCTATATTTGGAGCTAGATCTCTGCCGTATATGTACGATAAGATGATTGATAATCTTATATAATTAGCTTGTTGTGGTTCGATCCACTGGAGTGTTGACCCTTATGAATGCCATGTGAAAGTGCTCTGCCTGTCCACCTGTTTATCTTAGTTGAATTTAATGAAATTTCTTATTCAGTCTGTAGATTGATTGCGTTTTATGATGCCCTTAACGCATTCAAGGGCTACTGGGATGAAGCAGAAGAAATAATCATGCAATAAAGTAAGGTTTGCGTGAGTAACCTATGTAATTAGACTAGGTTAATGTCGTGAAATGTAGATTTGACTTGTTCCTGCCATTGATAAGCTTAAGATGAATTGGGCTGCTCACAACAGCTGATTACGTTGTTGATACATTTAAGCTGCCATTGGTAGACTGGAACTTAGAATTCAATGTTACCTTTAGGAGTATTAAAGAAGTGGTCGATATACTTTCATTTCCCTGAAGATATATGTTTTCCGTTCTCTGAAAGGAGATCCTCGGGATGCTCTTTTATGAAGAAACTGGAATGCACATAGTGCTTGGTCTTCATTCTTGGTGTCAATAGTGGCAGACTGTCATTATGTCGGGTAATTAGGTTGATGTAGAATCGCAGAACAAAGATCAATCTACTCTATTTCGAGAACATGAGTGGGCTCCGAATTTTAGCAGCTCATTCCGTAGAAGGTATTCGCTGTTTGTAAACACACGTGTTAATTGATGATTATCATCATGTCAAGGTTTCTCCCATTGAATTCTCTTCACAAACAAACATATATGGAAATCGTGGATCAAGGAATATCCTTTTTTCGCATACTACAACTATAGTAGTGTTTGTGCGACATTTTTTTAAATGTTTCTTTCGATATTTTCTACAGAAAGGAGCAACCAAAGAAGACGTTGAAAAACTGTCAAAGTACATATTCCGACGCAATGATTGTACTGAAAAGAAATGTACTAGTGAGACCCAAGGAATTGCTGGATTCATGACCCTGTGGGGGGGGAATACACCAACAGATGAACACGCAGTTTCCATTGACGATTCTGTACGTAGCCTTGCTTTTCTTTTTCCTTACCTTTTTTCACCGCAATGTGTTATTTTCTTCTGGCAAAATGTGCTTATATCACATCCATATACCTTGAATAGGAATGTTCCATATGTCTGTCTACTTATGATGATGGAGATGAACTTCGAGAACTTCCTTGTGGTCACCTTTTTCACTGTCCTTGTATCGACAAATGGCTATATATGAGCGCGACCTGCCCTCTTTGCAAACGCAACGTTTTTGGGGCTAGCAGTTGCTGTGGAAGAGTTTAGGAGAGTGTCATCGACAAGACTGTAGGTGTTCGTTGCGAGTTTCCACACCATGGCTATGTACATACAACTCTTTATAGCATATGTTTAGACACACATATGCTTCTGCTGGATAAATACACATATTTCTCTAGGCTTCTTTCATTTGTCTCACTGGATTCATATTTATTTTTATTCTTTTATTCTATTTGTTGTAATAAGGATCTATTATTTTCTATTATCTTCCAGTGTTGCAAAAAGAGCCAGATATTGTGTATTTAATAAAGTGGTATATTGTGTATAAATCTAGTGCACAGATCTACTCTGAGGCTTGAAGTTATTAGTATTTGTTTGAAATTTCATTGGAAATTCTTATAGTTTGAGGTGTGTCGATGACATTGTCCTTCAAATATTTTACCGATGAGACTTTATTTCTTGGGAATACAACCAACTTTTCTAGTATAAATTAGGAGCAAAATACGAGACATTCAGCTGGATATAGATATTTATCTATCTAATTCTTCGTGACTCAATTTATTGATTACATGAATTTTTATTTTGTTAATAGAGATTTGATTTCTCAGTTTATAATATTCTTGTAATGCTACATTAACCATCAATTTTACCATATTCTAAGGTAAATTTTGGACTTGCAATGTAACCTTGGGTGAATTTTTGACTTGCAAATCCCATAGTCACTATGATATTGAATTGTTTGGGCTTGTTGGAAAATGATCCAAATGTTTTTTACTCCAAACAACATACCTTAATTCCAATTTGTTATTCCTAATTTCCTACTTTTAATGAAAATTAACGTACATGGTGGTTTGTTTTCGTAACTTTTTGGAATGTTAATATTTTTAGTAATAATTAAGTGAACGGTAATTGTATTATTATATACAATATAACAAAAATAATTTTTAGCGGCAATAAATATACACATTAACAAAGATTACTAAAACATTTATCAATATTAGTTAACTGTCAATGAATCTAATGTAGTTATATGCAGAGGCGGAGCTAGGTGGAGGTATATATATATATATATATATATATATATATATACACACACATTACACATACCTACAATGTTTTAGAAAATGTTTTTAGGGCGAGTACCAGGGCGAGTCTTGGGACGAAGCGTACCAAAAACGCTCCAGGGCGTAAATGAAAGACGTAGATCCATAAGGTGCAAGTCCTAAAATTTGAGGCGTAAGCCCCGATCATAAAAACGTAAGTGACGGGCATAAAAACGTACACGGGGGCGTTTTTAATTTATTTTTTAAAACTTTTTTGCTTTGAATCATATTTTTACTATTGGTGTAATGATATTTCTCAAATAGTAATCATAATATTTTTTTTCTTCATTATTGATTATTAATACTTATCTCAAATAAAAATCATAAATCATTGAAATGTTTACTTTTGCTTATTTTATTAGTAATAAAACTATAACGTTGAATATACATGAGACTACGCCCTATATATCCATAGGACTTATGTTTCGTGTCTCGGAGCTGACATCTCGCCCTATACTATATAAAATGTCTCGCCTCACGCCCTCGCTTTTTAAAAGTGTGTGTTCGTGCGTGTATTAACTCATAAACCCCTAACAAAACTGATTAGTAAATTAATAGTAAGGAAATGATTGTGGAAATGTTTCCTCCCTAACATAGGGACTATATATATATATATATATATATATATATATATATATATATATATATATATATATATATATATATATATATATATATATATATATATATATATATATATATATATATATATATATATACACGTATATTAACTAGTGAACTTTTTCTTTCCACTATCAACAAAAAGTTTCTTTTTTCAAAAAAAAAAAGTTCAAAGCCCCCAGACTTCTTATCTTTTAAAAGGAATTTTAGAATCCAAAAATTCCTCAAATTCGTAATCCTGATTCAGCCTCTGGTTATAAGCTTTAGAAATATTTATAAAACGTATTAATTATTATTAAAAAATATATTTAATAATAGTTAAATTATTATTATTATTAATTAATTGTGGCTTAAAAAAATAATCTCTTTTTTTTTGGAGATATTTGCAATGATATTTGCAGCTTTCATAATTAAAACTGCAATAGGTTTACAACATCAAATCAATTGTACATTATTTTATTCCCGACAAATCAATTACAATATGACCTTATATATTTTGGTCATTTTCTAAAACGTTTTTTGCTTTATTCAGCTTTTTACAATCTTTATCTTATTTTTGTTTTTGTTATATATTGATTTCACATTAATTTATTTTATTTTTTTAAAAAGACTTTTCAATTCTATTGTCTTATATTAATAAAATAAATAAATATAAAATATATTAAAATATTTTTTTGGTGGTCTTAATTCTTAATATATCACGTGAAAAATAAAACTAAAAAATTGTTAGAAAAGAAAAGAAATATTCTTTCTAAAGAGACTAAAATAAAAAAAGTGGCACAAATAAATTAAAACAGAGCAAGTAAATTTTTTTCATTTGTAACTATCAAACGGGCGATGTGTTTTTTGTATTGTTTATAAGATATTTATATTATATCATATTTATGTCGCAATTACTCTCTCTCTAGTCTCTATCTCAAACATTTAAGTATCACCTTAGAAATTTAAGATAAAAATTATTATGTTTTTTCAACTATTTCTTTATACTCCATCGATTTAAAAGTGTTCATTTTTTAAGAAATATTTATTAAGATAGATATTTTAATAAATTACATATTTTCTTTATTGTTTTTCTTATAAGGTTTTCTGTTTTTCTTTTTTTTTTTTTTTACTCCGGGAGTTTTCACCCCTTTTGCTTTTTTGGTGATTCGAACTCACAATTCGCAACTTTCGAGTTAGAAGTGAAGAGTGCTTACCATCCGAGCAACTCCCTCCCGTCTTATTTTCTAAAAAGGTGTTTTTTTGTTAAAATATCAATTATTTTAAGACAAGGAAATATTAAACTTTAGTCATAAAAATTGCGAAAAGTGTTAAAAATCACAAATAAAACGAATAGTTCATAAATAGCAACCACAATTTTGATGTAACGTCAAAATCATCAGAAAATAAAAAAATAAATAAATAAATAAACACATAACCACAATCTGTTTTAGATATTTTATTGTATGCATGAAAACATGACCACTTAGTAGCCAATCATGTCTAAATTCGACGATGAAAGGTTTTCAACATAAAATATTACTTCATATATATAATCTAATATATTATTATGCAATATTTAAAAAAATTGAAAAATATTATAAATACTAACCTTAATTATTACTACTTACATACAATTATTTATACTGATTTTAGCATTAACATGTCGATGATTTATTGTTTCCTTATTTTGAGTTCTAAGTACTTTGAAGTTTGTACGCCCTATAGAGACGTGAAGCGTCAACCTTAATATCAATATTCAATAACTACATTTTTTTTTGTAACTTTGTTTTTATTTGAATTCTATCGTTTTATTTAGATAAAATAAATAAATAAATAAAGGTCTAACTCATTGGTGGCCCCTTAAACTTGGCACGAACTTTCACTTAGACACCTCAACTAGGCGATATTCATTTTAGACACCTCATGTAGAGTTACACTGTGTTATTTTGATACTTTTCGCTGACTCAGCGTAGCATGTGTGTTACACGAATTTAATGCGCGTGAAACACTTTTTTTTGTTGAAAAATATTTTTGCTCTCTTCTTCTTCCTCACTTTCTCTTCCTGTAGCTTCTCTACCTTCCATCACCCAAAATCACCACACAATTTTTCAAAAAAATTCTACAAAACTTTGTTGGGTTATATTAGAATTCAATTTCTTCAACAAAAGAGTCAATTTCTTTAGCAACCTCACCAAAAATAATGAGAAGTTCTCTTGATTTTCAGTTTTCTTACTGTAATTTTCTGTGTCTGTAACAACGAAAATTGAAGGAACAAGCTGTTATACCGTCTGCATCTTCAATATTTAAATAACTGAATCCCCAACATTTTTCCATAGCATTCATTACAAAATCCCCAAATTTTTCCTCCATATGCATCTTCACCATTTATATAATATTGTTATTTTTGTTACAAGATGAAATTTTGATTTTTTAAAAAAAAAAGAAATTAAAAAAGAGGAATCAAGAAATGTAACACAAGAAATAACAATTTTGTACAGCACAAGAAGAACACGTGGGGGCTGAAGAAGAATTTTAATGGATTGGAAGAAGAACAAAGAGACAGAACATTACAAGATGCATGGAAGAAGAAGCTGAAGATGTGGGGCTAAGGACTAAGGTTAGATAATTTGAAGAAAAAAGGAAGTAAAAGTGAGTTTTTAAAAAAATAAAAATAAAATTCCACATGTCACATGTTCATTCATTTATTTATCCACGTAGGAGGCGTTTGGATACACATGCTTAAGCTAATTCTGATAATATAAAAAAAGTGTCAAAATGACACATCGAAACCCTACCTAAGGTGTCTAAAATGAACATCACCTAATTGAAATGTCTAAGTGAAAATTGTTGCCAAATTTAGGAGGCCACCGATAACTTCTGTCATAAATAAATAAACGGCTTAAATTGAGTGAAAATATCATTATCAATCCAGTTGTAATTTCACCAACAACAAAAGTAGAACAAAAAAGACTAGACAGGTAGTGTCACTTCTATGATAAGCAAGCTTTCAAATTTCATATATATATAAAAATGATTGTGACTTTAATATTTTTGTTGTTGTTAGGCTCCCGTACCCTTTTATGATATTTTTCATTTTGGTCCCATTAAATTATACATTATAAATGGACTAGTTCAATGTATTTGGCCATATTTTGAGTACAAAATTGGACAAATTATACCATCATAAATCTTACCCAAAAGTTGTTAGGATTTTTGAAGCTGTGTAGGATATGGATTTCTTAGACTATAGTAACTATTCGAATTAAGGGTGTATAGGTTAAATCGTCAGGTCTAAATTCTAATCGAACTAACAAATTAAGTCAAATAGATGAAATCGATTTGTGATTTGATTTGATTAATTTGATATTGACAGAAAAAATATCTTTTTATTTGATTTGATATTTACAAAAAAAAATCAAATCAATTTCAAATCGAACTGACAATATAAATAGAGTTTCAATTTTTCAATGCACAATTTTTTTTATTGAATTATTATCTGTTTTGTAAGTATTTGTTAAATTAATTTTTTTATTTTTGGTTCTTTAGAATTATAATCTACTTTCTAATGAAAAACAAACCAAACTAACCTAGTTGGAATTGATACTTTTGAGGAAGTATGTAAATTAATAGGAGGCTTATATGTTAATAAAATATAATTAAATAAATAAAAATCTCTCTCCAACCATTTAAAATTTTAGATAAATTATTTATACAATTCAATTGTATCTGTATTATGGTATAGTTTGTTGAAAGTTATGAGACTTGAGTATCATAATATTAATATTGCAATGTATTGATGTTGGACTTATATAATCATGAGCTTTTTCATCTTGATAGCTATATAGTCTTTAGAGTGCGATTTTCTTTAAATTAAAACTATTGTGATGGTAGCGCTAATACTACATAGTCGTCCTGGACTAGCAGTGTTTAGCATGCAGTCAGTCACTGATACCTGAATATCTGACTTGAAAATTACTATCTAAAATTAAAAAAAATTATATATTTATGATAGAGTGAAAGTTGTTCAGTGTGGAGTCGTCGAGAACAGCGAAAATAGAGAATGATGATTTATATTAGGCTCTCTCACCTTTATAACTATTTTTTGGGGTGTAGTTCTTTCTAAGTTGTATCAAATAGTGAAATATGTTATTAGCTCATTTTTTTGATTTATCATTCTTATTTATCTTTTTTTTATTTGATGTCGAATATCAAAACTCGAATAATTCAAATTTACATAATGCAGAACCTATTTTGAGAGACGACACTTCAATAAAGAATGTATATCCAACATTAAAACGCGAGACATTTACTTAAAAGTAGACATAATGATTAGCGAGGTCTTATACTTTGGTCCTCCTACATTGGAGTGGAAGTAGAGTTCAGTCTATTTTCGATTTGACGAAATTAAAAAATTCTCGCATAATTTATATTTGTATTAAAAATTAAATTAATATTAATTAATAATTATTAGTAATTAAATAAAACACACAACAAAATTTATATACAAATCTCACATAAATTATTAATTTAAAACTTAATAGTCTAAAAGAACTAAAATTGTTTCTATAAACTTCAAATTTTAACTCCTACAATCTTTTATTACGTGAAAGTTTGTATTTGATACGAGTTTAATCTTTTATCACATATCAAACAAATTATCATCACATCAAGACATGACTAATACAAATATTGCGTAAAACAAAAGGAAATCACATTTAAAGCAATAATATTAGTGTGTAACAATGTATATTATCTTTAATTGTAAAACCAAATAATTTTGGCTTCACATGCAATTTTCAAGCTAAATAGACTCTTCATTAGTTATAAGGTTTGATTACGACACTATAATAATCAACTAATATGAGATAAAAAGTGTATTAACGATTTTTACTTATCGTATTATTTAATTTATATTATTAAATTAATATTATTTTTATTAATTTTCTGGTTAGTTTGTTTTTTCCACGTGGTGAATTTAGGCCATGCAGTCATACAAATATTGGCTGGAAAACACGTCAAAATTGTTTGACTAGCAAAATGCTGACTTGGATACACGTTAAATTATTTTATTATTTTAAATTAATAAATTAAATAAACAACAAAACCAATACTTTTCTATACAAACCTACTATATATCAACTATATTAATATTCAATTTATTGATATGTAAGTTCAATATATGATAGCGTTATAACAAGATCACAAAAGGAAAGAATATAAAACTAATAGTATTATATATGAATATAAAACTAATAGTATTATATATGAATATATAAAATGTTAAAGGGTAATGGATAGTCAACTTATTTTTAAGTCTAATTCATCCTAAATGCTATTTCGTTTTAGAATTATTTGAGCCTTTTAAAAAGTTCAGGAATTTTATCTTAATATACACTAATGGGATCGTGCTCATCAACACCTTCTTTCGTAAACGAATTCAGATACTTTTTGTTAGAAATTTCATTATCTGATCTAGAGTGTGATATTCAAAGACCGAAAGTATATTCACAACTTAATTCTCATACAATTCGAGGATCGACAGTAGATCTAACGCTACTATCATATTAAATTATATCTTATAATTAACTCACAGTTCAGAAACGAATTAAAAAAAAGGACTTTACAATGAGTCTCAAAATCACATCCCAATTAATCCAATGTGGAGTTATTTTCATCATGAACTACAGCAAGTAGGACAAATTAATAATTCAGCAAACAGAAAGGCTACAAAAATATGTTCTAGTGTGTGAATTATTAGTCTAATACATTACACATATGTTTATTAATTATTTGCTAAACATGTTGATTTTAAAAATAAAAAAAAGATTTGACCGACCAACTTTAGTATAGAAAAATGAATTTTAAAAAATAATTGGTCATTTTTCAGACATATATATGTGTAAGATACTGATCTGTTAATAATGATCAATTATTACAAAGATTTTGGTGGTTATAAATGTTAATTTGAATATTAAATGTTTAATTAGTAATGGATAATGTATCTGCTTAGTATTGCTTGTTAATACGGGGGGGGGGGGGGGGGAACAGAAGAAATTTATTACTAGTAATAAAAAAGTTTCTTGACAATTGATTAATTTATTCAACAAAGACTTTTGAATATTCTAGATAGCATAATTAATAACAAAATTGGAAAAGTTGAGAAGAAAAAAAAAAAAAGTCAACCAAGAAGAATACTAGTTTGGTTTTAAAGAAATATTCCATTAAAAGCTAATCCATGGACATTTTCAAAAGTTTGATTATACTTTGAATAGTTATGACTATACATTAAATTAAAGAGAAAAAGATTCCTAAATTTACAAGTAAATAAGGCACGAGTTTGCGATCATGATGTGAAATTACTCATCTGAACAGATATAAAATTGAAATTATATTTCGATATACATATGTAATTTGAATTTTACACTTATTTTATCTTTTTTTTATAACAATAAATAGAGAAATTACATGGTATGTCAATAATTATCTTTTTTTATATCCTTTATTTCTTTAAATTCATGATATTTAAATTCTTAATTTAATCTCACATGAAATGATAAATTTGCTTCTCTTATATTTATTAATTAATAGAAACAATTGTTAATCACATTATTTGTTTGAGCCATAGGCCCTAAACTATACATTTTATGTGTAATACAATTATTTGCTCAGGGGCATTGTACGTGTTACGTGTATGATGTATCACATGTCAATGTATACATAACTTGAAAAGGAAAAAAAAATATAATTATTGATACAAAAAGGGAAGAAAAATATATGATAACTATATTAAGTCGAGAGAAACATTAATGTGGATGAATAAAGTTTTACCTAGTACTTGTTATTGGTGAAAAGTGAATGATACTCTATGAAATAATTGAGGTGTGCGATACAGGGACGGATCCATATTGGGTCCAGGGTGTTCATCCAAACATTCTCGACAAAAAAATACGCGATATATGTAAGGTAAATTTTATATATTTTTGTAGATGAATATATTTTGAACCCTCTCAATAACAAATAAATATACATGGCTCAATGTTAAGACCCCTGAATATTAAGTAGCACGCCAGATTTGAATCCCTGCAAAGACATTTATTTATTTACCTTTTATAGTTTCAGTTTATTTTTGTTTAAAAAAATCAGTTCTGTTTTTCAAGCATTTTTTATTTTAAAAACGTGCTAAAAGTGTAGTTTTAAACCCAAAAAAATTCAAAGGGCCCATTTTGAAAGACTTATTTACACATTTACATTTTTATTTTTCGAATATTCTAAGCGAGTCCGCCACTGATGTGATAGCTGATTCAGATATCACAATTATTAAAAAATAATTACAACAACAAATGAAGTTTATTAAACTTTTTTTAATTGATTAAATTGTGCACTTTTAATTCATTCACTTTTAAATATACACCATTGTCTACATCATTCACTACTTAACTATTTATAGAATAAGATGTTAATTATATTGTTACCCTATATTTTAACAATATTATATTTTTTAAAATAGTCAGAATATAACATACTTTCTCATTAACAGACCAAAAAAGTATTTTAGTTAATTAAAAATTAAAGTATACTAAATCATATATCATAGGAATTATAAAAGAATTATTAATAACTTTTAAGGAGCAAAAGTTCTCTCTATATATATATGCAGAAGATGCATATTGCAGAAATGAGAATGTTAAGGTGAATGTGTGAGCGAGTGATAACAAGTCGTTATTATAGCCACTTGGCTCACGATTAACCAAAAATTTAGGCTTATTAGTGTTTCATCGTTGTACTAGCGACTTGTTATTATAGTTATTGATTGTGTCATTTACCACCGTCTATTATTTATTGTGTTTAAACTATCACATCGCTAAGTTTTGTTTTCACTGCTTTTTTCTTCCTTATATTTGAATTTGTTATTTTTAAGCTAATTATCTTTTCAAAATAATCTCTTCACCTTTTACCTTCACTAAGTATTGTATACTTTGCGCACATACGCCTTGTGGAATTTCACCAAATACGTTGTTATTGTATATATATCTCAACCAGTGACAGAGCTAGAATTTTCAATAAGAGAGTTCAAAAGCTAAGAAAATAGACACATGAAGTAGCCGAAAAAGGTTCAACATCTACTATATATACATACAAAATTATTTTAATCATGTATAAATAATATAATTTTTAAATAATAAATATTATTTAACAATAAAGATGAATAAACACAAAAAATATATTATTTGATAAGAGGGTAATATTTTCTATATTTAGTAACTTTTAAATTAAAATATTTTTTTTCTACTTATTTCTAGATTTCGTGTCAAGTTAAACAATACGGATTAACATAATCTAAAAATTATGTCTATACGTATATAGACGTTTTCCTTGTTTATATCCCGCAAAATCCGAGATTAGAACAAACAAAATGTACGCGTCAAAACTTTTTTTCTCTATATATACGCCAATTATACCTCCACCTCTTCAAAATTGTCTTCTTCCCTCTCTCTATATCCTCCATTTATGGTCTCATATCAAGCTATTTTCTTCGAAAAATCTATCAAATTCTCAAAATGGGTTCTTCTTTATCCTTTTTCTTGAATCCACGTGGTTCCGTTGATGTACCGCCGGCGAATCCTGGTTTGGGTGACTTGCCGGAGAGTTGTGTGGCTTCAGTTATGGTGTATTTAAATCCGACGGAGATCTGTAGTCTTTCGATGCTTAATCGTGGTTTTAGGGCTGCTTCTTCTGCTGATTTTGTATGGGAATCGAAATTACCGATAAATTATGAATTGCTTATTGATAGGGTTTTTGGTGGGGTTGATGATTTTTCTAATAATTTGTGCAAAAGGGATATTTATGCTAGGCTTTGTCGACCTAGTTATTTTGATGGTGGTTTAAAGGTAAAATCTTTATCCTTTTTATCCCTTTTTTTGTATAAATTCTAGAAGCCTGTATAGATTTTGTTCAAATAGTATATTTGTGTTTATAAATTCATTAAATCTGTAGAAATAGTAAATTTAGGTGAATTGGGGTTGTTAAAGATTAGATTTTGTTCTGATGGGGTTTTATTGATTGGGATTTATGCAGAAGGTTTGGTTAGATAAGGGTACAGGAAGGGTTTGTCTAACAATATCTGCAAATGGATTAGCGATAACAGGCATTGATGATAGGAGATATTGGAGTCGTATCGAAACAGACGAATCGAGGTGAGGGGTAAAAGATGTTTTTACTATTGTTATCATGTTATAGCAGAATGTAGATTTGTATGTGTGTGTTTATTGATCCATGTGTTTTTAGATCGGCTGATCGAATCCAATTCTTCAGGCATTTTTGATGAATCCTCCTGTAAAAAGGTTCCTTTTTACAATCCTTCGGGGTGGCCCAGATGGTTTCGCTTGGGACTTTCATAATGGAGGTCTCAAGTTCGTTCCATAATGGATGTATCAAGTTCGAAACCCCTTGCCTTGGGGGGTTGGCCTTCTTGGTCAAGCTCGTCTCATGGGGCTTGCACATGAGTTGGTGTACCTGGTCATTTTCCTTTTTACATCGTAATCGACTGTATGAATCGAGGTTGTTTAGTTTGGTCTTCTATGTCTCCTTGTTGCCTCTGGCAGGGAAAGTTTATGAATATTGGATTACTCTTGCCTGTTTCCCGCTTATTTGAAATTGAAATATGAGTAGTAAAGTGATTCTTTCTATGCAATTCAGGTACTCGATACCTTGTTTTATTTAGCCATTTCTCATTCTGCCTTCAGTGGAATAGCTTTGGAGAATTGTTTTGAGAGTTTTGGTACTTGAGAATTAATATGAACTATTTGACACATCAGTAGAAATATTGATTGGTAGATATGTGTTTTAGATGCATAAAGGGCTTTGGTGTGGTTGATATCAGTTCCTTTTAAGTGAGAGCAACTTATTTGCTTGAAAAGAGAAATGTTCAAGTTTTACTTACTTCCGCTGATTGCATCTCCTCATGATTTACCTAGCAGTTATCGATCGTAACTCTCTTCATAGTGTGACAAATTAGTCAAGAATACGCCTTTCACTTAGCCTCCAAAGAGATGGTTTAAAGAACTGATCTCTGTTGGTTGAAAAATTGCCTTCTGGTGGTGGCTTTTCGAGTATGACATAATTACGTTATGTTTTAGATTTACTGCTATGTATTGTACACATTGAACATACTAAATCTTAAGACATACCAATACTTACAGATTTCTTTCATTTCCTTCTCTGCAGATTCCAGTCCATTGCGTATCTCCAACAGATATGGTGGGTTGAAGTGGGTGGAGAAGTTGATTTCCCATTCCCAGCAGGGTCCTATAGCATTTTCTACAGGCTGCAAGTTGGACGTTCCTCTCGGAGATTTGGGCGGCGAGTTTGCAACTCCGAGCATGTTCACGGATGGGATAAAAAGCCAGTGCAGTTCCAGCTCTCAACATCCGATGGTCAGCAAGCTACAACCCAGTGTTACATGAAAGAGCCTGGAAAATGGAAATATCACCATGTAGGAGACTTTACAGTTACAGGGTCTGCAGCAAATACGAAAGTTAAGTTCTCCATGACCCAAATCGATTGCACCCACACCAAAGGTGGACTTTGTGTAGATTCTGTGTTAATATGCCCGAGCGAGTTTACAGAGAGGTTAAAGCGTTTTTAGTTTGCTTGTTAACCTTCTCTGTTTGAAAGAGTTTATAAAATAGTTTAGAGGTAGCAGTATCCATCCATAGTTCTGGAGAAGTTAGCAAGGAACGGCGATTAGATCGAGTCAATGTGTGTGTACGTGTATGGCGGGCTTTTTAAATCCCAACTACACGCGGTAATAGGTATCATAGGGCTTTATCTTTGAAGTTGACGACACACCTTCACGCGAGGTGGTTGTTGGACCGAGTTGTTAGTGTATGTTAAATGAAACTACTTTGTTCATGTCTATTTTGAAGTTTGATCTTAACAAACGAGTGGAAGCAATATACTTTGGGTTTGGTTGAAATATTGGATTCTTTTTCCTGCATTGAATCATATATGCGACTTCGTCTTTTGCTTGTTATTGGATTGGAAGCCACTGGCAATGCGTAATTTGCTTGACTGGCAATTCTTTGATTTATAAATATCATTTGTTACAGAATTGTGAACTCTTGAAAGGATATTTATCAGCAGGGATGGCAAAATCAACCCATAAAATCATGATCAGCCTATTTTAATTGGGCTGGTCTAAATATTCTTTAGAACAATTTTTTATTCGATCAAGGGAAAAAATCAGGGGAATTTTTACGTATAGCCATTAAAAAATAGTCTTACTCTCCATAGCTATAGTTTGATAATTGCAATTCGTAGCTTTATGTTATTGGGAGGAGAGAGGCGAGCGAGATTGGGAGAGAGAGGAGAGAGGCGAGAGAGAAAGCAAAAAGTGCTTAGATAATTGTATATTATACATATGTATTTATATATATGGCAAGCGAGATTATGAGAGAGAGGCGAGCGAGATTGGGAGAGGGAGGATAGCGGTGAATTGTATATGTATATTGGTTAGATAATTGTGTATATATATATATATATATATATATATATATATATATATATTTATATATATATGCATTTGTATAAAAAGCAAGCGAGATTGGGAGAGAGAGGAGAGAGAAAAACGAGAGGTGAATTGTATATGTATATTGATTAGATAATTGTTTGTTATACATATGTATTTGTATATTCTGGCGAACTATACATATACAAATGTAGTTAATTATACATAACAAACACGAAGTCAGCCCTCATAATTAATGTATAATGTTAGTCATGAGTGGTAATTATAGCAAACTAGCTATGATGAGTAATTAAGTAGCATAAGTTTGTTTAACCACATAATTTTCTCAAAAAATTATTAGGTGCTTAAATAATGGTAAGAAAGCGAACTTTTAATTTAAAACTGAGTAAGAGCTATGACTCGGATTTTAGCTTATTTCATCTCAACTCGCTTCAGTCCAGTAATATTTAAGTATTGACTTATCAATATATTAACTCAATTTACTTTAACATTCATAAATTCAGTCCAACCCTCCTATTTGACACCATCATTCCATTTTTGGTTGAAAATAAATTGGGTCCAAGTGTGTATTGCAGTGAGCTACAAGTCTACAACCAACTTTTTTTGTCACTTAGTTTGTTTTTGAAATATCTAGATGCAATTGATTTGTTAAAAACATTATCATTACTCAACAAAAAAGAAGTGTATCGTACATACAAAATTTTAAAAAAACATCCCAATTTGAAGGGACAGATATGAAATTGTACTCATCAAGATACTTTCGAAAACAAATTATTTATCTTCATAAAATAGTGATAAGGTCGGGATACACTCTATTATCCTAACTTCACTTGTGAAATTTTAATGACTATATTATTGTCGCAGTCTCATAGATTTTGCACGTTGAGAAAAAAGATAAATATACCTCGAACTATTATAAATGATATACATATATCCTCTGTCATACTTTTGAGACATTGATGTACTTGTTATCCATCGATTCGACATTATTAAATATCAAATCGACTTTTAAGATTGTATCACATGTCCCTATTTAGTCTTCCGTTAGAGTGAAGGGCATATATGCTCTAGTTTATGGACGACAAGGGTAGCAATGTGTCAAAAGTATGACGGATGATATTTACATATCATTTACGATAGTTTGAGGGTATATTTACCCATTTTAAAAAAACAATGATTATATGAATATTTATGGTCTTGAATGAGGGTAGAATTGGAAAAGTACATGTAATCTCAATTTGCCACAAAATTCTTCCATTCACTAAAAATAACTAACTCGAGAAAGAAAAAAACAAAAAGCAAAATAACTAACTTCATTTTTTTTTGTTCCTTATTAACTTTCGAAAATTATGAGTTTGCCGGAGATGGAATCAATGGCGTCGGCGATCGGAGTATCGATTCCGGTGTTCCGTTTCTTACTCTGTTTCGTCGGTACTATTCCTGTGAGTTTTCTTCATCGATTTGTTCCTTGTGTCAGTGGTAGGCATTTCTACGCTGCCCTATCTGGTGCTGTTTTATCCTATTTGTCGTTTGGATTCTCTTCGAATTTGCATTTTTTGGTGCCAATGCTTCTGGGTTATGCTTCAATGGTTTTATGTCGAGCTTATTGCGGAATCATCACTTTCTTCCTAGCATTCGGATATCTAATTGGATGGTACATTCATTAATTCTCTCCTAACATTTTTTTTTCAGATCTCTGTTTTTGATTTGGAATTACAGTATGTATAACTGCATTATCGATCTTCGATGCCTTGAATTTGATGGTGACCTATACAATTTAATTTTGAAATTCTTCCATATTCATTGTTTTAACATCTACTCTTATCTTTTGGCGGATGAATAGTGGCAATAATGTGTCATATACATCTAAACTATCACATTGTCGCGAGTTTCATATCTCACCTATTTCATTGTTATGTTTACTTACCTAAACTATCACCTTTTCACGAGTTTCATACCTGAACTATCACTCCCTTTGAATTAAAACGTATATACCTTGTGTTGAGTTTACTTACACAGGCCTTTTGTCGATTGAGAACAAACATTTAGCCTACTCAGCATATGTGTTCACAAAGGGAGTGATAGTTAGGTAGGTAAAGAGAACAATAGATAGTTCAGGTATGAAACTTGCAAAAAAGAGATAGTTTAGGTGTATTTTTAACCACTGTGTATATATACAATGTAATTTTTCATGAAGGGGATTCCCATGAACGCCCTTTCACTCGCCTCTATCCTTATTCTACACTTAAGTTCATGCTGGTTTCTGTGACAGAGTTCAAACCCATGACATGAGCTTAATCCGTGCATTAGTCATGAGCTCTTACCGCCAAAAAAACATTTTGAGCTGTATTTTTATGTTGATCTTGTGCTAATGAGGAAAAACTTGGTTCTGTAGCAGATATTTGATGTTATTATTGCTGTATGAACTGTTTGCAAGGTGAATCTCCCCCAACCCCCCAACAGGAAACAAGTCATTCCCTGATGAACCGTTTCCTCGTTATGTTACTTTTAATTTTTATAATTCTGTGATGAAAACCTTTTGAACTCCATTGATAATATTCAAACATTTCTGTGCAGCCATGTGTACTACATGAGCGGGGATGCATGGAAAAAAGGAGGAATGGATGCTACGGGTAAGAACGAACTTCCTGTTTGTCCCAGTCTTGGTTTCTTTTTTAAAACATGATAAAAAAATCACGGTCTCAAACTCCTTTAATTTTCGTCAATGTGTTCAATCCACTTGGCATTTGAGGCAAATGAAGCATACAATACTTCTTTAGATCAAAATATTTCTTCTAAATAGAAATAGAATAAAACCTCAGTTCATGATGAGTTCAGACATTGTTGATGTGTAGAAATCTACTGATTTTAAAACAAGAAACAAATTTATTGATTCAGCCTGTATCATTATGATCTTTTCAATGTACGTATTTTTTTTAATTGGCTCCCTCTTCTAAAATTTTAGGAGCTTTAATGGTTATTTCCCTGAAAATAATTTCAAGTGTGATCAATTACCAAGATGGATTATTGAAGGAGGAAGATTTACGAGAGGCGCAAAAGAAAAATCGTTTGCTAAAGTTGCCGTCATTACTTGAGTACTTTGGTTATTGTCTCTGTTGTGGAAGTCATTTTGCTGGTCCAGTTTATGAAATGAAGGATTATCTTGAATGGACCGAGAGAAATGGTGTAAGTTTATATCATCATTGTATTGTTGTTCTGCCAGAGGGTATCATCCAACACCGTTTGTATCTCTCTTTTATGTGTATAAATTATATATTTCTTAAAGAAATATGTATATATATCAAATGTTGGCATTGCCTGAAGCCCTTGCATCTCATTAAAATAACTAAACTAAGTCCTTTTCAGATTTGGAAACCTTCAGACAAAGGACAGCCATCGCCTTTTGGGGCAGCATTAAGAGCTATTCTTCAAGCAGCTCTGTGTATGGGATTGTATATGTATTTGGTGCCTCTTTTCCCAATTTCCATGTTCTTGGACCCAATGTACCAAGAATGGGGTTTCTGGACGCGTTTGGGTTACCAATATATGGCTAGCTTTACTGCTCGGTGTAAATATTATTTCATATGGTCAATCTCGGAAGTTGCTATCATCATATCTGGCTTCGGTTTCAGTGGTTGGGCAGACATGACTAATCCACCAAAAGCACAATGGGACCGTGCTATAAATGTGGACATATTGGGTGTTGAGCTTGCTAAGAGCTCAGTTCAAATACCTCTTGTATGGAATATTCAAGTTAGCACCTGGCTGAGGCACTGTAAGAATATCTCTCTTTTTAATCCATTTTGTATGTTGTGATACTTTCGGAAACACAATATGAAGAATTGGTGAGCTATATATTCCTACTCCGTTTTAAATTTATACGACACTCATTTGCCTAGTCTGTTATAAAATCGATAATACATTTCTATATTTAGACACTTTTGACTTTAAACATCTCATTTTATCTTGACTTACTTTTATATCTATAGAAATGTCATTACATTTTCAAGATCATAATGTCAAAAGGCACTTGTGAATTGCGATATTTGCCTGAAGTCTTTGTTTTTCTCCTTAAACATTGTGTTTATTCAACCACTGCCATATATAATGAGATTCGGGGACTACTTGTTATGTTGCATGAGTTGTTTTTTCCAGGAAACTGATCGTATACAATCTTTTATGATTTATCAAATAAGAGTCATATGCCTTAGATTTCTTTGTCCATCATCTTTTAATGAATGTGTAATTAACTTTGTGACAAAGCTAAGCATGATCTGTAATTATTTTATGATCAAATTTCTCCTCTTTTCTGTCGTTTTTTCCACAGATGTATATGAGAGACTAATACAGAAGGGAAAGAAGCCTAGTTTCATCCAGTTGCTAGTCACACAGACTGTTAGTGCTGTATGGCATGTAAGGAAATATTTTTACACAATGTGTTCTGCAATCTATCTGCTGAAAGATATGTATGATAACGTACAATCGTATCCAGATGAATTTTCATGGAACTATAACATGTATGCACAATACATTTATCAATCAGCATCAAAAAATGATTTTGCCTATGGTGGCATCAAAATTTCACTAAAATACACTTTTAACTCTATGAAATTCTGTTTTTCTTTCTGAAGTTGAACTCTTCTTATAAATGTTTTCTAATTTTAGAAATACAAGGTGTCACACTTTTATCTTTTAATATAATGTACTCCTCTACAAATTCATTTATGATACATAGAGCTATTGATATCGAATTCTTTAAGAAATATCTTGTCTAACTTAAGTTTATTCTGTTACACTGCAGGGGTTATATCCGGGGTACATCATATTCTTTGTTCAGTCTGCTTTGATGATTGCTGGATCAAGGGGTACCAACAAATCTTGTTTGTTTTACTTATACACTCTGATTCTAATATGCTCTAATTGTAATCTTACTTGGCTATGATTATGAGCAGTCATTTATAGATGGCAGCAAGCTACAAGCAATAGTCAGTTTCAGAAGACGCTGGTATTCATGAACTTTGTATATACACTGCTAGTTCTCAACTACTCTGCTGTTGGATTCATGGTTAGTTGCCTATTTCTCGAAATGATGTTTATTAATGACACGTTTTTTTAATGTCATGACATGTTTAAAACCACATTTGATAGGGCTTCTTTCATTTTTGGCCCATCAGCCATACATAATTACAGGTGCTAGCCAAAATATACAATAGCTATACAGTGATTATGCATGTATGTGTGTGTATATTAGATCACTGAAAGGCATTAGACAGCAATTGTCTCATTCTTTAATATCGTATCGAGTCAAACAGTATCATATAAATTGCGAACACAAGGAATATAAGATAAAATCTTTTGACATAAATTAACAACTCTTGTTTATGTTTTTACAGGTTCTAAGTCTGCATGAAACAGTTACAGCTTATGGAAGTGTATACTATATTGGAACTATTATACCAATTCTAGTGATCCTACTTGGTAAAATGATTCAGCCAGCAAAACCAGTAAGATCTAAGGCAAAAAAGGATGAATGAGTCTGAATCTGATTATTGGTGGAAGAGTTAAGAGGTGTTTTTCCTATTACTCTATTTATTATTATTTTGATTTGTAGAAATCATCAATTTTGATAGATGTAGAGTAGTTAGTGTAGCTGTTGGAGTTGATTTGGTCCTTTCATATGAACAGGCCTGTTACTTAGAGAGGCACAATTATGTTTTATGTCTCTAGGCAACAGTTGAAATTACGCCTTATGTTTGATCTTTAATTTTTGTCCATTAACAATTGAACGTATGTTTAGTGAGGCATAAGTTATTTAGAAAAAGTAAAAAATTCATGGGGTGCCCTATTTTGGTTGGTCCAATATAGCTAATATATGTTGTATGTTGTTTCTTTTTTTCTTTGTTTTTTATTATGCGTTCAGACGCATACACTTGAAATTTCAGCTATTTTATACATGTATTTCAGTTATATATGACCGAGTGTAGACATACATGAAAAATGAAAAAGAGTTTAAAATGCGAGTTTGTTAGAGTTTATTTTTTTGACAAATTGATGATTGAGGCTTGTTAAAAAAAATGTTTATTTGATATGTTATATATAATGATAATATAAGAAAAATTAATGCTTTATTAGGTACTAAAATTAATTAGAAAAGTGGAAACTTTCAAAAATAGCAAATATTAGTTCTTAAATAGGACTCTATAGTTATAGTTTGTTTAATTACGAATAATAGCAAAACATTAGGGGGGGGGGGGGGGGGGGAAGAGAGAGGCGGGCGACATCTGGGAAAGAGAGGAGAGAGTGTATTTTTTAGTGGATTTGGAAAAAAAATATAAATACAAATTGATTTGAAAATAAGTGCATATTAAGAGGAGCGAGGCGAGTGAGATCGAGAGAGGGAGGAGAGGGGCGAGCGAGATATAGAGAGGAAGGAGAGGGGCGAGCGAGATCCAGAGAGGAAGAAGAGAGGCGAGTGAGATCGAGAGAGGGAGGAAATGGGCGAGGTAGATCGAGAGAGGGAGAAGAGAGGCGAGCGAGACGAGAGAGGGAGGAGAAAGGATTATATTTTATATTTATTTGCATTGTGTTATGTATTTATTTTGAATCAATTGTATTTTGTATTTATTTTGTATCCATTGTATTTGAAATACAATGAATAAAACAATATTTATCCTTTATTTGATTGGATACACCGATACAAATATATTTGACCGAGAGGATGAATACATATTGCATTTGTATGAATACGAATATAAAAATACAAAATATAAAATCATCTATATTTGTTTGATTGAATACAATTGATACATAATACATTTTGGAGAGAGAGATAGCCATTTTCCATAAATAACTTGTGTAATTTTTGTCATTTTCCATAGTTTTACCTAAAAGGATAATATAAATAAAGCGGTAAACCGATAACATTAGCTCATTTCAACCCAAGTAATTTTTAGGCAAGTCAATAACTCATTAATTTATTAGTATTTCAATTCATTTTGATCTGTTCAAATTCAACTGAACCGTCCATTTGACATTTATAACTATTTTAACCCGTTCAAATTTAACTCAACCGTCCACTTTCACACCTCTAAATTTTGATAACCAATTGTGACGTTGTACATAAATCTTTTTTTTTTCTTCTTAAAAGGCCCATCATTGACTGTGTCATCATTGATAATAACTTGAGGTGAGACAAACAATTGATTTGTCAATTTTAAATTAGCTAAAGTCCTACGAATCGTCATATGATTAAACTATTTGTATATACTCTCAAAAGACGTAAATAAAATGATTAAACACATTTTTTTGTGTTTATAAGAATAATCAAGACAACAAATAGTATACAAATAAAAGGAGTATTTGATTACAACTTCTACTACATTTCACATTTAAAAAATATAGTTTTTGTTTTTTATTTTTCATCCCGTGAATGAAATATCAATATCATAACAAACCAATTACTCTTCCTATTTTATCCGTTCATGTTTGATTTGATATATTTCTTAATCTTATAGATAATGTATAACGTAATTATATATCAGAGATATATAAGTATACATAAAAAGTTTATATAACCATATACATTTTATCAGTCATTGGTGATTTATAAAAATAATTAATTGAACACTGTCATTTATTAATTAAAAAATTTCTTTGTTGTGGGGTATAATATATAATTAAGTGGATTGATTTGTTCTTGTTAGGAATTAGATCATATAATTAATATTATACAATAAAATCTACACATGCATGTAATTAACAAAATCTACGGTCAGTTTGTAATCAATTAGAATCGAGTCATTTTACTTCAACGATATTTTGACTCAATGAATCATTAATAGTATTAAAAGCAATTATAGTACTCTTTCTCGGATTCGAGTCCTAGGTAGGAAAGAAAATTCTATTGGGATTACGACCCTCGAATGAGTCCTGCAGTCCGAATTTAATCGGAGCTACAATATGAGATCCGAACATCAAATGGGAAACCAAAAAAAAATAATACAGTACTCTTTCTATCTTTATTTAAGTGTCTTACTATTAATTTTGATATGTCTCAAAAAAGTGTTTCTTTCAATTTTAGTAAGTTTTTTAATTTCATTATGTTACATGATATTCTTTTTATCCATCTTTATTGTTCATTATATTAAAATTTGTCATATAATATTTGTTCGATTTGAAAAATCAAGAGATAATTTATCATTTTTTGTCTATTTAATTCTTGCTATTAAGTCTTATTCCGTACCTATAATCTAATACATTTTTAAAGCGTTAAATTTAATATATTCAAAAGGTAACATATCGTAATCATCATTTATTTATTGTTTCTTAAGATATGTGTAAATCAACAGCGAACAACTCTTATTGAACACTATGACATCAGACACATTTATCAAAAGTCAAAGTAAGTTATTTAAATTAAAACAAATAAATTATATAATCATAAAAATAAAAATAAATACTAAAAAAAATTATTTATTTTTTAAAATTTGGATAATTAAAAATGCATGGAGGAGTAAATTGTTTGTCCCTAAATTTCACTTTACTATATGTATAATAATACACGTGTACTATACCTTGTTTCCCTCAAATGAGAAACAAGACTCATTCTTTTACACGCGCTAAAACCCAACAACGTTTTTTTTTATTTATTAAATTGACATAATTTATTTTTATTTTAGTTTGTCTTAAACGAAATGTCTCTTTCTATATTTAATAAGTTTTTTTTTAATCATAAATTTATGATCATATAATTTAAAACATGAATTAATATATTTAAATTGAAATAAATGAAATATTTAATAATAAAGATAAAATAATAGAGGGAGGAGTAATTTGTTTGTAGATGAAGGGTTTACTTATATATGTAATACAATACGTGTATTATTAATTAAGATGATGAAATGGTAAGTAATTTTTTATTTTAAATCAGGAGTTTGGGTGTACGGAGTTATTTTTGTGAGGAAGCGCTTTACCCTTAAGATTTAGTATGAGACTTTTTGATATAAATTTAAATTTGATCGAACTCTAATATAAATATTAAATACGAATCAAAATTTATTTTTAAAAAAAATAAAAAATAAACGTGCACTAAACGTTGCTTTCCTCAAATTTGAAACAGGCTTCCGTCTTATCCAACAAGACTCATTCTCTTACAACTACTAATGTCCAAAAATCACTACATCACATTGTCACATAAAATGATACACCTAAATATATATATTATTACAATTCGATACAATAAAATCGAGAGGGGCGAGCAAAATGCAAAGGGAGATAATCATGTAATACAGATACATGCGAATTACACTTAATATATGTATCTGTATGTATTTGATGTGATTCTCATGTATGTAAGATACAAGATACATAGAAAAATAACGAGCAAGATGAGAGAAAGGCAAGCAATGTTTGTCTATATATCTCACACATATAAATTCAATTAAATACGAGAAAAGGGTCTGAAAAATACTTTAACTTTAGCCAAAATTTTTATTACAATGTCAAACTTTATAGAGGACATTTTACTCCTGAATTATTTAATAGTGTATTTAAAGGTATATATGTGCCCACGTGAACGCATTAGTATTTATAATTATGCAATGTTTTTTATGTCCACGTGGACACATATATACCTTTAAAATATACTATTAAATAGCGCATGGGGTAAAAGATCTTTTCTAAAGTTTGATATCGTAACAATAATTTTGATCAAAACTCGAATATATTTCAAACTTTTTATCGTTAAATATTATATATCTAAAATAAATTATACCTAATTTAAATTTTATATATTGTGAGATATATACATCTAGACGTATCGTTACTAATATTATATGTGGAATAACACACATGTATAAAACCTTGTTTTCCTCAAATGAGTGACAGGTTTCTGTCTTATCCAACAAGACTCATTCTTTTAATACTAACATATATATCCAAAAAAAACAATAATGTTTTTCTTGATTCATTTACTCCCCCGTCGCATATTTTACGTGGACTTTTTTAATTCTGTTTTTAAAAATGTCATCCTGTTATTATTAAGAATAATTTTATTTTTTTCTTGAATAATTTATACCGATTATTCAAGCATTATTTTAGACCGCAAATTTGTGTTTCAAAAGTTTTTTCCTTAACACTCTATTTGGATCTTTGTTATCTATTGTATTGCATTGTTACTATAATTATAATGTTTGTTTTAATTGTTATTCAAAATGTAGGTATTGTATTGTTAAATTTAGTTGTTACGTAACAATGAAAACTCTTATTTTATGGAACATCCGATTTGGTGTATTTCTATTGTTACTTAATTCTTTTTTTAGTTATATATTGACATAATATTTCAAAATACTATTTTATTCTTTACCTTATATTATTTAATTCTAGTCAAATCTCCTACCCTAGAATAATTAAGGATATTTTAGTAAATTTATAAATTACAATACAATACGATACAATCAAATCAAACAATTAAAATGTTATTAAACAACAGCAAAGAAATATAGTCTAACCAAATATTGTATGTATCATACAATATAGTACAATAGAGTACAATACAATACGATACATCATGAAACAATGAATAATAATGATCCAAACAGAGTGTAAATATCATGTTAAGTTAAATAATGTCATATAAATGATACGGAGGGGAAATACCTTTATATTAGTTTTATAAAATTTCAAAGAAAAACATATAATATTAGTGAATTATTTTGAATAATATTTTTTCTTTCTCAATTTATTATGAAGATTTTCGTATAAAGTACTATAAGTCACAATAATTTATAATTTAAAATATTTATAAAAAACTTATTGTCAAAAATAAACTTGTGTGAATTTTGAAATCTGTTATCGTAAAAATGGACGGACGGAGTAAGTTATATTTTGTTTCAAAAATTATTTGACATAGTCAAGCAGGCCCCACATTTTCTCTCCTGTTATTTTCACAGGCAGTTTCTATGAATACGTGTTCCTTATTTAATTCCCCTCTCTTCATAATCCAAAATCTATATAAGAAACACTTTACTATTACAAAATACAACGTACAAACCAATAATATTTTGATGGATTCAATTAATCGAAATTCAGAAGCTGAAATTTTAATAACGATGAATAACTCGAGTAATTCGTGTTCGTCGATACCTTCGGATGAAGAAAACATTATATTAGAATCATCTAACAAGCCGAAGAAGCGAGCGGCCGGGAGGAAGAAGTTCAAGGAAACACGTCACCCGGTGTTTCGAGGAGTGAGAAAGAGGGACAACGAAAAATGGGTTTGCGAAATTCGCGAACCCATTAAACAAAAGCGAATATGGTTGGGTACGTACCCAACTGCGGAAATGGCAGCACGTGCTCATGATGTAGCTGCATTAGCGCTTAAAGGAGAATTAGCCAAGCTAAATTTCACGGACTCCGCTTGGCGTTTACAAGTTCCGATATCTAAGGACCCGAAAGAGCTACGCCAAGCGGCTGCTAGAGCCGCTGAGGCGTTCGAGACGGTGAGGGAAGTAGCACCACAAGAGAATAATATCGTAGTAGATTGTAATATGGTGGTCGATGAAAACGATAATAGTAACTCATGTGGGATAGAGGAATGGGTTGCAAATATGGAAGAGGAAAGTTTGTTTTCACCAAATCCATGTTTACTTGGGAGTCATTTCAATTGGGATGATCATGTGGAAAGTGATGTTGAGGTGTCCTTGTGGAATTATACTATTTGATTTCACATGCAAGGGCGGAGCTACAATGTCATACGTAGTTAAAGTGAACCTATAATAGATGGTTTAGTGGTATTACAGAGTTGTTATCTAGCTTAAAATTTCAACTTGCAAAGTTCAAAATTCACAAATCATAATTAGCAAGTTGTTTTAGGTATGATATAATATTACGCATAATAGATAAATGACTTTCTAATATATAATCTCGATATTTCACTTAGCCACACATTTTTAATATTAAGGCTAGTTTAGGAGACCCTTTATGTATTACGTCTAATAAAAATACTGATATTATCAGAAAGACATGAGGAATATATTCTAGTAGTTAGGTTGTTAGATGCCATCAATTTATGATGACACCAAAGTCTCAAAATTATCTATATAGTGAATCTCTTAATAAAAATATATAATATTTATAAAATTATTAAGTTCTCGTGAATCAATAGTTCTTTACGTACATTTGCTATCAGAATCCAACTTTCTCTTTTTCATTTGTTATGATTATAGACCAATCCATGGTTCAAACTTTCTACATTCGAGTAATTTAAAATTTCTATAACTTTTTGATTTGTGGAATTTAAATATTATATTTATATTTGTATACCCTACCAATCAATCTCTATTAATAATATAACACATTTTTCTTTCTAGTTAGTTTACAAAATGACAATACATTTTCTTAGTTAGCAAATACTCCTAATTAACTATAATAATTAACACTCAATTCTATTCCTGTTGGATTCTACTTAATAATTTAATTTAAATAAATATTCACTTAAAAGTAGTTATGAAACAATGCGCGTCTTTTTACCTATAATTTAAAATTTTATACCGTCAAAAATATTACTCTATCTGTCCCTAATTACTTATTCATATTTTCTTTTATAGTTGACAATTTTTTTACCTATTATACCCTCAATTAATTACTTTTAAAAAATAGAATTTCTTGAAAATATTAAGTTTTTAATTCATCCACTTCATAATTAATAGAGGTAAAATGGTAAATTCTATGTCAATAATCCAATTATTAATTTATTAATAGGTGTGTCAATCTAAAAATGAACAAGTAATTAAGTACAAAGAAAGTAACTTTTTTTATGTTGCATTTTCCTAAGTATTATCATATATTTACTCGATAATTCAAACTTACAATCATAAAATTAAAACCATAAAATATTTACTATCGGAACAACTCTAAGTTACATAAATTAGTTATTGACTTGTTCGTTGGTAAGGTGATAGGTGTGCTAAAGGTGCCAAATAAGCTTAATTGACTGTGTCAAGTACTACAATATATACACAGTTTGTTCACGTGGTACATAATATAATGACAAAAAAAGATAATTAAAATCCTATTTTGTTTTGTTTTTAGTTTTGGACAAATTTTTAATGTTAGACTAAATCAAGGTATATTAGTTTGGTAAGCTTGTAGTACAAATACCGACCAATACACGTAATATTTCATAATCAAAAAATATATTCCATTCACAATGTCAACTTTCCTTTTTTGCAATCAAATTTATATTTCATAGGTTGCAATTTATTTATCTTGTTTTTTTTTGGTTTGTTTAGAAAATTAATATTATATTATTTTTTATAGAGATAATTGTATAGAATGACAAACTAATAATATAAAATAAATATAGTAGCTACCGTTTAATTTATTTGTGTTCCATATAGTAAACTGTTTGTCAGTCCCTCTCTCCTTCATATTCTCGCTCGCCACTCTCCCTCTCTCTCTCGCTCGCTTCCTTCGCTCGCCTCTCTCGCTTTATACAATAGAATTATATAAATTGTGTTTCTAATTGTATAAAGTGAGAGAAATGGTGTATACACATGCAAATACATATATCTCTGTCTTATACACTTATAATTATACAATAAAAGTACTTCCCTGTCTCTTTTGTCTTTCTCTCTTTCTCGTTTTATACAAATTCGATTCAATTGTATATTCCCTGCCCAAGTCTCTTTTGCCTTTCTCCCTTTCTTGTTTTATACAAATCCAAATTGTATATAATCGTCGTATACACTTATAATTATGCAATTCTTTTTATACATTTCGTTTTATACAATTCTCTGCCCAAGTCTCTTTCTCTTTCTCGTTTTATACACTTCGTTTTATACATATTTTTAATTTTAACATCATTAAAAATCATGTTTACTTTCTTAAATTTCGTGTTCAATCAAATTAAAATAGATGGGGTACTTTGTTCGACCAATTTTTTGAGTAGTCTGTAGTATGGTGTTCAACCCAAGTTTTAAAAGGTTATCAATATATTCAATCTATCTAAAAAAAAATTTGGGAAACTTACAAAATTTCATAAATTGAGACTAATTACATCTTATCTCGATTTTTTTTAATAATTATCTTTTAAATTTTTCATTACTCTCGGATACATTCCTTGATTGTCTCATATATTGTAAATGATATATTACTTAATGAAAGAAAGGTATTCGAGAAGAATTGATAGAGATGTATCCGAGAGGGGAGAAATGTATTCGAGATAGAGATGTACCCAAAGTGTAGTTTTGTAATTCTTTTCAATAGTAGGAATTTTTAAGATTATGATATCTGAAATTTTATTTATGTAATTTTTCTTCGTATGATATAAACGTATGAAGTATACTTCTTGTTTCAACATTACTTATTTGGACAAATTACAGAAATACAAACTTTTTTGTTTTATTTATTTTCATTATCTCTTATTTTTTAATGTATCTGAACCAATATTTAATGAATCCGAATTACATATTATATATCCGAGGTAATTTTAATATATCCAATCTATATATTAATGTATTAAACTAGTATTTAATGTATCTAAGCTACATATTATGTATCCAAGCTAGTTATTATCAAAATTACAGAAATAATGCGAACATAGTTAAAGGTAGAATCAATTCATAATTTATTAATATATGTTCTTTTTCCATCTCATGCTACTCAACATCTTTAATTCTTTCTCTCTTTCTACTTATGGTATTTTTTGTGGGGAAAAAAATGTTGTATTAATGTGAGTCCTAATAGTACATTAAACGTAAAAACTAAAAAAAATGATACGTTAACATGACTTGTATACATTAAATACGTAAAGACACATACAGAAAAGCTAAAACATAGATATTTGTATTTTATATACATTAAACATATTAAAAAAGGAAACTTACATAAATACACTACAAATAAGAAATATTTATCAGTTATAGCAATAATTTTTTTTTCACTTTATCACTTTTAATACATTTATGATACACTTTTAGTTCATATTACAAAAAAAAATAATTTAGTATACACATATAATACAAGTTTTATTGATGGACAATGCATTATCACCATTTTAATACACTTATATACAATGTGTCAACTTCTTACCAAACAAGCATAATATATTTTTAAAAGTATTTGTAACACATATATATTGCATACTTAATTCACTTTTAATATATATTGCATATTTAATATAATATTACTATAAATGATAATAAATAAAAAAAATATCATAATTATTTATTAAAAGACATTCATCCAAATAATTTTTTCTATTAAAAATGACCTATATACATAAAATGTGTAAAGGCTTAGACATAAAAGCTAATACATAATATATTATTGTAATTTCTATATTTTAGACAAACAATAAATGATATGATTTTGCTATTCTGTCATGATCAATTTATCGCATATGACTTATTTAGTGCGGTTTACATTTTATAAGTTGATTATCATAAAATACACATACAAAGAACAATACTGTTCCCTTAATCAGAGTTCTTATATTTCCATAGGAAGCACTTTGCCCCCAAATGGGGCCTATTTTTTCATTATTAAGCAAAAGGTCTCGATTAAAGTCTATGAATTTAAAGTTACTTTTGTTAGGTAGCTATTATCTTGAATGTGAAATTTTCTGATGTAAATTTGAATTTAATCGAACTCCAAAAATATAGGGTGGAAAAAAAAAAAAAGACAAGTGGAGTTTTCAGATCTGTATTCAGAGTTCTAGCACTATGGATGTATCTATTGCTGTTTCTGCCATCTGGGTAGGTGTTTTCTTCAGCTTAAAATTTCTAGATATGGGTCAAAAATCATTTTAGGGCTTTCAAATAAATTTTTGGTAGAGTTGAAGTGACAATTATTATGAATGTAGTGATTAATCTAATTGATTATAAAACTAATTTGAGAAAATGTGTGCATTATTGTTAGTCACTATCAACAAAGCTTTTGAGACTACTAATAATTCCTTTTTTATGTAAATTAGTTCAACTTTTTTTGACATGATAAGTCAACCCAAAAATCCAACACGTCTCTATTAATTTATTTTAGTTGTTGTTTGTGTTAATAGTGTTCTGCTAGATCATATGATAATTGGAATTTGTGTGATTTGCAATTTATCTCAGCTGTGATTTGGGATAACTAGAGTGAAAAATGGTTGCTTTTGGGAAGAAGTTGAAGGAAAGACAAATTCAAGAATGGCAAGGGTATGTACTCTTTGTATCTTTTTTTTTTTTTTTTAATTTCAACTTGTTGGAACATAATATTGCTCGAGCGAATCTAGGATTTGAAGTATAGTGTCTGTGCAAAAGTTATTTGGGTTTCCGGGAACCTCTTGGATCCGCCCGCCTTTGTTGTTCAGACTCTCCAAAATTGTTGTTATATATATGTGTCGGATCCTTAAAAAAATGGACTACTTTTGAAAGATCTGGTTTTGAAGAGTGTTAGTAACATAGTTGGCAAGTAGATATTGCATTAGTTTTTATTCATCTGTATGGATTATGCAGGAGTCTAATTTCCTATCTTGAATTAGTACCTTTCAACGAGATAGTGCTTTTTCAACTCTCTCAAAATGGAATCTATTCCAAACATATATGCCATGGTTCCTTACTTCGACAGGGTACAAATATCTAAATTTGATATTTTTAGATACTTAGTGTCGGACTAATTTACATTTGTGTTGGATCCTCGGACCCTGCACATAGCGGGAGCTTAGTGCATCGATTTGGCCTTTTATGTTGATTGATAAGGATTGTTTTGGACTTTCAGATACTATATCAGTTACAAAGTAATGAAGAAGAAGGTTAAGGAATACGCTGATCAAATCCAGGCTGGAGCGCTCAATCAGCGATATGTTCTTAAGGATTTCTCGAAGATGCTGGACAAGGAGGTAGGGATTTGTTACGTACATACCTACTAGTCCTACACTGTTTGACACTATTACTATTTGGGAGTTAAATCATGTTCAGAATCATGGTTCAATTGATGATCTCTACTGCCACATTTACTTTTTGCTTCTTTCTTTTACATCAGTTGTTTCACTCGAGTAGAATTTTGTATTCCTTTCCTGAATACTCTGCACTGCTTTTATTATTAGTTGCTATGTTTTCTTCACTGTCGTTTGTCCTTTTCATGACCACTTTGATTTGCTGCATTTGAGCCGAGCGTCCTTCAGAAACAACCTTTCTACCTCTCTCTACCTCCACGAGGTAGGGGGTAAGTTCTGGGTACACTCTACCCTCCCCAAACCGCACTTGTGGGATTTCACTGGGTATCTTGTTGTTGTAGAATTTTGGATAGGTGGAGCGACAGTTGTCCTTCAACTTCGTCTGATTTTATCTAATTGCTTGTGGTATTGATGTATAAGAGCTCTTTTTTTTTTTTTTGTCTTTGTAGCATTGCAGATTGAAAAAGTTGTTCTATTTTTGCTGGAACAACAAGGGGTATTTGCAAGCCGGATATCTCAGCTCAATGAACAGCAAGATTCTCTTCAAGAACAACCTGATATATCTAAAGTAACTGAGCTACGAGAAGCTTATAGAAATGTGGGGCGTGATCTTTTAAAGCTTCTCTTTTTTGTTGAAATAAATGCCATTGGATTGCGGAAGATCCTTAAGAAATTTGACAAACGTTTTGGCTATAAATTCACTGATTACTATGTCAAAACCCGGGCAAATCATCCATATTCCCAACTTCAGCAAGTCTTCAACAATGTGGTAATATGCTAAACTCAATTGCTAGTGTCTTCCTCTAATAATAAAGCTTCTGTTGCTACAATAAAATAATTACTACTAGTACACTTTAGTCTAGATTCTTTATTTATGAATTATGTTTTAACCGAAAACAATAGTACGGTTGATTCAGTTATATTGTTTTTAGCTATTAAAACATAATTCATAGAAAAAAAATCTAGAGTGAAGTGTAGTAGTAGTAATTATATTATACATGAATGAGAAAATGTGGATTGCCTTAAAAATTTGACAGCTCTCTTTGGCCTAAAGGAAGTCGTCTGTGTCAATAGCGTGTCACTGACTAGCAATGATAATTGCAGGGATTAGGGGCAGTTGTTGGAGCAATATCTCGTAATCTTGCAGACCTTCAAGACCGCGAGGGAAGCTACTTGTCAATTTATGATCAACCTGCTCTTCCACTTCAGGTTTTCGCCTTCTTCCTTTAGATAACCTTTAGGTATTTGTTTAGGTTTTGTAACATTATCATTTCTGGCTAGCAAGTTTTTCAAATTTCTGGTTATGCTCTACTATTTTCTTAGCTGGTGTAAAGCCATTTTGCAGGATTCCGTAGTTGACTCAATGGAAGCAGCTATTGATAGATTAAGTTATTCAACTAACTTCCTTAATTTTTCGGTCCAACGTTCACTTATCATGCTAGAAGAGTTACCTACTCCTGTTGAGGAACATGTTGATGATCAGAGATACCATTTTATGTCACTCCTCTTGAACCTGGGAAATACATTCCTTTATATGATCAATACATATATCGTTGTTCCAACAGCCGATGACTATTCTATGAGTCTTGGTGCAGCTGCAACAGTTTGTGGAATTGTCATTGGAGCCATGGCTGTTGCACAGGTCTTTTCTTCTGTGTATTTCAGTGCCTGGTCAAACAGGTCTTACTTCAGACCTCTGGTATTTAGCAGTATAGTTCTTTTTGTGGGGAATGTGATGTATGCATTGGCCTATGATCTCAAATCAATACCGGTTCTTCTTATCGGTCGTATATTTTGTGGGTAACTCTCTCTCCACCCCCTCTTTTTACAAACACATCTGTGCAAGTTTGCATGCTACTTGCATTACAGTTTATTGTGTCTTACTTCTATTCCCTTCTAGGATCACATGTGTCTAGCCAAACTTGTTGATATATTCTGCAATTTTTAAAGAAAAGGCTATAACTAATTTTATGTCTCTATGTTAGTAGTTGATGAAATATTCATCATTCATTAACCAGCTGAAGTAAAAAATTTCCATCTTCTCGATACTATAGCCAAATTTCCAAGATTCTGATCTTGAGTGTTGAGTTTAGAATTTTAAAGCTACTCTAGAGCAACTATCACTGAAACTTCCAAAAATATAACCAACGGGAAGTTCCTACTACCTTTTGGGTGATTTCTCATTGAGAACAAAAGTCTTGGCCAAGAAGCCTCCTGGTAAAACATTTGCACAACCTAAAAGATTTCAATGGCAACATACTCCAAGAGAAGTTAATTATTGAGGACTAGTAAAAGTAAAACATCTATTTGGGTACCACGTGTAGCGACTAATTTTGAATGGAATGCTCAAGATCGTATCGTACAAACCAATAAATTCTCACAACGATGTGATTTTTGTGAGAATGGTCTCGGTGGAGGAAAACATGTAAAAGCAAGGTTGAGATAATTGGGGCATGTGAAAAGGAGATACATGAATGCCCCAACACGGAGGTGTGAGGTGTTGGCTATGAATGGTTTCAGGAGAGGTAGATGAAAAAGTATTAGGGAGAGATGATTAGATAGGACATGATGCAGTTGCACCGTATGAGGACATGTACTTAGATAAGAGGTTGTGAAGGACACAAATTAGGGTAGAGGATTAGTAGGTAGTAGAGCAATGTGTCGCTTATCCTTCCATACTAGTAGTCATAATATTTCTCCTGTGATTTCTTTTTCTTCGATTTCTCTCACTATCTACCATCTCTTGTACTTTGATTATCACACTATTTTGTTGCATTTATTGTTATTTTTTAGAATGTTTTGCCATGATTTCTTGACTTTTGTTATTTCTTTCTCAACCTTCTTTCAAATGCTTTTCTTTGAGCCGAAGGTCTGTTAGAAACAACCTCTCTACCTCCCAAGGTAGGGATAAGGTCTGCGTACGCTACCCTCTCTAGACCCCACTTGTGGAATTACACTGGGGATGTTGTTGTTGTAATGTGATTTTTGTAGCATCATCTGCTTTTATCATCTTTATAACATAATTCAGTGTCATTATTGTCTATGCTTTTGGGAGGTTGTTGTGATGTCCACAAAGCACTTTGCTCTTGTATAATTAACAAAGATGGTGTTTTTTCTCTCAAAAAAGGGTTACCAAGATGTTTTTTTCCTGTCTCTTGAATTGCAGTTTGGGTTCCGCAAGAGCAGTGAACCGACGTTACATCAGTGACTGTGTGCCACTTAGAATCCGAATGCAGGCTTCAGCAGGATTTGTAAGTGCTAGTGCACTAGGAATGGCATGTGGTCCTGCACTTGCCGGGTTACTTCAGACAAATTTTAAGATCTACAAGTTGACTTTCAATCAAGATACTTTGCCTGGTTGGGTTATGGCTTTTGCATGGTTAATCTATTTGATATGGTTGTGGATCTCTTTTAGAGAACCTGCTCAAGAGACTGATGAAGTAAACAATGTTTCTCAGAAATCTAATGCAGGTATGTTCAACTTTCTTTTTAATTTGTATTAATGATGTTCTTGTGCTCTTAATTCCAAAAATGCATATATGGTCACTCACCATTCTAAGTAGCCAATGAAATCTTTTGAAATATTGTTCTGTAATTGAAAGCAACTCCCCACATATTTCACATGATTTTAAGAACAAAAGAGTAAGGAACAGAATGGTAAAACTTGCTGGATCTTTTATGGTCTAAATGCTATAGGTTTTGCTGACTTTTGGATTATGGACCAAACTAAGAATCTAAGATGGATAAAATTTAATCACAATATTATTGATGATATATAAAATTTCTATGAACCAGTAGTTCTTATTATAAGTCAAAGATTTTATCAATCACATTTTGACCCCATAATTTTGATGTTCAACGCGGTTCTGCGCAAATAGGTAGTGCGCGTGCTTGGTAGACTTGGCCAGAAGCTCATAAGAGCGACCTCAATTCACTCTCATATAGGTGCATTTCTCAAGTTTGTAATGTAGACGCATAAATTTAATTGTGTTAAATTCATTCAAAATTTGGAGTTTATCCATGTTCATTTGGGTTGAATAGCTAATTTGGAAGGGACAATTAAATAAGTCTATTTTATTAAATTCAAGTCCAAGTACCATTTCATCTTGAGACCCAAATTTATGCCATGTGTCAAGTGGCATAGTATCCTAGTCGAATTCAACATTAAGATGATACCACATGTTTAAATGCTGTGACAATCCTAGTCAAATTCAAGAAGCTATCCAAATCCGCCAAGTGTCCAAAATGACATGTCTTGGCCAATCATAAACAACCTTATCACATAACATTTGTGATAAGGTTGATGACTTGCATGAACCAAAGGCAACAAAGTTTATTTACACTTAGCTACTTTCTCCCTACAAGTTTAAAATAGGGGCGTACATAACTTTCTACAGACATTAAACAAGCATTAGAAAAAGCATCAACATCAACTACATAATTCTTCAAAGTAGTGGTCAATAAAGTTTTGCCTCAATATCAACCTGAAAACAAAAAAGTGTTGTCCGACATTTTCGGAGATTGAACACATTTATGAGAGGTTCAAATCATCATGCAATTCAAGAAATATACTGTTGAAGGCTCTCAAATCATGGAGAAGTTTTGGAGAGAAGATCAAGAGAACAAACAAAATTATACTTGGTTACTTACAAGATTCATCAATAAAAATTACTTTTATCTTTTATTTATTTTTGGTTGCAGTTAATTTTTAGTATTAAAAAACTTGTTGCGATCAACTTTTTGGTATGCAAAGTGTGACCAATTTTGCTCTTAATCCTATGAACCTATGCTTGCAATCTTCAAAATCAATTGTTGTAATGGCCTTTAAAACAACAATGATTCATGTAACAATATTTACGTTGCCGCATTTGCTGAACGTAACTGCGAAGGTCCAATGACCCACAACATGTTCTAGTGACATGGATAGATCGGGGAACTTGGTCTCTTTGAAAACAATAGAGAAAAACAGCTCCCGTACTAAGGTTATAATCTCTTGGGGCAACATTCACTTTTTCCATCAAATGAAGTTTCTCAAACTGCTACAACTTCAAGGACTTCAAAGATTTGGTGGATTCATCTATCACAACAAAAGTCAATGCATTGATGACTCATGCAATTAACGTCGACGAAGAATTTCTTTTGATGACGCAAATCATTGAGGCCTTGAAGAAATCTATTAAAGATAAAGATCTTTAAATTGCTTATGAGCAAGTTAGATCTCTTCAACCTTAGAAAGTCGAGTAACAATCTTACACCGTAAGAAAAAGTTGATGTTGAATCTCTCACCAAGCCAATTGACTCTCAACCAAAGCCGCAATGAAGGTGGAAGGTGAGGCACCATGCAACTGTTTGGAAAATCCTTGATTGGAAAGGTGGAGCCAATTTCATAGACTTCATCTAACAAGAAAAAATAGATCCTGCTCCCAAAGGTTATAATCTTAGAACAAGATTTGCTTTTCTTCAAAGAGCAAGGTCGCCAAATTGACTATGTTGCGAGTCATTGGATGATTGAAGTTATGTTTTAAAAATGTGGCAATGTAGATGTTACATAAATCATCGTTGTTCTTCTAAAGCCATTACAACAATTGATTCTAAAGATTGTAAGTTTCGATTCGTAGGATAAAGAGTAGAATTGGTCTCACTGGGTGTGCCCGAATGCTGAAAATTAACTACAATAAAATAAATAAAATAATTTTTATTGATGAATTTTGTGAGTATAATTTTCTTGTTCTCTTGATTATTTTCTCCGTGATTTAAGGGCCTTCATTCATACTTTTCGAATTACAGAATTGTTTTGGACCTTTTAGAAAGGCGTTTGATCTCCAGAAATGTGGGACATTACTTCAGGCTGATCTCTGGCCAGATTCATTTACCACTCATTTATAGAACTGTATAGTTGATGTTGATGTTTGCTGTATAGTTGATGTTGATGTTTGCTGAATGTCCCTAGAAAGTTATGTAACCCCTAATTATAGTTGTATGCAGTATAAGTGAAAATGTACTTTATTGTCTTGTTCTGATTGGTTCATGTAAGTTATCAAACGTATCACAAATGCTATGTGATAATGTTTCTTGTGATTGGTCAAGACATGTCATTTTGAACACTTGACGACTTTGATTGCTTCTTGAATTTGAGTGAGATTGCCACATCATTTGAACATGTGGCATCACCTTGCTAGCTTTGAATTTGATTTGGATGCCATGTCACTTGACACATGACATGAATTTGGGTCTCAAGATGAATGAACTTTGAATTTAATAAAATGTACTTATTTAATTGTGCACTCCAAATGAATATGAAATTAATCCAAATACATTATGAATTTAACCCAACAAAATTTATGTATTTACATATACTGCTTTAAATAGGTCATCCTTTTGAGGATTATGAATTCATTAAGAGGGTGTTTGGATTGGCTTGAAAAAAAAGTAGTTTTTAAGTCAGAAATAAAAAGTCAAACTTAAATGACTTTTAAGTCAAAAAATTAAAAAGTAGGGGATACCTACTTTTGGTTTTTGACTTATTTTAAGTCATTTTAAACTTGTTTAAAGTCATTTTGACATTGTAAAACACTTCCTAACTTATTTTAAGTCATTTTTGACTTAATTTAAATTATTTTTATATTTGTCAAACACTTCAGAAGTAAAAAACTAACTTAAAGTAGGTCTGACCAACTTTTAAGTTGATCCAAACAGCCTCTAAGTCAGTTTTTGACTTCTGGAAATGTTTGACAAGTACAATAAAATAACTTAACATAAGTAAAAAATGACTTAAAATAAGTTAGGAAGTGTTTGGCAAGGTAAAAAATGACTTAAAATAAGTCAAAAATCAAAAGTAGGTCTCCCCTTACTTTTTATTTTTGACTTAAAAGTCATTTCAATTTGACTTTTTATTTTTGACTTAAAAGCTACTTTTTTTAAGCCAATCCAAACATGCTAAGACTTATAAACTCATCCATCAATTTGTAGCAATCAAACACTCTTTTAGTGATTCAATGTTAATATCAACTTTTGATTACCCATGTGAGCATCCCCCATACCAAACAACCTCTTACAATATTACTACTGATCTCTTTTACCTTATAAAAAGAAATTAGTAATACTGTAAGTGAACACAGTAAATGTCATTATGATATACTCCCTCCGTCCCAATTTATGTGGCACTTTTTGGATATCGGCATTCAAACAAATCTATCTTTGATCGTAATTTTTTATACATCTTTAAAATATTTTGAAATGTCAATTATTGTGACTTGTAGTACTTTTTACTTAGTTTATAAATATATAAATTTCATTTCAATAAAATTGAAGATTCCATGCGTAAATTACTAGTCAAACTTAAATTGTTTGACTCTCAAAAAACGAAAAATGCCACATAATTTGGGACAAAGGGAGTAATAAAATGGAACCTCCTTCCCTGATATTCGATACTAAAATGTTACTAACTATAAATTTCCATATTTATTGAACATATTTAATAAAAATGATAAAAACATGTATTTTCACTCTTCATTTTGAGCAATCTAGTTATATTATGTTGGTTTGAAAGATGGTGCAACAAAAAGGTTGAAAGTATTGACTGAAAATGTCTCTCAATGATTTGATTAAGCGTAGGAGGATTTTAAATAGCTAATTTGAAAACATAATCTGCATAATATTTGCATAAAAAAATTTTAAAAGCAAAAATATCTCAACAAGGTAATACTTAAGGTTCTCGGAATTGGGAGCGGTGTTTGATACAAGTGCAGATTTAGAGGTCAGGTCCTTTATGATCTAAATTTTAAGATTTAGGGGTACAAATCCAAGTAGGGATACATTATAGGGATTCGGCTAAAATTAATTAAAATATCTATAAATAGAGTTATATATCAAAATTATGAGACATTATGTATAAACCTTACAAGGTATTACAAGAAAAAGTATTGATCAGGAGTAGTATCCAGAAGGTGATGTAAGTAGAAACTTTTATATACAAGGTACTCCATTTTATTCAATTTCATCTTAGATTTTGTTTTGATTACGAACATCATTATATTTGTCCTGAATTTCTCCGTTGATTTTGATCAAAGTATCCAAATCGATTGACCAAAATAGCCTAATAGAAATTTTAAAATGTAGATTCATCCTAAACTAATCAACTTATTATGCTAAATAAATTGTTTGTAACTTAAGGCAAATTTCAACACTTCTCCTTTGCTCTTAGTACTGCAAGTTTTTTAAAAAATTGTTCATCCTCAATTTCTACTTTGGCGGTTGGTGCCGAATTCGTTTGACTGTTTTTGAACTTACACATTTTCTTTAATATTGATCTTTCTCTTCTTCTTTTAGTTTTGTGCTTAAAAATCATCTTCAATAACCTAGTCTTGTCTAAAAGCTTTTCTGAAAATGCTTTAATATGGACAATGATAGGAATTGCAAGGAGTATTTGTACGAATAATTATTCCATAACTCATAGGTTTAACATATTATTCATTTTCACATACCATATTTGAAAGTTTCCATCAGTGAAAATTTGTGGGAATTTTAAAAGAAATTACTGTTTTCCATGGTTGAAAATGGTTAATTATGGCATTGGTTGATATTGGCCCTGTATTAAAAATAAGCATGGTTTAAAATGAATAGGTATGGTTAAAAGTGGTCGGAAGTCTTAAATGAACTCAAGGGTCCATTAAGAGCAATGAAAGACTGATATAATTGTTGGTTTTTTAAAAGATGGTGCATCAGAAAAGGTTGATGAAAGTATTGATTGAAAATGTCCCTCGATGATAATCTTATTAAGCATAAGAGGGCTTTCAATAAGCGATTTGAAAACATAATCTGCAAAATCAGAAAACTAAAATATCTCAACAAACTAAAACAACCTAATAGAAATTTAAAATTCAAAAAGTAGATTCATCCTAAACATAAGCAACTTATTATGCTAAAAAGTTATTGCAGTAACTGAAAGCAAATTTCAACAGATTATTTGGAAATTCCGAAATTACAAGTTGTCTAGGGAGTGGTAAATCAAGAGTTCTCGTTAAATGCGTTTGATATTAGATCTTTTTTATACCAGCAGAAAATGATGCCCTTGAACGGGGTGTTGTGCAACCATTGCTATTAAAATCAGTGGGTGATGAACAAGACAATGAAGGTGACCAAGAAGGTGATGGCAGCGAAGAAGCTCAAGAGGAGTCTCGTCGTCCGGCCAACTCCATAGTAGAAGCATATAGATTGCTGACTCCTTCTGTGAAGGTATGTGGAACACCTTTTTGTTTCCAAGGTTCATGCGAGAGTAACATTTCTTTTGTTTTATGGGTAAAAAAGCGGTCCAGTGTGTCAACCACTGATCTGTGCACTTGCTTTCCTAATATTGCTTGTCGTTTGAAATTTTTTGTCTTTGGGGAGATAGATCATGGCGTTAAAGAAGGAAAAAGGATTGGGAAGAGGACATGAACTTTTTAGATCATCAAAAGGGAAAAACAAACAGAAAGGATGGACCATTTTTGCTTGTGCTATTAAGAATTATACTAACCAATGACCATTCATGTGACTCTTTTATGCAGGTTCAATTATTAATCTATTTTATGCTGAAATATGCTATGGAGGTTTTACTTTCAGAGTCTAGTGTTGTCACGACATATTACTTTAGCTGGTCAACAAGCACTGTCGCAATTTTTCTTGCATGTCTGGGCCTTACTGTTCTTCCAGTAAATATTCTTGTTGGGAGCTACATAAGTAACATCTTTGAGGACAGGTAATTTATCTTGTAACAAATAACATCTTTTTGAAGCTTATTTTCTATAGCAGTTTCGTCATTGCTAAGTGCTAAGTGCTAACTGATGGAAACTATTCTGAGGACAGTATTTTGCTTGCAATGTATGTTGTTTGTCGATGGCATTTGGCATTTTAGAAGGATTACTTAATTCTATGATGTTCGAGTGTTTGGCATCGGAATATATGCTCTATCATGTTGAATGTATGCCATCAGAATGTGATGCTAAGTTTATCCTCTCTGCAGGCAAATTCTGCTGGCATCTGAAATCATGGTTTGTCTTGGCATACTCCTGAGCTTTCAAGTTATCATCCCGTATTCAGTACCACAATATGTCTGCTCAGGCCTCCTAATGTTTGTCTCTGCTGAAGTATTAGAAGGTGCGATCTCTATTTTCCGTTTATTTTCCTCCGTGAGAAACCTAGTTGGTTCTTATTTCTCAATAGAAGTAGAACCTATCATGATGATATAAAAGAAAAGTGTAGTTGAACAGAACCTCTGATGGAAATGAACATAATGTATGGTTGAACCGTTGAACTAGTAAGCTTGGACTTGTCTTCTGCTAATTTGGCGCGTAAAATTGATGCAGTGGATGTTATCATGGCGATTTATAACCACAACTTCTGTGGTAGTAAGATAGATATATTGCATCCTAATCTCTATCTAACTGAGACACGATATTTATTTGCTAATGCCTATCTTGTCATAAGACAAAAACCTGTCTTATAAGCAAAGAAGGGAAGAGGAGCGGACCCATTAGTCACTAAGTTTCGAACCATGCATCCCTGATCCTCGGGGATTTCTCGGTTATCAGACAAAAATGGCTAACCCCTTTGACATTTAACAACATTTAGGAAGGTGTGATGGTGTGATATTTTGTTGATTTTTTCCATTTGCATTCTAAAATCTCTACGATTTGTCTGATGACTCCAGGAGTAAATTTATCTCTTCTCTCTCGAGTAATGTCATCAAGACTTTCTCGGGGAACCTACAACGGAGGTCTCTTATCCACAGAAGCTGGCACAATTGCTCGGGTGATTGCTGATGTAACTATAACTCTGGCTGGATATTTAGGGCAGAGCAAGCTCTTAAACGTTACTCTTCTCCCTTCACTTCTGATATGCATCGCGTCCATTTTTGCAACATGTCGTACCTACAATTCTCTTTACTGATGCACTCTTAGATGATTTGTATGTTATACCTTTCTTTTTTGACATACGACATACGAGGAAGGAAAAGGAGGAAATTGAAGGGCATGCTGCCTATGGGATTGTAACGTTCCACCAACAGGACGGGGGAGTGTACATAGAGGCGGATTCAGAATTTGGATGTTACTGAGTTGTAAGTGTGTACACAAAGTGAGCTGACTCTCATACCAAGTTGGATGTACTTTTGATATTTTTTTTTTTTGTTGTTGTAAATTCTCACAAGTTAATGTATTTCTTTACCTCAACTTTGGTGCTGGTTTATAAATGTTGTCTGTTTCTCATTTAGAAAATGTAAGCATACAAAAACAACATACCCTTAAAAGTCTATGGGGATGGAGCATATACTGAGTACGGTTTTTACCCTTACCTCGTGGAGAAAGAGGCTATTTTGAAAAGACCTTCGGTGCAAGTGTAACTAATCTGAGTAAAAAGATAAATAAAACAATGAAAACAACATATCAACTAATAAGGAAAGTTGTGTAAAGCCTACAAGAAAAATATAGCAACAAAAGAGTGTGATAATTGAAACGTAATAAAGGAAAATGTAAGTCTACAAAATTCTTAATCCAGATAACATAATATCTTTCATTAGCGACCAATATAGGTTTTGCGGCGGAAACTAACTTTTAGTGGCGACGGTTAGACAAATTCATTCTAAGTGGCGTCCTACATGACAATTTTATCTCCTATGTGTTGTCCCACTTGTATAAAAATTGAACAATTAAACACATACGTGGCATAATACACATTGGACGCCACATAAGAGACCAAATTACCACTAGGACGTCATATAGGATGAAAGCGTCTATTTGAAAAATTTTATACAAATTTAAGTGTCTACTTGTGAACACTCAAATTAGAGAACTTAAGTATCAGATAAAGTCAAATTAAAAAGCATACTTATATATTAACTAAAAGTTTCTACTAATATTTATTTAATTTATTATTACCAATTTTGAAGCTAATTTATAACCTGCTAATACTCAATTATTTACCTATTATGGTAGATTGTATGCCTTATCTACTTGGTTATCAATTTTACTCACTATAACTTCTAACAATTTTTAGAGAACTTAATTGTTAAAAAATTTATTGCACTACCATATTACTAATTTTACTAAAGATGGAGAGTAATTCATAATTATTTTTTGAATGTCTAAAATAGTTGAAAATTCTTTTATAAATGTCCATATACTTCAAAAGAACAAAAAAATGACATCAACATTTTCTTCTTCTTCTATACGCTCATCACTAGTTTTATGTGTTGTATGTGTTTTTTTTTCCGATTCAAAGTACAAGTAACCTTATATCCAACGTATGTGCCAAATCCAAAAATCCAAGCTTTTATTTATCCGTCTTACATGACTATTTTCATCAAAATCTACACGATTTAGCTAAAACATCTATCAATTTAGCAGCAACAAACGCATCAGCCACAACTATAAAGATCAATTTGTTGTTGAACCAAACGAATGATCCAAATCTAGAAAGGATATATAACTTGTGTACAACTTATTACAATGGGGCCGTTAGAATATTGGGTAACGGGGAACAATATTTAAACATGGGCCAATACGAAAACTTAAATACCGCGATGTTTCTTGTTGGACAAGATGCTTTTAATTGTGAAACTGCGTTTGAAGTAACGCCTGGATATGTTTCAAACTATTAGTAAGGAGAATGATGATCTTCAAAAACTTGGTGACATTGTTGTTGTTGTTGCAAATCTTCTTTCTAGTGGTTAATTTGGTCGAAATTAATGTAATATGGAAATTATATAATAATGTTATTATTTTATTGATATATTCTTTGCGATGGATGCTTAGTTAATTGGAAATTTGGTATGATATAAACTTGGATGATTTATTTCTAATTTTTTATCTTGATCCTTTTTAAAGGGCTACAATAGAAGAGTTTTTTTTTTTTTTTTTGCCCAAAACTATAAAAACTCTCATTCAACCAAATAACATATGTACACCTCTAGTTTGTTTAGTAGAAATATTGTTTCAGAACATTTTGATATATGATATTGCAAGAAAAAAAATATATTATTAGCTCTAATGATATTTTTGCTAAATAAAATAAGGTGTTCTTCTTTTCATTTTTTCTCACATGGTATTATTATTTCTACTAAATATATAAGAAGACGATTAAACATTATTCCATATATAAATTGTGGATAAATCAATGTTAAAAAATACACAAAAGTTGGCGGGAGGATTAAAAGTGCCCAATATTGTAAACATGAGGGACTATTAGTGCTTCATGTAAAAAAATCAAGTATGACTTTGAGTCTTAATCCAAAGATAATAAACTATTTTGAGCTTCTTCTCATTATTTTTACGTAAAAAATGAATAGTAAATTTTAGTTTTAACAATTCTAAAAATTATAGGGATAATTGTATATATAATAGCAAACTAATAACCTAAAATAAATGGAGTAGCTAGGGTTTGATTTAATTGTGCTCCATAGCAAACGTTTGCAAAAAATTGTCAGGCGCTTCTCTCCCAAATATCTCGCTCGCCACTCTCCTCCAATCTCTCGCTCGCTTCCTCACTTTTTATACAAACACAAGTGTATAAAAATTGTTTCTAATTGTACAAAGCAGAGGAAAATGTATAAATACATATATTTTTGTTCCCCTCTTCCAAATCTCGCTCGCCACCCTCGCCTTTCTCACTTATACAAACAGAAGCGAAATGTATAATTGCGTTTCTGTTTGTATAAAGCGTGAGAAAATTGTATATACACATGCAAGTACATATATTTTCGTCCTATACACTTATAATTATACAATAAACATACTCCCCTGCCCAATTTCTTTTGCCTTTTTCTCTTTCTCGTTTTATACAAATTTCAAATTGTATCTAATTTCTCTCTTTCTTGTTTTATACAATTCGATTCAATTGTATATTTCCTGTCAAATCTCTTTTGTCTTTCTCTCTTTCTCATTTTATACAAATTCAAATTGTATATAATCGTTCTATACACTTATAATCATACAATTCGTTTTATACACTTCGTTTTTATACAAGTCTCTGCCCAAGTGTCTTTCTCTTTCTCTTTTTATACACTTCGTTTTATACAATTCGCTTCAACTGTATATGTATAGCGAATTATACAGTTTCTATGTTTGCTATGAAGCGCAATTATGCAAACTTTGCTATAGCATACAAATATGAATTTTTTATTTGCTATATGTGAAAGTTGCCCAAAATTATATTAGTGCTCTATAAAAACCAACAATCAAAAGAGAGGAAAATGACATCATCTTCTTTTTCTCTATGTTCATCACTAATTTTAAGCATCCTATTTGCTTTTCTCGCGATCAAGGGTACACGTAACCCTCTAAACGATGTATGCATCAAATCCAAAAATTTAGACTTTTGTTACTCCGTCATGAAGGAGTATTCTCAGCAGAATCTTCACGATTTAACACAATCAACCATCAATTTAGCAACAACAAATGCCTCCGTCACCAACGTGAAAATCAACGTGCTTCAAAAACAGACGAGTGATCCAAATTTAGAAGCGATATATACCTTGTGCGCAACTTATTATAAGTGGGCCATTAGTACTTTGGGTAACTCACAACAATATTTGCAAATGGGCCAATATGATAACTTAAAAACAGCAACAAATATTGTTGGAGAAAATGCTTTTAATTGTGAAAAAGCATTTGAAATGATGCCTGGTTATGTTTCTACTATTACTAAGGAGAATGATGATATTCAGAAATTTAGTGAAATTATTGGCGTTGCTGCAAATCTTTTTTTAATTTGATTCGTGAATAAGTTATGTTGAGATTACTGTAATATCAAATTTAATAATTTCGCTATTACTTTAGTGACATTTCCTGTTTGAATTTTGTGACATTTTTAAAATTTCGAGAGTTGAATTTTGAAGGTAAATTTAAATTAAAATATTTTAATTTTTTTTTAAAAAATAAAAGGTTATAGATTTAAAAACTAAGTAAAAAATATTTTATTATAGTTTTATCTATTTAAATTTAACGGCATATGAAATGATTGCAGTCAAATAGTAACTTGTTAGACTTTTATTTGTCTGTCTTGAAAATTGAAATTGTATTTTGACTTTATTTGATTAATTAGGAGTAAAGAAAGGTGAAAATATCTTTTTGTTATTTTTGAAATTTTATGATCAAACATATTTTTCGAAGTTTAACTTTGAAAAAAAAAATTCATTAATATCTAATGATCAATGAGATGTATTATCGATCTTATTCAATATGGAAAAATCCTTTTGGCCAGAAAATATGGTTAGAATTTAGCCAGAATAATATTTTACTTATATTATTTTATCTTTTTGAACATTTTTATCGTTTTAACTTTACATCTTTTAACTAAAAAATGAAAAAAGATTAATTTATTTTAAAAGTGAAAAAATACTATAGAATTTTTAATTTTTTGGTCGAATTTTTTGGCCATTCAGTATTACCCATTCAATATTAAGGGGGTAGTGTTTACAAACCAAAATTATTGAAGGAGTAAAGAAAGTTTTACCTTTATTTTCCAAGTTAATATACTAATTGAAATAAAGAAAAAGGTTTCCCTCATTAATGCAAGCAATCTATTTTGATATTTACTCCTTTAAATTGATCATCTTTCCATTAAAAAGTAGTAATTGTTATATATGGGAAAAGAGCCTAAAATACCCTCAAAATATTGGAAATGGTATAAAATTATCCTTCATCTATCTATTGGCTAAAAAATATCTTTCTCATCCATCTATTAGCTCCAAAATACCCTTGTCATCCATCTTTGGGTTCAAATTGACCACTTATTCAATTGTTATAAATTTAAACTATTTTTTTTAAATACTTGGTGTTCAACTATTGGTTATAATTTAATTTATTAGTATCATTTATAAACCAACCCACTATCCACCCAATTAATAAATCAATTCTATTATCAAAATCGCCCAAAACACTACTAAAGCACGACGAAATTACATATTCTTGAAAATGACATCCAAATTATTTGAGTCGGTATTGAAGCCCCAACTAAATTTAGGTTGAGTCGTTTATTTAGGAGGACACTTTCAATAGGATTCTCTTTCAAGCTTAAATTCAAAATTTATGATTGAAGGTAAAGAAGTAGTACATCCCGAATTAATTCATGCAATTTTTTTAAATATAATTTTTAAATATTTATGATTTGTTTTAAATGTTAAAACTTCAATATATTATTTTTAAAAAAAGTTATCTATTAAGTATCATCACATAATTGAGACGAAGAATAATTAAGATGAACATAGTCAGACTTTTAAGTTTATCGGTAATTTTTATTTAGACACTTGAATTATAATATGTTTTAATTGAGGACTTGAATGTATGATAATGTACTTCTATAGATATTTTCACCTTAAATTTTTAGAAACACTCATTGGCAGTAGCTTTTCTGTTGTTGCATTAGTAATGGGGCGGTTTATTAATTGAGTGGTTTAATTAGTGATGGGTGGATAGTGGATTGGTTTATAAATTATATTAATAAGTTAAATTATAACAAATAGTTGAGCGCCACATATTTAAAAAAATATTTAAATAGTTTAAATTTAAAACCGTTAAATAAGTGGTTAATTTTAAATTCAAAGGTGGATGACAAAGGTATTTTAGAGTCAATAGGTGGATAAGAAGGATATTTTGGAGCCATAGATGGATGGAGGATAGTTTTGTACCAGTTCTAGTACTTTAAGAATATTTTAAGCCCTTTTATATGTATATATATATATATATACACAACACCATTGTGAGACACCTGTAGAACCAGTCAAATATGTAGAGTGTTGTTGTCACACTTTCATTGGTCATAAAACACCTGGAAGGACTCTTAGTCTCCACGCGTGTGAATGTAAGAAGGATATTTTAAAGCTAATAGATCAATTGTTTTTTCATTATTATTTTCCAATTCTATCTCAAGTCTCTTCGAACTCACTCTATTTCTACATCTAAAGGTGAAGGTAAATTTTCTGATTTTTTCTTTGAAAGATTTTTGTTGTCTTATTTTTCTCATCTCTTTCCTAATTTTCATCTGTACGGATGTAGTTTCTGTTGGAAATTTCGAATCCAAATCTTTGGCGATTTTTTGATCTTTTTGAATGACACCCACCCACATGGTGGTACCTATGTTGCTTGTGCACTCACAGATAGAAATTACTCCCTCCATACATAATTATTTATCATGTTAAGGTCATGCACACCCCTTAAGAAAAATTTAATACAATGTATAATTTGACTAATATAACCCTATCAAGAATATCAAAAGTCTACCTAACTTTCCAATTGAACTACATTATCATTAAGGACAAATTTGGAAAAAAGTGACTACTTGTTTCTTAATTATTTAAATTAACGATTAATTTTAGACATCTAATTTTAGTATACCTGCCCAATAATTGTGGACGGAAGAAGTATTATTTGGTGTAATAAAAATATAGTAATGACGGAAGTGTGAATACTGAATATTTGCTGGAAGATGATACTTTATTTGTGAATGCAAGAGAAGATATTAAATAGACTTTAAATAATAAGACTCCTAAAATAATTGAACTAAAGTAATCTAAATAAACAATAAATGCAACATCCAAATTAAGCAAAGATTATTGAAACAGTGATACGGATTAAATTACTAACTAATGTCTGAAGTGATTAGTGACACTCTAATATCCAGAAGCACAAATTTGACAATGTTGGGGGCTATGTCCCTTCTAGTATATATATATATATATATATATAACGGTTAGACAGTATACGCACAAATACAATAACATGACAAATTATCGTGAATAATAATTACAATAAAAGGTCTTTAAAGTATGAAAGGATAAGCAACACAACGTGTCAATGCTAAATGATCTAAAAACAACAACAATGATACAAGTTAGTAATGTATGTTTGAATTTTCTATAGAGTTTGAACCGCATCCCTGTCCCGTAGTTTGAGAAATAAACTCGAGAATTCAAAAAGAGAGTTATGACATTTCGAGGATTATAATATGGTCTTATTGATTCAATCTTTATGCTTGGCACATAACTCTTGTTTCAAGTGAAAGGAAGAGAAGTGGTCAGCATCGCATTCATCAGTTAATTTTCTTCTACGAAGCGGGTGTGGAAAGCACTATAAGTGACTTCTCAACTTAAATTTTAATTCAAATCATATTGCCTCTAAAAATTAAATTATCTTGTTTAATTAATATAAACATCGAATATGAGTAAATATTATTCCAACAATAGTATAATTTTTTTGTGGGATAAGATTGGTAGGTGGCTTAGAGGACAAGGACATATATATAATTTGTCTTCTCTCTAAAAAATCTTTTAAATTTGGACATATTTACTAAGCCAAACATTGTCTTGTAGTAAAATTTTTGAGTGTTAGATGAAATCTTGACTAAGCCAATTAGTAATGTGAAAGTAGTATTATTATATATTAAAACTTTATTTGGATTTTATGTATTATAAATTTTATTTTCAAGGATGAACTTTTTACATGATTTTTTATGTTTTAAATCGAGATTTCTAATTATGAGTGGAGAAATTTTAACTATTTCACTGCAACTCATATTAATGTTATGTTTGATTGCATATATAATAATATTGTTAGAATAAGATAAACTAAAGTAATATAGCATGTTCATTGTATTTAAATTATGTTTTATATATGAGATATAAATTACGAGTTTTTTTCTATATCTTAGTGCAACTAGATTTTTTAAGTAGGGAGATTATTGTTTTATTTTCTTAAATGTTAATTACCATCTTCTATATTCTTATCCATAATTATCATATACCCGATCACCTAAAAATGTGATGAAATGAATATAATTAGTGGTTATTTGATAACCGATTAGAGTTATGTATTATTTTATGTATAGATTAATTATTTGTGTATTAGCTATTATACTTTTGACCCTAATTCTCTGGACCCTGACACGATTTATTCACAACCCCAACCTTGACTCCATATTCCCAACCCAAACTCAAGTTAAGATTGGGTCTCGAGTCGACATCGAGGTCGAGAGTCAAAACTAATATAATAGTATTTATCTATGTTATACTTAAATATTTATGGAATAATATTTTCTTCTTACTAATCAAACATGATTTAAATAAATAGTGAATTTGATTAAGAAAAACCAAAAACCTGTGTGCCAAAATTCTCATATTTTTTTCTTTACATTAATACTTTGTCTTAACTTACTCATGAAGAATTCAATTTAGAAGCAAGATGAAAGAGATTTATTAACCACTAAACATTTATGTATCAATTTCTAGCATCCATTGAAAAGAATAATGTAAATGAATATATAAACTAAATAATCAACTAGTCTTTTGAGGTGTACTCTCTAATTTGGTCTATAACACATACCTTACATAATTGATGAACTAATAATAGAGTTATAAAAATAGAAAAAAATCTTTGAAGGTTTGAACACATAATATAATATACCCATAACCATGTGTCAGTCCTCATTGTTAGACCATTTAACATAAAGTTCTCCGCGAGTGATATCGTGAATAAAATTATTTTGTTCATCATAAATTTTGAATTTGAATTTTGGATGTGAAAAAATCTTTGATAGAGAACGTTACTCTCAAACGGAGCCGTACCTAATACAAATCTAGATTAATTTGACTCCCATACAGATACTAAACCAAATAAAACTTAAAATTCTCCTACCACATTATCTAAGATAATACTATTAAATTAATATAAAAAGAATGTGCATTTCAAGAACATCTAGATAAAATGACACAAATGTCAAAAATGGACTACTTTGAATGTTGAAATTAAGGTAAAAGGAATTAATTGTTGATTTAACTCTAAGATTGTAACTTCTTTTTTTCACCTATAAATACCATCTAACAATATTTCATTATCACAAAACTCACAACATTCTCACACATAACATTTTATATATCCTTTTTTTTGTGTCTTCAATATCTCTAATAACATCATGGGTGTCACTACCTATACACATGAGACCACAACACCAGTTGCCCCTACTAGGTTGTTCAAAGCTTTGGTTGTTGATTCTGATAATCTTATTCCTAAGTTGATGCCACAAGTTAAAAATATTGAGGCTGAGGGAGATGGAAGCATAAAAAGATGAACTTTGTTGAAGGTAATATAATAATCGATCTGATTGTGTAAATATTTTTTGCAAAGTTAGTAGATAGGACTAATTAAATTCCTTAAGTGAAGGGTTAAAAATACATTTAAGAGTTTCATACCTGAAATATTAGACGTGTCAGTTTCCTATATAAAAAATTCTATTGCTTTGATCAAAATGTTAACTTTTAAGTTTTCCAAGAAAATACTATATTTTTACAAGTGAGGTCTGAGGAGGCGGAGTTATATAAACCATAACCTGTCTTTTGTGGAGTAAAGCGGTTATTTCTGATAGACCTACGGCTCGTTAAGTTCATTTTTTGGGAATAATTGTAGGTTCACCAATCAAGTACTTGAAGCACAAGATTCATGTTGTTGATGACAAGAATTTGGTGACCAAATATTCAATGATTGAAGGTGATGTTCTTGGAGACAAACTTGAGTCAATTTCCTATGATCTCAAATTTGAAGCTCATGGAAATGGAGGATGTGTTTGCAAGTCTATAACTGAGTATCACACAAAAGGTGATTATGTGTTGAAGGATGAAGAACACAATGAAGGCAAAAAACAAGGCATGGAACTTTTCAAGATTGTTGAAGCATACCTCCTCGAAAATCCTTCCGTCTACGGTTAAGTGATGAAATAAGAATCAGGTCCACACATGATATATAACGTGTTGTGACATTAAAGAATAAAGTATACTCTCATTAAAAAGTTTAATCTTTTAAATGAGATAATCATTTCGTTAATGTTATAGTGTTTTTTGTTGAGTTGTGTGTTCTTTTTCCAAGTTTATCATGGGAGTAATAACTCTTAATAATGTAGCAACCTTTAATTTTGCTTATCAAATACTTATATAAAAAAATGTGTTACTTTTCGAAAATTAAAAGTGTGATGACCGGTTAGTGTGTACATATTTCGACTAATTCACTATAGCATAGAAAGTGTAAGTGGTTATTGAAACTAAGGGAGCATTACTATTACGTAGAATGTTTCGACTAGTACTAATATGAGGTACATATATCAACTAATTCTCGTATTCAATTAACTAATATCACGTAAATTGAAACGAAGGAAGTATTACTATTACGTAGAATGGTTGCATCATTCACAATGTTACCTTTAGCAGTGATTATTAGTAGATAAAATGTACACATTAACATACCTTTTTGAGACTGAAATGTATTTATCCCACATCGTTATAGAATAGGGACATTTAGTTCTTTTTAAGAGAATTAAAGAGAGTGATTTATGCCGAGCTTAGTAATGTGGGCTTATAACCCAAATGGGGGCATTAATGTGGTGGAATGTTGGATTGTTTCAGATGGTAGGGCTTGGTGGGCTAATTTCTGGCTTGCCCTATCCAAGCTTAGAGTTGGATCATGCGGCCCAATTGAAGATATGGGCTGCATGATTCCTAAAGTGGGGTGGATCGCGTGAGGCTGGTTTCACAGAGCAACGAACAGCTCCCGCTCTAAGCAGTGGAAGGATAACAAGTTGGTGTTTGCCAAGTTCAGTAACGCCTGATGGGCTTCTCCAATTAAACCATCACTTTTTTTTTTGGGGGGGGGGGAGGTTACGATACTAGGTTAGTAGACAGTTCAACGTTGTCTCGCATTCATCCGGTTTAATGTTATCTCGCATTCATCCGGTTTAATGTTGTCGCTCATTCATCCGGGATAAAGTTGGTGCATCGTACTTGTTTTTCCTTCATACTAGTAGTATATTGTATCCCATATCTATAGTGTTATTAATTCATTAGTTATGAATAATTATCTATAAGTCGGTGTTTGCCAAGTCCAGTAATGTCTGATGGGCTTCTCCAATTAAACCACCACTTTTTTTTTTTTTAGGGGGGGGGAGGGTTACGATAGTAGGTTAGTAGACAGTTCAACGTTGTCTCGCATTCATCCGGTTCAACGTTGGCTCGTATTCATCCGGGATAAAGTTGGTGCATCGTACTTGTTTTTCCTTCATAATAATATATTGTATCCCATATCTATAGTGTTATTAATTCATTAGTTATGAATAATTATCTATAAATACTTTTTAAATGACTAGATTGTTTAATTTTTTTATTACGTATATAAAAGTTAAATTAATGGGAGGGTTATATATATACATATATAAACCAACAATTAAAAGGGGGAAATGGCATCATCTTCTTTTTCTTTATGTTCATCACTAATTTTTATGTGTTGTATTTGCTTTTTTCGCGATTCAAAGCACAAGTTGTTATGCACCAAATGCGAAGACTCGGCCTTTTGTTTTACAGTTTTAAATGATTGTTCTAATCAAAATCTTTATGATTTAACCCAGTCAGCCTTCAATTTAGTAGCGGCTATCGGAGCCAAGATCGAAATCGTCCTCACTCAAACAGACGATTAAAATTTAGAATCGACATATATTTTGTGCTCAAATTATTATCATGAGGCCGTTAGAAATTTGGGTAACACACAACAATATTTGTTTATGGGTCAATATGAGAATTTGTATATTGCGGCAATTATTATTGAGGACGATGCTGGGCATTTGTATTATTTTTTGGGAATGATTCTAATATTTTTAAGGAAAATGATAATTTTCAGAAATTTGGTAGCATTGTTGTGTCTGCTGCAAATCTTCTTTTATCAATTTAATTAGAATAAAAGATCAACTAAACTCATGTAAAATATTTTCACATTTTAATTTATGTGGGATTAATTATTAAGCCTATCCAAAAATACATAGTACTTAGTGCTATTTTTTTATAGTATGTATTGTGACGTACGCGATATATTAAGACGTTGAGTGATATATTTGAAATTAAGATGTGATATATCTGGATCTAGGGCGATATATTCGAAATCAGAATGCGATGTATTGAGACGTATGAATTCACCAAATTTAGGAGATTTTGAAAAAAAAATGGTATGAATAGAACGTAAGTATCTCTTAACGCTATGTATTTGTGTAAAATTTCCATAAATGAATCTGAGAAAAGTATTTAAAGTGTATGAGTATTTTCCATCAAACATCATGCTTTAAAATTAGGTGGATCTTTGTCACTATACCAAAATGAGAGTGTGCATTAGAGAGATCGTTAGTAATGCATTTCTCGAACATAGAATTATTTGGACTTCAATATATTTAATTATCAGGAAACACTTTAAGAAAAAATAATATTTACTTTCAATATGTAATTATATCAAATTATACAATAGACCAATGTATATAATATGAATATTTGTGTAATTAAATATTTCATAATTATCTTTTGTACTATCATAATAAATTTACCTATTATAGCATATTGTATCCTTGTTACTAATTTATTAATTATGAATAACTATTTATAGATAATTTTTAAATGAATAGATTGTTTGAATTTCTCATTACATTTTATCCCTATATAAAAGCTAATGTATGAGAATTATATACATATATAAAAAAAAAAAAAACATCAAAAAGGGGGAAAATGGCATCATCATCTTTTTCTTTATGTTCATCACTAATTTTATGTGTCGTATGTGCTTTTCTCGCGATTCAAATCACAAGTAACCCTTTAGCTGACGTATGCGCCAAAACAGGAGACTTAGCCTTTTGTTTGACATTCTTGAACGACTTTTGTCATCTAAATCTTCACGATTTAACGCAAGCAACGATCAATTTAGCAGGGGCAAATGCTTCCGCGATTGGAGCAGAGATCGAAATCCTCCTCAAGCAGACAGAGAATCAAACTTTAGAATCTACATATATCTTGTGCTCGAATTATTACAGTGAGGCCGTAAGAAAATTTAATGACGCGAAACAATATATGAAAATGTGCCAATATGAAAATGTTTATACTGCGGCAATTGTTATTGCGGACGATGCTTATAATTGTCAAAGGGCATTTGAACTATATTTTGGGTATGATATTATAATTGCTAAGGAAAATGATAATTTTGGGAAAATTAGTAGCATTGTTGTTTCTGCTGCAAGTCTTCTTTTACCTCCCTAAATTGTTAATTTTATTAGGAAAAAAAATTAATTAAATTCATATAAAGTAATTTCACATTTTTATTTATGTGGGATTATTAAAGCCTATCCAAACATACATATATAGTACTATTTCTATACATTATTCCTCTTATATTATTTTGTTAATTTATTATATATGTTGGAATTTTCTCTTTTGTTTAATTTTTCTTAGATTTTCGGTTTTAATTTATGTTGGAAGAATTTGTTGAATTTTGAGTTGAGGGATATATATATATTGTGTGAAATATTCTTAATGATAATATTTTTGACACGCTTTAAGCTATAAATTTTTTTTATAAGTATTTGTGATGAAATATTTTTGTTAAGATATTTTAAACAAAAATATAATAAAGAAAGGGACAAAAGAAATATAAAACCCATTAAATCATGTGTAAAACAGGATAAGGTGAGGTAAAATGAACAATAACATATTTAAGATATAATATTTATACTTATATCATTTAAATAGATATGGAACATATATGTTAATGTTAATTACTAATTTTTTTAAAATAAAAGTATTTTGCTGTTTAACATGAGATACACATACAATATATACACTGAATTAATATTATAGATGGTCATTTAATTTTATTTTTATTATGCTAAAATTATAAATTATTTTAAAAAAAGAAAAACTTAATTGTATTAAGTATCACCAAAACCACAAAATTATTTATTATAATAAAAATTACTCCACTTTGATTAGGTATCACATAAAGTTATCAAGAGAGACGTAAGAAAATTATATGATATTTAGATAAAATCAAAAAACTTTTTGACTATATACAAATTATTTAATGACTTCCTTTCATATCTAGGAAAAAATTAGTGATTTTGCAATCACCAAAAATTGTTTAGTAACTCTTGTGATTTTTAGTCAAAATACTTTTTTATTGAAAAGAATATATATTCAGAATTTTAATGCGATAAACTAAAAATTAATTGACTATTTGTGTAATTATGCATGTCAAGTCAAGACGCTATTAAAATATTTCATAGAGCAATGACATTTTAGTCCCTGAGTGAACATTACTATTATAATTTTAGTCCTCATATTATTCTATTAATCATCTTTGATCACTAATTAAATGATGTGATAATCTCAAGTTCTCAACACACCTTCTCATGTGTGGTGACATTTGATCTTAGGATCCAAAAGTTGTACCAAAACAAAGTAAAAAAAGTGATAGTAAAATAGATAATTGACATCGAGGAAATCAAATATTTTACAATTATAACCGATAAAATATTATAAATAAATAAATTTGAGCATAATATGTGAAGTCCATGAGTATCTTCCATGAAACATGCTTTAAAAGTAGGTAGATTTTGATCAAAATACAAAAAAAGAAAAAAGAAAAAAAGGGAGTTTGCTAAGAAATATCGTTAGTATAGTTTCTTTCTCGAACATAAGATAATTTGAATCTTAGCTTCTTGCGATATATTTGATTTTCGAGGAGGCTTTAAAAAAAGACCATATATATTTCAATATGTAATTATATCAAATTATAAAGTGAATTATTATATATAGTAAAAATATTTATGTAATTAAATATTATTATAAAAATCTTTTGACTATCATCATAACCAATTTTCCTATTATAGCATATTTACATCCCATATCTATCTGGGTGCTAATGCATTAATTATGAATAATTATTTATAGACACTTTTTTAATGACTAGATTGTTTGGATTAGTATTAATTACATTTTCCCTTTATAAAAGCTAAACTTATTAAGAGAATTATATATACATAATTACATATACACAAAAACCAACAATCGAAAGGAGAAAATGACATATTCTTTTTCTCTATGTTCATCACTAATTTTATGTGTCATATATGCTTTTCTCGCGATTCAAAGTACAAGTAACCCTTTAGCCGATGTATGCGCTAAAACTAAGGATTTAGCCTATTGTTTGACCATCTTAAAGGACTGTTCCCATCAAAATCTTTACAATTTAACGGAATCAGTCATTCACGTAGCAGGAGCAAAAGCCTTTGCTACTTTAGCGAAAATCGATATCCTCCTCAATCAAAAGAACGATCAGGATTTAGAATCGATATACATCTTGTGCTCAAATTATTATAACGAGGCCCTTACAAATTTGGGTAACGCGGAATTATATTTATTGGGGGGACAATATGAAAAGTTGAATAATGCGGCAAATATTATTGAGCAAGATGGTTTTAATTGTCAAAAGGCTTTTGAATTATTTTCTGGATTTAGTTCTATTATTATTAAGGAAAATGATGATTTTCAGAAAATTAGTAATATTGTTGTTGCTGCTGCAAATCTTTGTTTACTTTCCTAAGTTATTATAATTTAATTTGGGAAAAAACAATTATGTTTAGATTATTGTAATACATAAGTTAATTAATAAAAAGATATTTTATTAATTTATCTCGAGGTTATATAGTTTATTTGTTTATTGTTGATAGTCATTTAAATAAAAAATAAAGAAAACATTACTAAATGCTTCATACTCCAATGTGATTTTCATTGAAAATTAATTGAAACAATCCTAAATTATATTCGAACTAAAAGTCTTTCCCTTAATTGATGTTGAATTGACAAATTAAATTTGCTTCTTATTCATTTAATATAAAAAAATAATAGGATTAATTACAAAAATCTCACCTTTAGTTTATTTATTACCCCTATAAATTTATAAATCTCCAAAATTTCTTATGTTTCACTTAAGTAAAAAATGTCATTAATTTATCTGACCCTCCATTAATGTATCTGGTCCTCTTTTTAATGTATCAGTTCATGTATCCGACTATCCGATCCTCTTTTTGATGTATCAGTGCTTTTATTTTTTGTCCATTCATGTATTCGAGCCTCGTTTTAATGTATCAACACTTATATTATTGTATACGTTTGAGAGATTTCCGTAATTATAAACTTTTAAGTGATATATTATAATTTTATATTAAAAGTACATGATTCTGTAATTTGCCCAAAATAATAATATCTCCTATTTTATCGTGACACCATTTTCTTTTTAGTTTGTCTCAAAAAGAATGTCACCTTATTATAACTAGAAATAATTTAACTTTTAAAATTCCTCTTTATAAAATGATTTACAACCATACAAATATTTAAGGGTTGTTTTAAATTGGTCACAAATTTCAAAATTACTATTTTTTTTAAAAAAAAATATCGTGTCAAGTCGTATGATACCACATAAAATCGGACAAGCAAGTGTATAACTTTATGAACTAGTAAGTTGGAGATTAAAAAGAAACTTTAGTGTTTGAAGAACTTTCAAACATTCCTTTCTTTCTCCTTTTATTCTTAAAGGGTAAAAATGGCTTTTAATGCTAATATAATTTATTGAGTTCAATGTTTTTAATTATAATCCTAGAATAAATTTGGGATATCATTAGTTTTCTGCATTAAAAAAAGGAAACTTTCATATACAGCCACATAAAAATAATTAATTAGTCCTCATAGCTATAGTTTGATAATTACAATTTGTAGCTACATGTTATATGGAGGAGAGAGGCGAGCGAGACTAGGAGAGAGAGGAGAGAGGCGAGAGAGACTGGGAGAGAGAGGAGAGAGGTGAGTGAATTCTATATGTATATAGGTTAAAAAATTGTATATTATACATATGTATTTGTATATTCTGGTGAATTATACATATACAAATATGAATAATTATAACAAACTCAAAGTCAACCCACGTAATTATAATGTTAATCGTGAGTGATAATTATAGCAAACTATAACTATGATGAGTAATTAAATAGTATAAATTTACTAAGCCGCGTAATTTTCCCTTAAAAAAGGTAAGATTTTATGAGTCTATTAACTTGTGGGACAAAAAAAGAAAAAATTAAATCTTATATTACTTGAATTAGTTATAGTTTAAAAAGATTATAGAATATATATTGTTGGGGCTAAGTAGATATATTATTTTTGTTTCAAGTGTTAAGAGTCAAGTGGAACAATTTTGACTTGCCAAATTAAATTAAAAGAAAATACAAATTTTGACTTGTCAAATTAAATTAAAAGAAAATAATACAAACAAATTTGGATTTGTCAAATTAAATTAAAAGAAAATATTACAAATAAACGTGGTTTCCATTTCCCCAAAAAAAAAACATTTGATCTTCAATGTTGGTTTCTAATCACTATGTCTGCGCTGCTTGCTCTCCTCCTAATTTGACTCTAACTTCTAATAATATATAAATTTGATGTTTACGTTAGCTTGTACGTATTTTAATTAATTTTATAAGATACTTTTTATCTTCTATCAGCAATAAATATTAGGAATTATATCTAGAAATTATTTCATTTTTTATGTCTACGAATTTAAATATAAAATCTATCTAATAATACTTAACTCACATCATTTATCGTTAGTTCACTAGTTAGATACGAAACCACCTTTAGATGCAATGTTAGAAAAGTCATTGGAACCAACAAATATTATGATGGAGTGATAAGTAATTATTTATCCTTAATCAGAAATTTTGAGTTGAGTTTGCCTAATTACATAGTAACTAGTCTTTGTTAGAGATCGTTTTACCCTTCTAGTATAAAATTTGTTGATGTGAATTTGAATTAACCAGATGTCAATATGAATAGCAAACTCCAAAAAAAGAAAAAAAAAGAAAGGTCATTTGCATTAATAATTTTAAATTGTAGGACCCAAAAGATTAAGAAATCTATATTAATAAATAAATTTTCCACCGCCAATCGAAATATGCTTGTAGTTGTAGGCTTGTTACTGAACTTCTTTATTTTTTATTTATTTATTTATGTTATATACATAAATAAATATGCTTCTTGTTGTAGGCTTGCTACTGGATTTATAATTTATTTTAGTATACACTCCCTACGTTTAAAAAAAGTGATTTTATTTTTTTTAGTTCATTTAAAAAAAAATGATCCTTTTCTTTTTTGGTAATACTTTTACTTTAACTTTCCACGTGACATGTTTAAGACCACAAGAATAAAGAGCATACTTCCTCCGTTTCAAAAAGGATAACCTAATTTGACTTGAAACGGAGTTTAAGAAAAAAAATAAAACTTTTTGATTTTGTGGTATTAAATTAAAGTTATGTCAAATGTACCAAAATGCCATTTAATCTTGTGGTCTTAAACATGTCACATGGAAAATTAAAGTTAAAGTGTTGCCAAAAAAGAAAAGGAGTCATTCCTTTTTAAACAAACTAAAAATGAAATAGGGATATTTTTTTTGAAACGAAGAAAGTAATAAATTTCTATATTAGAATATAATTTAATTTTAAAATATTCATTTTAATCTAAATGAAATTATTTATAGCCACATAAATTTTCTATGTTCATTCTAGACAACAAACTTTAAAAAATCTTTTTTTTTATTAATTTTGTAGGATCAAAATATCTCACATAAAACAAGACGTAGAAAATAATTACTCTTAATTATTACCCAAAATGTCTTGTCCTGTATTATATAAGATTTTATTATGATCTTTTATTTGTGCTATTTTTTTAGTGATTTGTTTTAAATTATTTCTTTTCTTAAATCAACGATTTAATAGAAGGAATTTATCTATCTTCAAGATAGAAACAAGATTTACATAAATTATATCTCTCTAAATTTATCCATGAAATTATGATAAATACATCGTCATTGTTGTTACTCTTGAAACGACAAGAAAATTTAAAATAAATGTTGATAAAAATTATGAAATAATTTAAGACAAAACATATATATAGTAAAATAAACACCATCGATATGGTTAAAAAGTGAATCTCCAATTTGGGCTTTGTCGTTTGCTAGCTAGTAAAGAAACAATGTATTCGAATTAGTTAATTAGAAAGTAAATTATTTTTATATATAAAATTAATATTATACTTGATTTGTAATTTATAAATTCAGATAAATAACATATGCAAAACATTATATGTTATTTTATGTAAATTAAAAGATGAAAATGTTAATACTTACCTAATATCTACAAAATTCTAATGCACTGCCATACGATTCTTTTTTTTTTGGTAGAGATACGATTTGTTATTTGATAAGCTGTTTTGTCTTATTATTCATCTTTAAATGAGTTACTGAGAGTTAGGTGGGAATTAATTGATTAATAAACCAGATACCAACAAGATCTAGACATAAAATTATTATTTCCTCCCTTCTTAATTATTTGTTTAATTTCTCATTTTTACTGGTTTATTTTTATTTTTTCATTTTGACAAATGGATAAATTTATTTTTATTTATTATATTTTTAATTAATTAATTTTGAAAAAAATACAACTTTTTACTACTATTTGGAAATATTTTGTGGTCAAACGACTTTATAATGCAATTACTACTACTTTATTTTATTATTTAATATAATAAAATTAGTATAAAAATAATAAACTTTCTTAATTTGTTTAAAATAAAGTTGCCCGCAATTTTATAGAAATGTATTGAATATTTCTACTTACTATCCTAGCTCCTATCTTTAATCGAGGAAAAATGCTCTTTTTGAACCTAATTATATCTTAGAGTCGATTTAAATAAGCTTTTAACTTATGATTTAAATAAAAATTATAAATTTTAAGAACTTTTTCATTGTTTTGATTTACTTTTGTTACTTTAACTTAAAATAAATAAATTCAGAATATTTTAGTTTGTGCAAACACTATAAAATAATAATAAAAATATCTCTAACTTAAAAACATGAATAGTAATTCAATCTAATCAGACTCGTAGTATTTAATATTTATGTATTTTTTTTATGAAAAAGAATTGGCAAAATTAGGTCATCGGATATAATCTAATTAAGTTTAGGCGAGTAATGATCCATTCATTTATTAATTATTAGCATACTTTATTTTAGATTTTACTAAAATTAAATTAATATGTAGCTTAAATTAATTTAATTTTTTTAAAATCAAAATATATTTTAAAAATTATGTACTTATTTAATACTTCTCTATTTCATATTAAGTAAATTTCGATACTTTTTTAATTGTGCAAAATAGTTGAATTTTATAAAGTTCAAGATAAATATTTAGTTTTTTTCCGCATTTGTCATTTCATTTAATAAAATTTAATATTTTCTGTGAGACAAATTACACTATTTATAGAATTATATTTATCATTTCACAAAAAATAATAATTATCTTTAAATAATTTTCTTAATTACTTCAAGAAATTCATTTAATATAAAATAGTGATAGTATTATATTCTATAAACTACAATAAAAAACATACTTAATACTAAAAAATAAATAAAATAACTAAACTTAATAAGAAATAATAGGTGAGTTATGACTAGCCCAACCCATTCGATCAAAGTAATTTTTGATCCGTCTGTAACTCATTTATTTATTAACTCAATTAATTCAAACCCGCTTTATACCATCTGTGTGTGTATATATATATATCCAACGGAAATATAACAAATTCATACTTCTTTTTCTTCTCTTCCTTATTTGCCCATAGAATCAGTCACACATTTTCTCTCTGTCTTCTTCGCTGAAACATTTTTTCCTATTTTGAAGAACAAATTTTTTGGATCCATTGCGTTTATACTCAAAAAAATAATAATAAAAATCATCAGAAATGGCAGCTCAACGGAAGAATGTCGGAATCCTCGCCGTGGAAATTTACTTTCCTCCTACTTGCATTCAACAGGTAAATTTGCTTAATCAATTCACATGTATATCATATTGTTAGGTCTTTTAATTTGATCCAGTTTTTCAATTTTATGATTCGGAGTGTCGAAGCTTTTTTTTCACCTTCTAATTAAATAAATTGATTATTTATAGTATTTAAATGAAAGGAAAATTTTGAAGAGTGAGAAAATCGCTTGTGTTATTGCGATTCATAAATTTGGAAGCTCGTATCAATTATTCGTTGATATTTGGGGAATCTGAGTAGCTCAGTTGGTTGTTTAGCTGAACTTTGAGTTCGATTTCAAAAGAAAAAGTTCTAATTAGTTTCATGCTTGGGATCATTTTATCAATATAATGTAATTTAGTAATCTAATTAGGAGTTTTAATTGATTTATAGCTTGCAAGCATAGATATTAACAGCTTAATGTCTGCATGATGAGATATATATTGAGTGCTTTCCTTTGCAAACTTAAGCAAATTAAGAAATCTTATGAATTATACTTGTTCATACAATAACTTGCAAGTCTTTAGTTAGATTAATATATGATGTAACAACAACTAAATTTTTGAATTATTTTGGGACCAAGTTCACATCATTGATTTCAAGAGACTGCTGTTTTTTTTGTTTTTTTTTTGTTTTGAGATAATCTCTCTTCGCGTGATTTGATGTCTACCTCGTCTGTTTTAGCACTTTGGATGATCATAGTTACCACACCTTAATCAGTTTGCAACCACAGTCACTTTTTTGATATTAATAATGTAAAAGTAGCATTTGATTAGGTTATCAGATTATGAGTAAGTTGAATCAGCTAGTTAGAGTTGTAGGATTTAGTTTTCTGATTTCGACAAATTTTGTTTCCTATAAACAATGTATAGGAAACGTTGGAAGCTCATGATGGAGCAAGCAAAGGGAAATACACAATTGGTCTTGGACAAGATTGCATGGGATTTTGTACTGAGGTTGAAGATGTTATATCAATGAGGTATTGCCTTCATTACAGAATGGAACGATAAATGTCTAATAATTAGTCTCATTTTTATTGTTCGCCTTCAGTTTGACAGCTGTTACTTCCCTTCTCGAGAAGTATGCGATTGATCCAAAGCAAGTTGGTAGACTGGAAGTTGGAAGTGAGACTGTTATTGATAAAAGCAAATCCATCAAGACGTTCCTGATGCAAATATTTGAGGTAACGATCTAAGTTCCTAGGCAGCATGTTAACTACTAAGTTGCATCAGTTATGCTCTGTCTTTGTAGCTTCTACTTCGCCTAGTAATGCTTTATAATTTGGTATTCACATATTAATTATAGTTTCTTGCTTCCTGACCATGTGAACCATGCAGAAATGTGGTAATACTGACATTGAAGGAGTTGACTCAACTAATGCATGCTATGGTGGAACTGCTGCATTGTTCAACTGTGTGAATTGGGTGGAGAGCGCGTCATGGGATGGACGCTATGGACTTGTTGTATGCACAGATAGTGCGGTAATGATCATCACCTATAAACATTTCTTTTGCATGTGTATTATCTAATAGACTTTGAATACACATTCTTTATTTGGTATGTATCTTGAAATAGACTCGGGCTTCTTAGTTGCAATTGTATGGTTATGAACCATGTCTCATTTAATGTGTTACATAGATATACCGTAAATGTTAACTTATTAGAGATCTTCTTCTTATAGGTCTATGCTGAGGGACCTGCTAGGCCAACGGGAGGCGCAGCTGCCATTGCTATGCTAATTGGCCCTGATGCCCCTATTGTGTTTGAAAGCAAGATCAGGGCTAGTCATATGGCTCATGTCTATGATTTTTACAAGCCCATCCTAGACAGCGAATATCCAGTAATTCCTTCTTATCCTTGCAAGTCTGGTTAACTATCAGTTTTACCAAGCATACTTTGTGGCTGTTGCCTTTTCTTTTTCTTTCAACAGAACTTCGAATGAAATCGTTTGTAGGCCGAATTAAGGTTGATTCATGTTCCAATTGTGGTTCTGCACTAGCTGTGTCATGATTGCTGAAGCTTCAATATTTCCCGTAGTGATATCTTGCATGCCTATTGTGCGTGAATATTGAGGAAACAAAATCTTATGCAAATTAGAACCTTCTTACCAATTCAGTCTCACGCTGTTTTTAAATTGTCATTTAGGTGAAAAAATACATTCATCAGTCATTCTGACAATAAATTTCCTCTGTACTTTTTTTTGGAAATCTAGTACCAACTGGCTTCTATATTGTTCTTTTAAGCAGAAACTCATTCTTACAAAACGAACTTCCTCTGTTCTTCTTTTTACATGTTCGAGCAATATCATTTACTAGTTTTGGTACATTGCCTCTTTCTTTTCTTGCTATCCTTAGCTCTTTCTTGAAAGTTTCTAGTCAATCTGATAGTTCTAATTAAATCGCTATTGTCTCCTTAAAAGTGTAGCTTATAGATTTTAAATAGAAAGATGGTTGGCTTTGTTAGCAGTGAAAATAGGAGGATTGACGATGGATTTGTGCAGGCTGAATGTATTGTTTTTTATTCACCTTTCAATGAAAATTGTTGGCTGCAGGTGGTTGATGGCAAGCTTTCACAAACTTGTTATCTTGTGGCACTTGATTCTTGCTATAAGATCTTATGCAACAAGTAAGTTCCTCATCGGATACAGTCTTATATTTGGAAGTAGATCTCTTGATTATCTTGTATTAATTGCCTTGCTGCATTTGATATTCTAGATACGAGAAATTGGAAGGCAAGCAATTTTCGATAGCTGATGCAGCTTACTTTGTGTTCCATTCACCGTACAACAAGGTAGTTCATAGAGTCTATTGTGGATCGATGACTTTATTTGTACTTCTTCTCTATATGCAATTTTAATGACACTTGATATTTTATTCAACTTCTGCAGCTTGTACAGAAGAGCTTCGCTCGGTTGGTATTCAATGACTTTACGAGGAATGCTAGGTGGGTCACAAAGTTTCTCTTGCAGAGGCTTTCTTTTTATTCTTTAAAAGGAATTCTGTTCTCTTAAGAACTTCTGTTTTCCACTTACAGCTCCATCGATGAATCTGCTAAAGAAAAGCTGGCCCCAGTTTCGTCTCTAAGTCATGATGAAAGCTACCAAAGCCGTGATCTTGAGAAGGTTCACTCTTTCTTCTTCGAAAAATGCTAAATATGAAGTCTTAGGTAGGATAATTGATGTCAGACCTATGTACATTGTGTGATTAGAACTAACAACGGAATATCGTCAACCATGTACAGGCATCCCAGCAAGTTGCAAAACCGTTTTACGACGAGAAGGTGCAACCTACCACATTAATACCAAAACAAGTTGGCAACATGTATACTGCCTCTCTATATGCTGCTTTTGCATCACTCCTTCACAATAAACACAAAACACTGGTAATACAGGAGTTACATTTCACATTTCCATCCTTTTGTTTGTTTCATTCCATCATCTACTACATGTTCGTTCTAGTTTCTGAATGATACTTTTGCCTCAGGCTGGACAACGGGTAGTTCTGTTCTCCTACGGTAGTGGATCAACCGCAACAATGTTCTCCCTCAAGCTTAATGAAGGTCAACATCCTTTTAGCTTGTCAAACATTGCAAGTGTGATGAATGTTAAAGAGAAATTGGAATCAAGAAACGAGGTATGCGCTATATGACTACGTAGCTTACTCATCTTTTTCTTATGTCCCATGTATAAACATAGCCATCTTTGACAATCAATCTTGATCTCTGGCAGTTGACTCCTGAAAAATTCGTCGAAATTATGAAACTAATGGAGCATAGGTACGGGGCCAAGGACTTCGTTACGAGCAAGGATTGTAGCCTTCTAGCTCCAGGAACTTACTACCTTACAGAGGTTGATTCAAAGTATAGAAGATTTTATGCCAAGAAAGCTGCTGAGAATGGACTGGCCAATGGTCATTGAAGATAAGTCCTAGCTAGCAACAAGCTTGTGTTTTTTTTTAGTTTTCAAGTTGTGCTATTTAAACTTAGTGAGTTTTCTTGATTAGTTTTTCTGTATTTCTTTTCTCAATTTAAGTTTTAAGAATTCAGTGTTTATGGCCGTAACGATGGAATCTGGGACGTAGGACTTGTATTATCTCTCCAGATCTGGCAAAAGCGATTGTTTTGTCTTTGCAGATAAGTTATACATGATTGACAAACCATCCATTCCTGACCTCTATACGCACTTGTGAAATTTGAAACTCGAAATTGATGAGCATGTAAGATGATCCAAATATCAATTTTATGAAAAGAAAAAAAAGACAAATAAGAGCATATACGGATTTTATTAAATACATTTTATAACTACTTATTTATTATAAGTTTTGTTTTGTACCACTAATTTATCCAACCACCCTTGATATGATGAACATGCATTTGTCAAGCTATCTTTATTTAATTAATATTTTAAACACATCAAATTTAAGTACACATTATTATTCATTTATTTGTGTGGTTTTGTAGGGACGAAACATTCTCAAAATGTTGATAAAAACATATCATGTTGTTCATATTGGATTAATTTGTAGGGAAAACATTCTAAATGTGGATAACATAGAAAACTATTATATATATATATATATATAACATAAAAAATTATTAATTGAGTGATTATTTGAGAAATCAACTCTATTATATTTTATCATACTTCCAAATTTCGATGTGTGAGTGATTATCGAAGAAATCAACTGATCAATTATTTTCTTTAATACTTTCGAAATTCGATATAAAATCACACGAAATACAATAACAAAATATTGCTTTATATACAATCATGTCTTTCATATTATACACATTCGAAAAAACTATTAATTCGATTAACTATCGCGAATTTCGCGATAGTCCTACACAAAGGTTAATAGAAATAAGTGAAATTTGTCTGTTACGACATATTTGAAAATGTAGACCAAGAATCTGCAAGTATTTTTTAAGAGGAGCTTAGCTTATCTATATTAACAATGTAAATAATTTTTTGTACTATTATGTATAGTTGTCAAAGAGGGACAGCTCAACCTCACCCAATTGAAGCCTAGCAGGTCAAGAAATTTGATGAGCCTTGGACCGATCATTCATACATTTGGAAGGGTTTGAAAATGTCCAATTCAATCCAACACTAGAAGGGTCGCGGACTGAAGCGAACTAGCACTTCTTTTTATTATTTTTTCTTTTATTTTTAACTTAAAAATATATAACATAAAACAAAATTAAAATAACGTAGTAATGAAGCATGATGTTCTTTAAACCTTGTAATTTTAAATTTCGTCATATAGGATATTAAATATTTTTTAAAAAATTGATGCATATAAAAAATAATATATTTTTAAAACATATTAGGAAAATAAAACATCATATGAATACACTCCTCCTGACTATACATTTCACTAAGGGAGTTTGAATAATAATAAAAATTGATATTCTATATGTATATTAAAAATAGAAAAAAAAAACACTTATATAGAGTATAATTTTTTACTAAGGAGATTCAGATAAATACTCTCTCTGCTCTCTTAGATCCACTCTGACTATACATTTTCATATGTTGAGTATAATTTGTCCTGATTTTCATATCATAAATGGAGTTTACTTTTTGTAAAAGAAAACCATAAAGTCTTCATATCTGGCTAGTGCTTTTGTGGTAGAAAAAGTTTAAGATTATAAATAGAAACGTGTTTCTTTAAACTTAATCAACATCCACAATGTAGTCCTAGGGTTTTTGTGAGTTTTGGTTAAGAGCGGAATTTGTGGAACACGAGTGATATGTATTCCGAATGAATTTCGATCTGTCTATATTTTGTACTCTCATGTTAATATATAATAAATTGTTGATCTTTTTTGTGGACGTAAGTCGATTGACGGAACCATGTTAAATTTTTGTGTCTTGTGGTATATTTTTCGTTTGTCTTCTTATTCATGGTTTTTCAAGATTTGCTTTGCTAGCTTTTACACGACACCTAATTATTTTAATTTAGAATCAGGTTCGATGGTTCAATGATAAAGTTAGATTCAATGGTTGAACTAGGTTAAGAATGGATGTTCATCTTGGTTGGTGTAATTCTAGCCGCAATCTATTTGACAGAAATGAACATTTTTGTTGGAGAAATTGTTTCAGAAAAGCTCTCAGTGTAGATACATAGATTTGCAGAGGAGATGTAAACTGTTGAAGATTATGTAAAGGAACTAGATATATTATTTTATTAGAAATTCAGGCGAAGGAAGAGATTTGTTGGATATTATTTGCCCTGGCTTTATTACTATAAATGAGTTCTCTTTTTTTTTTCTAAAAGAAAAACATAAAGTCTCCATATATGACTAGTCCTTTTCTCGTAGAAAAAAGATTAGGACTCTATAAATAAAGGTTCGTTCCTTCTAACTTAATCAGCATTCACAATGTAGTCCTAGGGATTTGAGAGTTTTGATTAGAGGGGAAATTTGAAGGACACAAGTTATCACTTGTGTGAGTCTCTTTGTATTCCGAATGATTTGGTTGAGGTTATTTCTCTTTATATTTTGTACTCTCATTGAACTGCTCATCTTTTGTTTGTAAACGTAGGTCGATTGACTGGATCAAGTCAAATTTTTATATCTTGTGTTATATTTCTCATTTATCTTCTTATTCATGATCTTTTGAGATTTGTTTTACTAACATTCTCATGATACCTACTTTATTTTCGATCATAACACTATACATATCGATACTTTATATTTGTATAATAAAAAATGTATAAATAGTATATATATAAAGTACATGGACGAAAAATAAATTTTCCCCTAAATTTTCTTAAATTAAAACAGTAATATGTAGTTAAAAGTAGGAACAAAGGCTCATGGGTTAGACTAGTTTGAGTTGTTGCTGTCGGGTTTAAATGTGTGTTATTATCAACCACTCAAACAAAATTATCTCAATTTGAGAAAAGTGTTTTTGGTTATTACAAAATTCGTTCTTTTTTTTTATAAATTTTGACGTATTGTAAATATGAATTGTTTTGAATAAATTATATATCAAAAAAAAATTTAAAATATCAAAAGGATTTTATATTTAAAATTATTTAGAAGAGATTTTGAGTTGATCGAAATTGAATAATCAATATGTAGTTAACTATATTTGGTGTTTTGAGTATATCATAATGTATAACTCATGTATGATAAAGTTACATTTAAATTACATTCTTAAAGTATCATTTTTAGCAGAAAATATTCTTTAATTATACCCCAAACTTAAATTACATCCTTAAAATATCATTTTTAGCAGAAAACATCCTTCAAGTATTTTAAAGTAAACTATTTTCATCCTTCTACTTTAATTTATCAGAAAACTAATCGATATATCCCACAAAAATTAAGTCGTTTCTTCCTAATTATTATTCTTAAATATGCCAAGAATATTATCTTGAGTTTTTTCATAATTGAGTTAAGAATTATGCAAAAATTTTCAATTTGACCGTTTTTTTCATTCATTTTTCATGTAATTTTAATTAAAAATATTATTAGTTTAAATATGTTTCTTCTCAATTGAATATGCTAGAAGCGACATTTGTTGGAGACTTCCGCTTCTAATAATGTAGAATGAAACTCAAATACGAGACATAATCAATATTTTGGTCACTTTGATATTAGATTGACCCAAAAATCTATTCATTTAATTGGTTAAGAAAAAGGTAAAAATAATTAATCTCCAACTTCTTTTCTTAACGAAAAAGGCAAATCATGTGCACTCACACCTTCCAATCATTTTTAGTTTCCATGAGCAACAGTGTCTAAGATTTATTTTTAAAGAACTTCTTGTAGAAGGTAATGAAATTTTTCAGAATAACTTTTGTTGATAGTCACGTTAACTACTCATTTTTTCGTAAGATCGCTTAATTTTTTGACAATATCTAACAAAAGGATGAAATTTGTTCACTTACAAATACTTAAAGGATATTTTCTGCTAAAAATGATACTTTAAGAATGTAGTTTAAGTTTGGGGTATAGTTAAAGAATTTTTTCTGCTAAAAATGATACTTTAAGAATGTAGTTTATGTTTGGGTATAGTTGATGGATGTTTTTGGCCAAAAACTCGTGTTTTGAGTATATCATAATGTATAACTCATGTATAATAAAGCTACATTTAACTTTTTGAGTATATCACAATGGTTCGAACCCAAAATCTCTCTTTAAAAAAGAAACAACTTCATTCACTGCACTACATTTTTTAATAACGAAAAGGACTTCTATTTTTTTACCATACACTCACTTAATTGCATTAGGTGTGTTATACGTATAAATCATAAAGGGTAATCCTATGATCAGACAATTTGGTTAAAATTTTAAAAAGTTTATAATTTTTTTTTGCTCTAAATTAAATTGATTTTTTCTATTTTTAATTAAAATGTTTCAAATTAAAAAAATAAAAATATTCAAAAAAATAAAATAATATAATATGAAATATGTTTATCAATTTTTTTTTTCAATTATAAATACTTCACCGGTTGATTGTACTTTTCTTGGTAACCAATAAAATCATGATCAACTTGGGCAGAAAAAATCATTGTCTTATTAATTCTCTATTTTAAATAAATTAATTAATAATTCCCATCAAACCTATAAAATGACTATAAATATTGATCACACTATGCTACTTAGGTAGGTTATTGGATTAATCTTTTGATCAAATGATTTAATTTTGTCTTTAATGTATTGTTCCTTTTGGAAAATTTTCAAATGAAAAATCATTCTTAGCCAAAAGATACATTGGACTTTGTTGCAAGTGTTAGATGGTTCCATCATAGCATCATGAGAAATATTATTACTTTGGGACTATCTTTTTAATTTTTCTATTGGTTGAATTTTTTTTATGAGATATATCTTTTTTTACGATAAATATATTAAAAGAATTTTTTTTAATGAAATATATCTTTTTTTTACGATGAATACATTAAAAAGGATGTTAGTTCTTTGATAGAATCAAGTCTTCTCCTGATTAAATAAGATCCATGAAATTTAGGCTCAAAAGAGTTTCGGATCAATTTAAAATAGTTACAATTAAAAATTAAAAAAGTTACTCGATTTTTTTCATAATTTATCATTAACATTAGTTACTTATCTCTCAAATTATTTTTCAAGATTAAATAGTAAACATAAATTAGTAAGGATAGTATAAAATAATCATGTCAATCATTATCTTTTTAAAAGTTAAATGTCAAAAATATATCTACTTTTTTTTTTAATTTCATACCTTAACTATTAAAAATTTGAAAAATACACCTAAACTATCACTCATTAATTTAAAACACACATGCCTTTTTTTCAATGAGTCTAGTCATGTGTTTTAATTTATAGTTTCAGTTGAGATTGTTATATGTGTAAGTCATGTTTTTGCCACTTTTTGATACAATAAAATTATTTCCCACACAATTACATATTATTTGAGATGTGCTTTTCAAATTTACGAGTGATAACATAGTTTTGTTCGTTACAATTCAAATAGTTTAAATATTAAACTAAATATATATATAGATTAAATATCAAAACTTCTATTTCAATTTTAAATGTAACAAAAAATGAACATAATCAATATTAATTAAAAAATAATCAAGTTTCTTTGACTAAATAATTTATTTATATTTTTGTTATATAAAATTTATAATTAAAGAAGAGCTTAATAAATATAACAATCAATATGAAACGAAAGAAAAACATTGGTGCTATATTAGGATCTTTCAAATATATGTGGAAGTTCTAAAATTAGAAAAGTCAAAAATATTTGATGACGATAGGCTAGAGCACGTGATGAAAACGTGATCATAGATGACGTGGCAAATTTCTATTGGCTATGAGACCTATATTTTTTTCTGATTTTGTACGGACAATCTATTTAAACTCTGAGGGAGCCAGAAATTAATGTTATAAGATACATATGTTTTACGTTTTACATGATATTCTAACAATAAATAATAATAAAATATTTAATATAATTTCATGAATAAAATATAAGAAAATACGAATATATATGCCAACCTTAAAAATCTCTGTGGAATATCATAAAATGAAATACTCCACTAATACATAGTAGAAATAGTGCATAAAAGAACAAGAAACTATTAGATTACTAAGGACCCGTTTGGCCATAGATTTTTTAAGTAATATTTGGGAGAAAATTTGGTAAATAATGTTTGTTTATATAATTGCTATTATTTGGCAAATATCCCAAATTCTTTAACACTAGTTTTTTCTGGTATTTGGGCAAAAATTCATTATCTGAAATTTTATACAAAATTTTTATTTTTTTACAAAAACACCCTCTATAATAGTTATTTGCGTTGTATTATATAATTTTTTACGTAAACACCAAAGTATTGATGAAATATTTCATGAATATGAATGTGATAATATGATTGTTGATGAAAATGGTGAATAATCGACTCAGAATAACAAAACGACATGTTTTGTCTACTTCACGGTATGTGGAATGAAGTTTGTTGCACACGCTTTAAACTACCAGTCTACCACATTGCTCCATTGTCATGGACACTACTTGTTATTTGTTGCAACGAAAATCTAATTGACTTGTAATACAAACTTATGGTTAGTTTTGATAGTTTTTAGAACTTATACTAAGTCATATTTTTCTAAAAAAGTAAAAATATGTTTCCCAAATACTATGGTCAAACACATGATAAAATTTCACCTAAATTTTTACTCAAATAATATTTGCCAAAAATATTTGAGACCAATCGCTAGCTAAATGTTATGATTTCTTTGATCAATTTAATGTGATACGTTTTTTCATTTTAGTTTGTTCCCAAATCAAGTTAAATTTTTTTATATCCTTAATAATATGATTTACAGCTATATATAAATATCTAAAAATTATTTTAAATTACAAATTTCAAAAGTTTAATTTTAATTTTATGAGGGAATTGATATATACTAAGTAAAAGATGAAATAATTATTAATATTTACATCATTAATACTTACGTAATTCTAACCAGCTAATAAACTATTGTATTCACTTTTTAAAATCTCGAATAAAACGTTTTACTTGTTGTCATTGGTGGTCCCTTAGGGCGTCTAGACGAATGAAATTGTTAATGATTCTCTCTTGTTGCCAACCATATACTTATTTTATTATTATCTGTTTGTTTGGAACAATTTTTTTGGTACATATAGTAAAGTTTACCAAAAGAAGAAAAAGACACAAGTGGTGTTCTTTCCTTAATAATTTTAAGTCTTCTTTTTATTATTTTTTATATCCATTGGTTGCAACTCAAAAAGGAAAGTAGTATAGTATTAGAAAAGTCTTTGAGAAATCAATGCTCTTCATTTTTTTTTTCCTTTTTCTGAACTAGGGTTTCTATAACAACAACTATTTGTGTCTTCACTCTATTATAATTTACTTATAAAGTTTTTTCTAATTTCTTTTTCTCTTCATCTTTCAGATCTAAGAAACCATAAAGTTTTTATTTTTAGGGGTTATATCCACTTCAAGATTTAGAATCTTTCTATTTTTGGAAACTTCTCATGAATTGGTAGGATTTCTTGATTTGGAGTTAAGTATTATTTTGTCTTAAAAAAAAGTTGACTATTTTAAGTGATTATTCATATTCATGATTTGTTTGTTCTATTTATGGAAACTTGTCATGGATTGCTAGGATTTCTTGATTTGGTTGTATTATTTTTGTCTTCAAAAAAAATTGACCCTTTTAAGTGATTGTTCATATTCATGATTTTCTTGTCTCAAATCTTGGTTTAGTTACCTTTCTATTTTTGGAAAATTTCTCATGAATTGGTAGGATTTCTTGATTTGGTTTGTATTGTTTTGTTTTTTTTTAAAAAAGTTGATTCATATTTCATGATTTGCTTGTATCAAATCTTGATTTAGAGACCTTTCTATTTTTGTAAACGTTCTCATGAGTCTCTTAGCCACTTGACTGTAAGGAAAAAGACGTTTAAGCAGTTCAACCACTTGATTATAAGAAGGTAACAAGTTTCTCCCTTTAAGACCGACTACAATAAGGGGTTTCTTGATTATGTTGACTTAAAAGTTGACCCTTTTCAAATGATTTTTCATATCCATGATTTTCTTGACTCAATCTTGATTTAAAGATCTTTCGATTTTTGAAAATTTTCTCATGAGTTGCTTAGTTATTTGACCGTAAGGAGAGGGGCGTTCAATTACTCTATCAAAAGAAAGGCAATAAGGTTCTCCCTTCGAACCGATTATAACAAGGGATTTCTTGATATGGTTGACTTCAAATTGACCCTTTTAAAGAAATCTTGATTTAGATATACCTTATGAATTGTTATGATTTCTTGATTTGGTTGACTTAAAAGTGTTAGAATACCCTTTTAAGAGATTATTCATTGGTCTCTAATCTTTGATTTTATTAACGGAAGGAGGAAAGAGGACATTTCTGAAGGACTTCTAATACGTTAAGGGCATTTTTTCGCGAAGAAGAAAATGGTAAGGGGAAAAACTGAGATAAAAAGGATTGAAAATACAACAAGTAGACAAGTGACTTTCTCAAAAAGAAGAGGTGGACTACTTAAGAAGGCATTTGAACTCTCAGTTCTTTGTGATGCTGAAGTTAGTCTTATCATTTTTTCTCAAAAAGGAAAACTTTTTGAGTTTTCAAGTTCAAGGTACACTCATAATTTCATCTCTTAAATTTATTAATTGCTATATATAATATTACTAATTACTCCTTTTTCAACTTATATTTTTTAATTACACATATTATACATCATTAATTGTAATATAACTGGCCTTTAGGATTTGATGTAACAAGAAGTACCAAGTACAATGATCACAACAGCTCATATTGACAGTGTAAAAGGGACCCTTATTACCTTCTTGTTTCTACTAAATAGTAGTTTCCCCCTTCTTCTTTTTTGAGTCCAATTAATAGTCCATCTTTTAATTATAATAATAACATATTCAGTGTAATTTTATAAATAAATAGAACTTCAAGAGGATTGTGTGTATACAACTTTGTCCCAGTATAAATTTTAGTGGCAATACTAGGAATTATGTTTAGTGTGTTGATCAAAACTTTATTTATAATTCTAAAGTATAATTTACATAAATCCAATAGTGCTAAGAACTAATTATGTATACATTACTTGGACTTTCGGATACATCAACAAAACATTTAGATACATATTCGAGAGGGAGAGATGTATCAGAGAGTTGATAGAATATCCGGATAGATAGAGAAGAGATGTATCCAAGAAGGGAGTGATTTATCAGAGAGAAGAGAGATGTATCTAGGAGGGAGATAAGAATATTGTATCAACGAGAAGGGAGTAATGTATCCGAGAGGAAATTTTGAAACTTTTTTTAATGGTAGGGATAAAATAAGATATATTTAAGTAATTTTTTCTAATTTGAAATAGTTGTTTTTGACCTATATACAGTATTATTTTCTATACTCACAATATAATTTTTGACTAAACCCTTGGGTCAATGTAATTATGCCATTACATAGCTACATTATGAAGATATAGTAACTAAGACTATAAAATATAATAATATACTAACAAGTAGTATTGATGATAGTACATGAGTAATTTATAATATAAGTACATCATATATATATATATATATATATATATATACTTGATTATGGTGTAACTAGTACAATTTTTAGACTATTTTATGTAAAATATGTACTGGCAAACTACTCTTCAAACAAGAAAGTAATTTTTTTGAAGTATGTGACAAGATGCTACTTGTGGCTTGAATTGTTTTAGAATATAATATGAATATACCTGAAGGCAAATTGTACTTGCTTCCAATACCCCAGACAACTTTTTGCCTGTTTATAACATAGAGTGGTTAGAGTGGTTTGGTTTGAGTATAAGGTATGATAGATTAATTATGATCGGATAAATTATGCTGATATTAGTTATGATAAGATAATTATGTTGAAATTATTTTATATTGAGTGTTTGATTTGTTGTGTACAAAATAATACGTATGATATAAATTTTGTTTACATGATTGTACCTTATGTATTTAAAAATAAAAACTTTCTTTTTATTTAGCTTAAAAATAGAATTTTCATCTTAAGTTTGTTAAAGTAAAACAGAATTTATGAAAAATCAAAATAAAAATGAACATATAAAAATTACTCAAATAACAATTATACATATTTAGTGTAATATTTTAATAGAAAAATATGAATAATTATCATAAATATAAGGAGTAGAGAAGGATGAAAATGTGTTATTATACGTGAAATTAAAAATAATACAAGTATATACGTGAATGTGAAAAGTGAGGCATAAAGAAAATTTAAGGAATATATTTGTCATTTTTATCTATTATATTTCGAAATAAGTTATTTCGAAAGTACTATACAGTCCGAGGAAAAGAGATATACATAACTTATCCCGTGACAAGTTATATGTTGGACTTGCCAACTAATCAACAAAGTAAAGTGACCTTATAATTTAATTTCAGGACTATTTGGTGTTATCCTTCGTACCGACAACTCCTTAGTGCTAAACCCTAGTGAAAATAAACGTCTGCTAATTATCTTTCCTTTTATTAGATCCTCTAACTAGTTTCATCAAATAGAAAGAGTAAGTTCTTTTTGTCTCAATTTATTTGATATTATTTAATTAATCACAAAATTTAAATTTTTTTCTTTTTTTTAAAAAAAATTATGATATAAAATAAATTTTAAGTTAACATTATTTTCAGGACAAATAAAATAAAAGGTGTGCGATCTAAATTGGGAGGGAGGGTTAGTAACCTTTATATACTTAGCTCAGCCTATAATTTAAAGTAAAATCTTCCCTAGAGGTCTAAAATCTAAACAAACTACGTACATATGTTTGAGCTCGGATTCAAAAGTATTAAAAAAAATTTTAAAAATTTTAAAAAGACAATAAAATTCATTTCAGAATAAAATTGACAACATTTTAACGATGAAACCAACGTTGTTAAATTTTGATTGACAGATGGAAGATGTGAAATTCAATGTGTCATGCGCCTTAGAACGCTCTAACGATCTGCGACTTGCTATCAAATTAAAAGAAAAAATTCCCTTTAATTGTTCTAGGTCTCCAAAAATACCTAAAATACTCTCAACTAATTCCAATATTTACACTTACGGCCTTCCTATTCATTGTCTATGTCAACCAAGGAAAATTTTGTCATTTTAAATAACTCCACCATTTTGATGAAAAAAGAAAGAAAGACCAAAGCCTTTTTTTAATACGATAATCTATTATAGTCTACGTTACAATTTAAGAGTTAAACTTTGGTGGTTCTATATTTACTGAGGGAGTTGGGTGGTAATTATAGAACCAATAAAATTTAAAGCTTGAAATCGTAAGTTTGGCTATAATAATTTATAGTAGAGAAAAGGTTTTGGACTTCTTTTAATCAATGGTGGAGTTTATTAAAATGACAAAATTGTCCTTGATTGACATGGACAATGAATAGGAAGAGGTGAAAAATATTGAGAATAGATGAGGGTATTTTTGGAGACTTGGACAATTTAAGGGATTTTTTAAATTAATTTGACAACAGATCGCAGAATATATACTTGCACCTTGCAAGGCACATGGAGTTCCGCGCCTTGCGGTTGTCAATCTAATTTCAACGACGTTAATTTAATCGTTAAAAAATTACCCTTTTAGTTTAAAATGAATTTTATTGCCCTTTTGGCAATTTTTTCTACCCTTTTGGCTTCAGACTCACATACATTTTATTTAAAAATATTTTCTTATACTTTTAAGATGCAAATTAATTACTTAATGTTTTTTTTTTTTATAAATGATTTGGTCAAATATTTATTTTTTCAACAATTAATGTTAGGTAAAATTTCATTAATTCAACCTTGAAAATCACTCTTTCACTAATAAAATCATTATATGAATTATTTACATAATTCTATAAGTAACAAATTTAAAATAAAAATAAGTGTTAGAAACACTAATTGAAAAAGTTGATAATTTGGTCCCACCTTAATATGCTTGTTTAATCTTGAAACTTTAATAAGATATAAGAAAATTACAGTTCACTTTGTTCAAATTTTTTTCGATTATTGATTCATATTTTTGATAGAGCATTAATTTAACTTATCAAAAACTTGAAAAGGAAAAGTACAAAAACAATTAAAAAGAATAAAATAATGAGAATGTTAGCATAAAAAATGTAAGAAGGTAAACGATATTTTCTTGATTTCTTTTATTTGAATGAGGTGAAAGATAAAAGTAATATAATTTTCAAATATATACATATTAATTTATCATCATAAATAACTAATTTTTTGTATAAATAATTTACCTATAATTTATTTTTGGTAAAAGTTTGAGGCCCCCAATTTGCATATGCCTTATTTTCTTACCGCATAGAATTTCTCCGGCAAGAAATCCTTGTACTGTCTTGATAGATTAAAAAAAAATTACAAAGTTCTCTTATCCAAAATACTCGTTCTTCCTTCATGGATACCTCTCTTTAATTAATTAAATTTTTTGATCCAGTTAACAACTTTACAAGCTCTAGATTGTTAACTAGGATTGGAAGGTTTAACTAAAGAAGAGGAGGCATGAAAGAAGAAAGAGGATTTGAGATAATAGAACTTTGTAATGAAAAGAACCAGAATTAGTTTGAATTGTTTTTTTTTATTGATTACAAAAGCTAATGTCGCCTCTATTTATTCATGTCTACAGATGCTTCTAGATATACCTACAAAATTCTTTTTTGATAACTTTATCTTTCAACCATCTTAAGAAGATTCTAGAATTTTAAATTTATATTTAAGATAAATATCTAAGATATTACAATCGATCATTCCAGAAGCTTTTTGAAAATTTTTTTGTCGTTTCAAAAAATTAACTTTATTTTTTTCACATCCCTGGTAAAAGATATAATTACTGAATTAGGCACTATAATTGTTTGCAACAAATTTTAAATATATGAAATAAATCAAACATAAATAAAATACGAAGAAATAAGAATATTACTAATAAAACAATATGGGTACAATTCTGTTTTTCTTTTGATTTTTGTCTCTCTTAAGATTTCTTCGTGATTCGAGGATCATTCATGTCATATTTTTTGAACTAGGATAATTTGAAATTGATCTTCATAAAATGATTTGTGATCTTCTTGAATATTTGATTGTCAAGAATAGTCTAAGCATATTTTGATCTCTTTATGGTATATCCGAGATGTCATTTGGTGAATTGATGAAGGTTACATTTCCTCTACCCCGATCCTCAATTTCTTTAAAGACAAAGATATATATGTACCGATTGACGGAATCAAAAATTTCGTCAAAGGTGTTTAAATTCATACGAAAACTTAAATTACAAAACTATCAATAGTTTAAGTCATAATTAATAGAGAAAAGTCAAGAAAAACAGTTTCTGCTACTAGTTGAATACACTCTATCTAGTTCATATTAAGTGAATTGTTGAGACACATTTCATAGTTTAAAATAAGTGAATATTTCTTTAGCCCAACTTCAACTTCTTTTTTTTTTTTTTAAGGAGACAGGAACCAAACTTGGGACCTTATGCTCTTAAACGAGTACGCTTACCACTAGACTACAAACCTTTGTTGTGTTTAAGAGTGTTCATTTATTGATATATCAACCTGTTTAATCGTCTGTAGCTCCGCCCCTACCGACTCTATTCTAATATTCCCTTAGAGTGAACTTGTGTCTAGGTTTAGAGAAATAACAAAGACCTTTGATAGGAAAATAGTGACAATCAGATGTGGAGATGAGCAAGTATTTGCCTGGGGTTAGAGAACTCTAACTAAATTAAAAGTCTAGTGGAAAAAACCAATGAAGGTTGATCTATAGTATAAACACTATAAAAGTAAGACTAATGTATCTTTGAACCCAAATATTAATTATGAGTGATAGTCGATATTATGTAATATTGCAAGATATTTAAATATGGTAAACATGTGACACCTGAGCCCAACTTAACCCTAATAACTAGCTTTTCAGAGGAGATTTGTCCAAGTACATATAAATAGACCAAATTTTTATCCCTCTACCAAGAGTGAGACTTCTTAACACTCTCTTGCACGCCCATATCTCAGTTGGAGCGTGAACACTTTTAATGGGGGTCCAACATCGATGAACAACAAATTGGAATGAGACTGACTCTGATACCATATAAAGATATGACACCTGAGCCTAACATAACCCTAAAAACTAGCTCTTTGGGGAAGGTTTGTCCAAGTCCATATAAAGAGACAAAATTCTCATCCCTCTACTAACGTGGAACTTCTTAACAAACATGATACAAAAAGAGTGCAAAAAGTTGATTAGGGTTAAGATACCAAATGGGAAAGCCTTGTCATGAAAAGACACTAGAAATTAGGGTGAAGAGGAAAAGACATGGGCAAAATCCAAGATAAATGATCTAACAACAACTCACAATTCCACAAGAAAGACAAAATAATGATCTAACAACAACTTACCATTCCAAAAGATAATATATTTGCCACTCTGGGTGAAAAATAATACCAAATGTGGTTGCTACAAAGAGGCAAAAAACTATGATATACATTACTGCAATTTACCTCTCAACTAGTGCATTATGAAGTCCAACAAAGAGGCACTAAACACCTTTTCAATGTGACTATAATTTCAGGATCTTAGGATTCAAACATAGGAATCATTAATTAATAATTTAATATCAGATTTAACTAGATAAATGTATTTTTGTGACCAGACACATTAAAATAGGGAGAGAGATGACCGAGATTGGATTGAGGTGAGTGTGAGAATCAAATACATGCAAATCCACTTGGATACAGTGTATCTTAAATAATTTACACCTAATTTTGACCTCATACATCCAAGATAATGTAAATTTTAGGCTCTTAGGATTCATACATAGAGGCATCACATTGTTAAAACGGCTTAAGATATAATGGGGGATTCAAGATGGTAGAAAGTCAGTGGCGATGTCATAAATTTTATTAAAGTTATTCAAGATTTAATATATAAATATGAAAAGTTTGATTTGTATATTATGTGAAATTTTCTATGTAATAAAATTATTCAAGATATAATATATACATATGAAAAGTTTGATTTGTATACTACGTGTAATTTTCTATATACATAATATAACTTTTTAACGAAAAATGTTCAACTGATCATTCTTCACGTCATTTTTCTTTTGCATTATTGTTGAGTAACATGTTGGAGAACTATGAGTTTCTTCATTTTTTTTCCTTTTTACAGTACTAACAAGACAATAGAACGTTATCAAAAGAATGACAAGAATTTGAGACATGACAAGATATTACTTGAACAAACTACAGAGGTTAGCATTCTTTTAATTTATGCATGTACTTTTCATACATGTATAACAAACCTTTAAAATATCTTGAACATCTTTAACAAAATTTTGTAGTTGCCATAGTTGTATGTATAACAACAACATACTCAGCTTGATCACCTCTCTTCAATATTTTTTTGGTCTATCTCTATCTTCTTTCGTACCCGCTATATCCAGCGTCTCACATCTCCTCACTAGGCCATCTGTGCATCTCCTTCTCACAAGTCCAAACCATCTTAGTTTTGTTTCCCTCGTTTTGTCCACTATGACGGTCATTCCCACATTATCACGAATATCCTCATTTCTAACCTTATCACTCCTAGTGTGTCCGCACATCCATCTCAATATTCTCATTTCTTGACTTGCATATTCTAAACATTGGATTTATTGACTGGTCAACACTCTGCCCTGTACAAGATCAGTCTAACCACTACTTTATTGAACTTATCTTTTAAGTTTAGATGATACCTTCTTATCACACGAGATTTCAGAGGCAACCATAGTTTGTATGTAAAGCTTAACTTTTAAATATTTATTTTATTAAATTTTTATGTAGCATTTGAAGGAGGAGGTTATGAGCATGACTAGGAATCTGGAGGTTCTTGAAATCTCTAAAAGGTAATTAATATCTACAGTTTCCCTATGTTGCAATAATTATATTATTATTTCAAACTTATGTGATACTATTCGTTTTTTGAGAGTTAAACAATTTAAATTTGAGCGGAAGTTTGTGCATATATGTATACAATCATGCAATTTTTTGAAACGATACTTATACATTTGTAAACTACGTGAAAAGTGTTATAAATCACCACAATTGATAATTCAAAATATTTAAAAGAAATATGAAAAATTTACGGTCAAAAATAGACTTATTTAAATCTCAAAACCTGAAAAGTGTCACATAAATTGAGACGAAGGGAATATAAAACTAATTTGTAGATGATTCTGAATTTATTTATTTTCTGTGTTGTTATGTTGTTGATTGCAGAAGGCTTTTAGGAGAAGATTTAGAGTCTTGCTCCATTGATGAACTTGAAAAGGTTGAAGGACAATTAGACCAAAGTTTAAGAAGTATAAGGGCAAAAAAGGTACGTATGTACATGCATGGTGCTTCGATTTTTCAAAAATATTGAGATTGTCTGTTCTAGTTGTAATTATATTTTTTTATTATAACCATTGACATGCATCCCTTAGTGTCAATCTTGGATCCGAGGTTAAACATGTCATAATTTTTTATATATAGTATAAAATATTTTTAAGTAAAACAAAAAGATGAAACTCAACTTTTTTAAAATTTAAAAAGAAATTATATTTTTTTGTAAAACCGATTAAAAGGAAATTGATTAATGTAAATTGAAATAAACGGAGTAATAACATAAACTGAAGCTTTTACAATGGAATTAATATTTTTATGTTTTATAATTCCAGAACCAGCTATTCAAGGAACAAATTTCTCTTCTTAAAGACGAGGTAAAAATGCATTAGAATATAAAATCAGTTTATTTATTTTTATTTATTTACATTTCAATTTTTAAAAAATTGAGAAAATCGCGTAATAATTGATTTTCCTTGGTTCTTTTTTCCCAGGAAAAAGTCCTAATGGAGAAAAATGCAGAATTGCGGGAAAAGGTGAAATATGACTTTATAATTCACTTTTTATATTTAGCAACTTTTAATCTTTTAAGATTAATTAAAATTGATAAATTAAGACACATAAAATAAAGAAGAATCAAATAATATGTTTAAGCTATGATTTAAAGGTTAATAAGATTGATCAAATTGAGATACCTAACATTTCTCATGGATCAATCTGATCTACAAGTCAATCGAAATGTTAGAAAGAATGAAATGAATTTAGTGAATCATATTTTGATCGGATAAATCATTATATATTTTTTTAATCTGTTATTACAGTATGAGGCTCGAACACTGCCTTTATTTATTGATCGACGAGAAGATGAAAGTCCTCAAACACAAAATATGGAGGTAGATACACAACTATTTATTGGACTTCCTGAAAGATGACTAAAGATGAAGTCAACATTTAAAGTTTATAAATTCGAGAATTTTATTTATTTGAATTACTATATTCTAAATTAATAATTTATACCTATTCAAACTGTTTTGTTGAAACGAATATAGAATTATTTATATACTAGTACCGCTTCATCAATTATATATTGGTTCATAGTTTAAGAAACACCAAATTTGATGCATTATCTTCATTTGTGAAGACTCAGCAAAATTGTTTACCTTATATATATATTGGTAATGTAAAAATAAAATTACTTTCATGAAATATAGGCAAATTTAGAATTTAAAATTTATAGAGTCGTTACTTGATCCCCCCCAAAAAAAGGGGGAAGCTATGGTTGAACTTAAATTCTGGAAATAAGTTGGGTCCCTTTACCAAGTCTACCAGATAGAAGATGATAGAGGGACAAAAGTACAAGGGAGATTGGTTGAAGATGATGTTATGCGGCGTTCGGAACCAGTCTTAGCTTGAAGTGAATGATGATTTATAAAGAAGTAAGGAAATGATTCGACTTTTTCTTGAACTATATCATAAACAAATGTTCCCCTATACACCAATCACGAGTTTTTCTCTATTCCTTGACTACAAGACCCACCCGTCGAGCAGGGACAAAAGTCGGCCTTAGTGATCTGACGACGCCGAGTGAAATGGTTGTCACTCAACGGATAAAATTTACTCTAGGGATAATAAGCCGATCTTCCCCAAAATTTCACATTGACGGACAGGTTTGGCACCTTGATATCGGATCTTCGCCACCTGGGGTTGTAGCATGTTCTAAGGGTTGGGCTTTCCCCCATTAAAACGGTATGTGAGCTAGGTTTAGAATGTCGTGAGATCGTACGGTGCATATCTAATGTGGACATTAGAGCATTGAGAAGACCTTTCCCTAGTCCGAGAGGACCGAGAAGGACGCACCTCTGGTGCAGGGGCGGAGCCAGGATTTTCGATAAGAGGGTTCAAAATCTGAAAAAATGGACTTACGAAATAGCCGAAGGGGGTTCGACATCTACTATATATACCTAAAAAATTATTTTAACCATATAAAAATAATATAATTTTCCGCCGAAGAGGGTTCGGATGAACCCCCTAAACACACTGTGGTTCCGCCACTGCTCTGGTGTACCAGTTATCGTGCCCACGATAAATGCTGGGTAGCCAAGTGCAGAGCAGATAAATGCTGAAAGCATCTAAATAGTAAGCCCACCCCAAAATAAGCGCTTTCATATTCATATTAATAATTGAATTTACAATCAAATAGTTATAGATATTTACTATTGATTTTTAATCTATACACAAAAGTTTGAACAAAAATTATTTAATAAGAAATCGTCTCTATTTGTCGATATAATATAACTTGTTCCAATATGGTTTCTGAACAATTTTCACTTTTATAAGATTTTGCCTGTAATTTTTAAAAATGACCTAATGATACACATTCAAACTCTAAACAAGTTAGAAACTTCAAATATCTCTAGGCCTTAAATCAATTATATAAATATATAGAGTTAGAAACATTGCTTCTTTATGGAAATGACACAACTATTTTGTGTAGTCTAATAGTAGAGTTGCACCTCCATTTGTAGTATATATATTGTAACAAATGTGCAACTAAATCATATTTTTATTTACCTATAGTGAAATCGTTTAACGAGAAGGTATTGATTGACATCCTTTAAATACATTTGACTCCATTACCGATTACAATTACATCATCATCAAAGTGTCCCGATCTGAAAATACCAAGTTGGTTAGGGTTAAAGACGAAAAAAATAGTTCCTAAGGTATTAGAAAATAATTAAAACATGCTTGTTTTGTCATTTTATTTTTATTTTCCAAACTTGTATTATTGTCCTTCATATTCTGTAAGATTATGGGTCCAATTAAGTTTTTGGACAGTAGTAAGATATATTGGTTTCTGTAAGATTATGGGTCCAACTTAGTTTGTGGTTGATTACACACAAGTATTTTCTATGTGATTTACACTTGCTTGTAATTTACTCCATCGATTTCGAGATACATGATGTTAAAATTAGGTATAATTTATTTTAGATATATCATATTTAAGTAGATTTTACACGTCTAAGATACATAGACAAATTTTCCTGGCCGTTCCTCATCTTGCTTAACACTCTCATCTATGTATTCGATATTTCAGATACATGTGAATCACACCAAATACATAGATTTATAGTGTATATCTAGTGTGATTCACATGTATTTATAATATATGACTATCTCGCTCGTCTCCCTCCCAATTTCGCTCGCCTCCCTCCCTATATTAGTGTATTTGTGTACCAAAAATATATGTATATATTTCTTAATATATGGTAAGAAATAACTCTTATTTAATGTTTAAGATATGTAACTATATAAAAGTATAGATAAAATTAGTATATACGGTTCAAGTGCTTGTCCAATAAGTTGGTTTTTCCTTTTTTTTCTCGCAAATCTAATATGAAAATGTCTATAATTAAAATATCTTTCTTCATTACCGTTGATTTTTTTAATTCAAGATTTATACAAATTTTAGAGACATTCAAAATAATAAAGTTATAACTCAGTCTCTCATCAGATAGGTTAATTTCTCAAGGGGCAACTTGGAGATAAAATTAGTGATTTTTTCCTTTTCTGATATTTTTCTTCAAGATTTATTTGTTTCCCATTTTCTTTTGGCTTTTTTAAAAAAATTGAGAAAAGTTCAAAAATAGCATGGATAATAGACATGCTAAGGTTCTATAGTTATAGTTTCAGTAATTGTGTTTTATAACTATAGTTCTATTTTTTATAGCGTTGCGGTTTGTGTATTTCACTTGGTCATTTATATATTTCGCTTGCAAATATGCAAACAGAATAAGTATATACAAATTGAGGCTATAGTTTCTTTATTTCGCTTGCCCATTTGTATATTTTCGCCTGTGAATATACAAACATGGTAAGTATATACAAATCATGTATTTATACAGTTAGGAATTTTTCAGATGTTTATATATATATTTCGCTTGCCAATATATAAATAACGGAATTTATTATGAATTTTTCATAAATCGTATACAAATAGGTAAGGTAAGCATATACAAATTCTGTATTATACCATTAGGAAATCGAGTAGCAAAATTTTGCTAAAAATAATCAAAACTATAGTTATATCACATAATATACTCTAAATGTTTATTATTTCGCATTATTTTCCTTTTCAAAAAAATTATACACTAATTAATTAAAACAGAACAAAAGAGACATTTTATTACTTTTCTGAAAATGCTTTTGTTGAAGTCGACGAGAATTTACTGTTTAAATAGAAATAATAATAGTTAAAAAGAAATATCAACGTGTACTATGATTTGAACTTTTTTTTATTTAGCACTTACTTTTTAATATTTTGCATTATTTTTAGGGAATATTATATATAATGACAAATTAATAAATCAAATTAATTGTTATAACCATCCTTTGATTTAGTTGTGTCCGTTGCAAACTATTTGTCAGTCACCTCTCTCCCTCAAACTCTCGCTCGCCACTCTCCTCTCTCGCTCCATCTCTCGCTCGCTTCCTCTCACTTTTATACAATACACAAGTGTATAAAATCTGTTTCTATTTGTATAAAGCAGAGAAAATCGTATAACCACATATATTTTTGTTCCTCTCTCTCCCCTCTCCCAGATCTCACTCGCCACTCTCCCTAATCTCGCTCGCCACCCTCGCCTCTCTCGTTTATACAAACAGAAGCGAAATGTATAAATTGCGTTTTTGTTTGTATAAAGCTAGAGAAAATTGTATATACACATGCAAATACATATATTTTCGTCCTATACACTTATAATTATACAATAAAAATACTTTCCTGCACATGTTCTTTTGTCTTTCTCTCTTTCTTGTTTTATACAAATTCAAATTGTGTATAATTTCTCTCTTTCTCGTTCTATATAATTCAATTTAATTGTATATTCCCTGCCCAAATCTCTTTTGCCTTTCTCTTTCTCATCTTATATAAATTCAAATTGTATATAATTATTCTATACACTTATAATTATACAATTCGTTTTATACACTTCGTTTTTATACAATTATCTGCCCAAGTCTCTTTCTCTTTCTCGTTTTGTACACTTCGTTTTATACAATTCGCTTTAATTGTATATGTATAACGAATTATACATTTATATATTTGCTGTGGAGTATAATTATACAAATTTTACTATAATATATAAATATAATTATTATATGTGAAAGTTGCCCTTAAATTGACCCACAGACCAATCTATCAAAAAGAATCAAATCTTTAAATAATTTCCAAAAGCTTCAACTTTATTAAATTATGAATTAGACCATGTCAAAAAAATTAACAGACTCCACGTCAGCTTTAACTTTTATATGAGCACATGTAAAAAATGGAGAAATATCACTTCTTTTCTTTATATCTATTATGAAAAAATGTTTCATCTTATTTAATAATGTGTATGTAGAGTCAAATCGATATTTATAAATTTCAGTACTATTTTTTGAAAAGTAGGTCATGTTGGTGTCCCATTCATGCAATAATTTTGCACCCATAAGGCGTGGATAATACTTGTCAACTATCAATTAATTGATTTGATTTTTTCAATATATTTAATTATAAATATTTTATTTTTTTCGAAAACATATAAAAAGAAGGAAAAAGAATTAAATATGTCCCTAAACTATGCAAAAATGTTTAGATATATCTCTCGTTTGAAGTTTGGTTTAGTTGTGTTCTTGTCGTCCAACTTTTCGCTCATATATACACTTATAGACGTTAGTTGCATTGTTGAAATTAACCAATTAATTTTTCTCTTTTTTTTAATTACCACGTGATGTTTATTTATATCTTAAAAATGAATATCTCTTTTAAATAAGATATCCGATCTGTAAATCATATCCGACCCAAGGTGGCCGGAAATTGAATCCCTCCGAACCAGATGTAAAATGAGATAATATTTGACATTTGAAACACAACTATCTTGGGGTAGTTTTGCTAGTTGTCTTGCCGGACCAGTGAGGCGTGTGGGTTGGTGTTTTGTCTGTTACCTTGGGGGGGGGGGTGTTTGGAGCTCGTGGTGGTCGGAGCTATTTGGTGGTTGTTTGTCCGTGGTTGTGCCATTCAGTGAGCTCATTGGAGCTCTATTGTTTGCTCATGGTTAGAGCTCGAAGTTCACCTTTAATGGTGTTTTTCTTTTAGGAGAAAGTGGTGGGTTTGGTTGGAGATGACGTTTCTCCGACCAAAGAAATTTGGGTTAGATATGATTTGTCGGCTTATGTGAAATATCCACCAAAGAAATTTGGATGGGATAGGATTTACGGGTGGAATGTCCTATTTAAAAGAGGTGTATTCATCTTTTAATATAAATAAATGACATCCGGTAATTAAAAGGGATTGTGACAATTTTATTTGTTATTTAAAGAAAAGAAAATTGAGTTGGTTATTTTCAGCTAAACAACTAACGTCTACAAGGACATATATGGGTGAAAAGTTAGACGGCAAGGGCTTAAATGAGCCAAACTTCAAACAGAGATATATTTAAATATTCTCGCATTGTTTAGGACATATTTGACCTTTCAGTATCACTAAATTGATAAGAACAAGTATGTCGTACTAATTCACCTGCTTTGAAAAAGTTCTAGCAATTAGAGTTTATAATATCTTAATAAGGTCATTAAATTATGAAAAATTTATCTAATGAGACTATTGAATTTTATTTTGTAATCATATCACTAAATTTAAGGCTTTTATTTTTAATTACATTTATTTTTAAAATAATTTGATATAACAAAATAAATTATTTTATATCTCATGTAAATATAGACCTAACAAAGAAAAAATGATTATGCTTCTTCTTCTCCTTTTTTTTCTTAAAAAAAATTATCATTAAAGTAAATTCAAAATAACAAATATATTATTTTATATGGTGTGTAAACATCAAATGTATTGCTCTCAAATTTATCGATATCCAGTAACCAGTACTTATATATAAGTGGGGATACCAAGCAAGTCATAGTTAACATGTCTGTCTCGCAGATATGTATATATTTATTTTTTTTCTTTCGTTTTAATTTATTTATTTTATTTTTTAATTTTTTATATATTTAAAAATTACGTAAAAAAAATTATAAAGCATGATAAATGACAACTTCAAATATTTTATAATTGCTTCTAAAAAAATTCATTCATTCATAAAATTAATTTAATCTGTCATATAAATTTGGAGATTTGTGCTATATAAATTGGGACAAAAAAATAACATATATTATTTATAAATTAGGTAAAAAAAAATTATACATTTCAATTATTAACAATATTTAAATATTTAAAAATTATAATAATATTTAATTAACTATCTGAACTCTATCTATATCACGTGAAATAAAACAAAAATATAACAAATATACTTTCGTCTAGTTTCATTATAAACTTGATAATGTTCAGGATCTTTAGTAATTTGTGACATTTTCTTTTTTTGGCATTTGATATTTATAATACTATGAGATTCATGAGATCCATTGGTCATAAGATTTTTTCTGAATGAATTAAATATAACAAATATAATTTTGTCTAGTTTCATTATAAACTTGATAATGTTCATGTGACATTTTCTTTTTTGGCATTTGATATTTATAAAGAAATTTTTTAAAATGTCAATATTTTAACATTTAATAGACACCATTATCAATATTTCTAATATTTAGTAACAATGTCAAAATTTTATTTTATTATGTATCTTATTTAAGTTTTTATTTAAAGAATATAATTGTTAACTAACAAAAAGGAGAAATTTAGGGAGAGAATTTTTTTAAAAAGGAACAATTGCTTAAAAGTCTCATCATTTATAAAAATTAAAGTAAACACAAATTCAAAAAAATAAACACAGAGAATCATTCCACTTGTTCATCAAATTTCTAGTATCGATTTTTAAATTTTCATTGATAATACTCAATTTATGTTGAAATGAATTCGATTAAATCGCGTTTTTTAAATTTGTCTTTTTTAAAATATTGTATCAACCTCAACAGATTGTAGTATTTTCATTATGTATGCTATTCTTTTTCTAGAATCATGTATCTTTCTTTAATCGTATTCATATGTAGTGACTAGATTATATTGGAATACAATCCGTAAATTTTTTGTAATACAAATAAAAGAAAAAAATATTTGGCAGTTATGTAATACAATTTTGATCACTAGGATACAATTTTAGTTTCACTATGCAAGTAAAATACCAATTTTAATTTAAATGGTAAAGTGAACACATAAAATACAAAATTTGTTGATATACAATTATGATGAAAACATAATAAAAAGAAATACAGACTTGTTGTAATTGAAATTGAGATTAAAATACGAAATGAGCACAATAAATACTCACATCAGTTGGAATACAAAATTGACTTTGTTGGTATATCATTATGACGAACACAAAAAAATACAAACTTTTCTGAATACAATGTGAGAGTTAAATACAAAATGATCACAGTAAAATACTCATCACAATTTGATATTCAATTCTAATTTGATTTGTAAAGTGAACACATAAATGTAAAAGTTTGGTATACAATTATGATGAAAACATAATAAAAAAGAAATACAAACTTGTTGTCATTGAAAATTTAGATTGAAATACAAAATGAGCACAATAAATACTCACTTCGGTTGAAAAACAAATGTGACTTTGTTGGTATACCATTATGATGAATACAATATAAAAAAAATAGAACTTATTTGTATACAAAGTGATATTGAAATACAAAATAAACAAATTAAAATACAAAATTATTGTCATTTGTGTTCTAAGTTTCAATTGTGATATTTGAAAAATAGAACAGTGTTGATTAAGTTGAATACCTCTAGTAGTTCTCTTAGATTCAGCCATTGGAGAGTGATCTAAAGTTTATCAAACCCAAAACGTGATTTCAACTACAAACAATAATTTTGAACGATTTAAACAAAAATAAAATCATAAAATAAATATTGAAAAACGGATAAAGACTCATATTTTAATTAAAGAGATTGTGTGAATATCTTTATAAATATATTTTTCTGGATAAAAAAGAAAGAAGAAGGGAGGCAGATTTTGAAGTGGAGAAGAATTGAAAGATGAAAATGTGAGAGAGAGAAAATATTTCATTTTAAAAAAAACATATGAGAGAGGATTAATTGGAAAATTTGTAATTAAAATGAGATAAAATACGAAGTAAATTAGAATATATAATCCTTTCTAAAATAATGACATTTTGACACTTTACTTATATTTATAAAATATAAAAAATTTTACTAATTAAGTTAAGTTATTTGAGCAATTTACCAATTTTTCCTATTTGGAATACTATGAGACTCACGAGATTCATTGGTCCAAATAAAAATAAGATTTTTTATGATTGAATTGCATCGTTTATCACGCTTCTTTAATTTATTTGAGGCCTTTATTTGACTTGGACAAAAATATCTAGTCTGTACGGTTATTTTCTCCGTTTAATAATAATTGTTTATTATTAATTTGATATTTTTTTTATTATATCATCTTTAAATATAATAAACGGAAAAAGCTCAAAAATACCCTTGAACTATCAGAAATAGCTCACATATACCCTTAAACTAAATTCTGGCTCAAAAATACCCTTCTGTTAAAGTATTGGGTCACTTTTACCCTTACTTTTAATAGAGGTGTGTTAAGTGCCACATGAACGCCACATAGATGCCACGTGGATGCCGCATAAGCACCAAACAACCTCACCTCCACATAGACTCATAAAATCTTAATTACTAATTTTACCCTCATTTCTCTAATAGATAAAATGTTCACCCATTCTTATTTCTCTAAAACATAATACGATTCTCCTTTCTTTCTCTTATACGATTTTCACTCTCTCTTATACGATTTCCCCTAGTGTTTCATAGATTTGCTCTCATGTTCCATCAAACTACTGCTCCCTACACTCCTCAGTCTAATGGAATTGCAGAAAGGAAAAACCGAACTTTAAAAGAAATGATGAAGGCATTACTTATAAGTTCAGGTTTACCATAGAACTTGTGGGGGGAAGCTATCCTTACAACAAATCAAATACTTAATAGAGTGCCTCACTCAAAGACAAATGTAATTCCATATGAGAAATGGAAAGGTAGAAAACCCAACTTGAAATATTTCAAAGTGTAGGGGTGTCTAGCCAAAGTCCAAGTTCCTATACCTAAGAGGGTAAAAATAGGGCCTAAGACTGTGGATTGTGTATTCATTGGATATGCCACAAATAGTAAGGCATGTCGATTTTTGGTTCATAAGTCTGAACATCCGGATATTCATGATAATACAGTAATGGAATCAGATAGTGCTGAATTTTTTGAACATATCTATCCGTATAAAATTAGACTTGAGTCATCTGGTGGGGGGTCTAAACAACCCAGAGAAGAACCAAAAGAGAATGAACCCAATGAAGAAAGTCCAAGAAGCAGTAAACGTCAAAGGACATCTACTTCATTTGGATTTGATTTTGTAACATTTCTTCTTGAAAGTGAGCCTTAAACATTCAAGGAAGCAATGTTGTCTAGCGACTCAACCTCTTGGAAGGAGGCTGTTAATAGTGAAATTGAATCAATCTTAAGCAATCATACTTGGGAGTTGGTTGATCTTCCTCCAGGGAACAAACCCTTGGGTTCAAAATGGATCTTTAAAAGGAAGATGAAAGATGATGGAACTATTGACAAATATAAAGCAAGACTTGTTGTCAAAGGTTTTAGACAAAAAGAAGGTCTTGATTATTTTGACACATACTCGCCAGTGACTAGGATTACATCAATTCGGATGTTAATTGCACTAGCTGCAGTATACGGTCTTGAAATTCATCAAATGGATGTGAAAACAGCCTTCTTAAATGGAGAGCTGGAAGAAGAAATTTACATAGAACAGCTTGAGGGTTTTGTAGTTCCTGGTAAAGAAAAGAAAGTGTGCAAACTTATTAAGTCACTTTATGGACTAAAACAAGCACCAAAACAATGGCATGCAAAGTTTGATCAAACCATGTTGTCAAATGGATTTAAGATCAATGAATGTGATAAATGTGTTTACATTAAAGATACTCCAAATCAGGAAGTCATTGTATGCCTATATGTAGATGACATGCTTATAATGAGCAAATACATTGCTAATATAAAAAGCTACAAAGCGTATGCTCGCTAGTAAGTTTGATATGAAAGATTTAGGAGTTGCTAATGTGATATTAGGAATTAAAATTCTTAAAACTCCTAACGGTCTAGCATTGTCTCAAACTCATTATATTCAAAAGATACTTGAAAAATTCAAATTTCTGAATTTCAAAAGGGCAAAGACTCCAATTGATGTGAACCTTCATCTTGCAAAGAATAAAGGTGAAAGTCAGTCTCAATTGGACTATGCTAGCGTATTGGGAAGCTTAATGTATGTCATGAATTATACACGACCAGACATAGCTTGCACTATCAGTAAACTGAGTCGATACACAAGTAATCCTAATCAAAATCATTGGTTGGCAATGAAGAGAGTTTTGGGATACTTAGATGACACTCAAAACTATTCTTTACATTACAACAAATATCCAGCCGTTCTTGAAGGATATAGTGATGCAAATTGGATTACTGGGTCAACTGAAACAAAATCCACAAGTGGATACGTCTTTACTATTGGTGGAGGAGCAATATCTTGGAAATCATCCAAACAAACATGTATAGCTCGCTCTACAATGGAGTCTGAATTCATTGCTTTAGACAAGGCAGGTGAAGAAGCTGAATGGCTCCGGAATTTCTTAAAAGATATTCCATTTTGGCCCAAAGCAATGGCCCCTATATGCATACACTGTGATAGTCAAGCTGCAATAGGAAGGGCTGGAAGCATTATGTATAACGGCAAGTCTCGTCACATAAGACGAAGACATAACTCTGTGAGACAGCTACTCTCTAGTGGAATTATCACAATTGACTATGTGAAGTCAAAAGATAATGTGTCGGATCCACTTACAAAAGGCCTAACTCGAGAGGGAGTTGAGAAATCATCGACGGGAATAGGACTATGGCCGAGAACAAGTCATCGTGGCGGTAACTCTACCTAGAAGACTGGAGATCCCAAGATCTAGGTTCAAGGAGATAAAACAAAGTCATTGATGACGGTTCAACATTGTCAAAAATTATTTTATGGTTCATTCTCATGATGAGACAATGTTTAGTAACCAGGATAAAGACATAAGGACTTTTTAATGGTTTCTAAGTTTGATACAGGGAATATCAAATGGTGTATCTATGGGATAACACATTTAGAAATCACCTATGTAAGTGTGAAGTGTAAGCCGCTTCAAGGAGAATCCGGTAAGGCCAGTTCTTTAAGCACTTACTATCCGAGATATGTTCATGGCTGAAACGAACAAAACAATGAGAACTAAGAACAGTTCAAGGGTTGATTGTGTGACATATGTTGTCTAGGTATACACCAAAGTTCAACGGTTAAAAGATATCAAATCTATCAATTGATCGAGTATATCCGATATATGTTCACTACGGAAAGTTTAAAGGGAAACCTACTTATCCAGATGCGATTAACCTTTACCTACAAGACACACAAGTTTTTTCATGCATATGTTTTAACAATAGCCTTCCCCGTTCATGTGGAGGATTGTTGGGTTTAGCAAGTGTGAATGGAAAAGAAAAGAGAGAATATGAAAAGTGAGGGAACTATTTTGGAGGGAAAATGAAAAGTCATTTGCAAAGTGCAAATGAAAAGTCATTTCTCCCATATCGGCAAAAGAAAGGGAAATTGTTGTCCTTATGTAAGGAAACACTTCCATTACTTCTTAAAGAGCTAAGAAGAAGATGCCCCCTCGCGCCGTCGTCGTCGTCGCTCGCTCGGCTTCGGCTTTGGATGTGATTGATTGATAAATTTTTTGGACAAAATTTATTTAATCAGTTTTTGTTAAATCAAATAAATCCTATTAATATTATCTCAATTTGCGGGTAACGATAACATTCCGAAAAGTTGTTACTCTTTCCGAAAAGTCGTTACTTTCTGAAAAGCCGTTATTTTCCTAACAGACATATTTTTCCGAAAAGTTGTTATTTTTTCCAAAAGACACAACTTTCTGGATAAAACGGGTCTGAACAGATTTCTCTGAACAGACACGTTTCTTGCTGAAAATGGCTATAAAAGGAAGTCAATTTTCATTTTTTCAAACACTGAATTTTTCCTGCTCTGCATAAATTTTTTCTCTCAAACAAATCAAAGTGTCGATCGACTGAGTCTATGTGACTTGTTGATGTTCTGCAGTTCGCTGAAGTTAAAGAAATTTGAGGTACCGCTATTTCTTTAACAGGATTAATCCGTTTTATCTTGGGAGAAATTAGTCCATAACCTCGGGTACAGTGAGGGGATTAATTTTCTTAAGGAGACATGGTAGTTTCTGTGGACTCGGATTACTTTTTGTATTCTATTATACTTTCTGTTTCATCTTATTCTGTTTCTGTTTTATTTTGGGCTAACCTTATAATACAGGTTGATTAACAAAAACATCCAGCAAAACTTCCAAGAACATATACACTTACACATAGTGATATTACATGTAAACTCACTCTTGCTGTCTCTCAAACCATCAATAACTCTCAGGTAATTTTTTTGTAATATATAATAATGAGTTTACAGTTAAATATTAAGGCAAAATGATCTGGGAGGCCTTTGTAGTCGGCTCAGATTGTTTAAATTGAACCCTTCTACTCACTTCTTAGTAGTTTTCTACAAAATTGTACAAGATGTTAAAAGTAAATCAAACGACAGTCTGATGCACAAAACATCTCATATTAGGTTGAGTGTCTGTCGTAATGCAAGCATTAGTGGCGACTAGAAGTAGTAGTTGATAAATTTATGACAAGATTTTTCTTTGATGTGCAGTTAGAAGGATGGTATAATAGATTGCAAAGGGATGAAGTGGTTGCAGAATGGAAGAAAGTTAAAGGGAAGATGTCACTTCATGTTCATTGTCACATTAGTGGAGACCATTTCTTATTAGACTTTGTTGCTAGGCTCAGATACTACATTTTCTGCAAGGAACTCCCTGTGGTAAGTTTTCATAGTAAATGTGTCCTTTAACTTGATCTTGGTTAACATTTATGTCCTCCAACTTTGAGTATGCATAAGTAGACACTTAAGCTTGTATAAACTTGAACAAGTAAACACATGTGTCCTACTTGACATCCTACGTGGTAATTTACGTCTTACATGACATGCTATGTATATTATGTCATCGTAGGACATGTGTGTTTAAGTTAAAGCAAAAAGTCTCACATTTGTGGTTAATGAGATGGGTTGACTCCTTATAAGGATTTGAGTAATTCTCCTTCCTTTGAGCTAGCTTTTTGGGTGTGATTTAGGCTCAAGACCTAATTTCACATGGTATCAGAGCATGACCCATCTCACCCAATGTTTGGGTTCCTAAAAATATATAAAAATTGCCCCAAAAATGCCGACACACCAGATGTTAAACACTAGGCGTGAGGTGGGTAAAAAATTGTTCATGCACCAGATACTAAGCAGTGGACGCGAGGTAGGATGTTAAAGCAAAAAAGTCTCATATTGGTGGTTAATGAGATCAATTGACTCTTTATAAGACTTGCACATTAATCCTCCTCACTTTGAGCTAGCTTTTGGGTGTGAGTTAGACCCAAGACTTGATTTCACAGTTTACTTGTTCAATTTTATACAAGTTTAAGTATTTATTTAGGAATAATGCACAAGTACCCCCTCAAGAAATCTCAGAGACACACTTATACTATACTAAGGTCTTATTACCCCCTATAACTTATTTTATTAATAATTTTCTATCTCTTTTCGGCCTACGTGGCACTATCTTGAGGGGGTACTTGTGCATTTTTCCTTAATATACACATCAAAAGTTGGAAGGCTCATATGCGAGCTGAGATCAAATTAAAAAACATGTTTAATTATCTATTATGCCGTAAATTAAACTAATCATGTAAGAAATCTTTATATTATCAGTATATATAACTAACACTATTCTTTTTGAATATCTACTAGGTTTTGAAGGCATTTGTTCATGGAGATGGGAATTTGCTAAAGAATTACCCAGAGTTGGAAGAAGCTTTGGTCTGGGTACATTTTCACTCAAACATACAAGAATTCAACAAAGTAGATTGTTGGGGTCCTTTAAAAGAAGCATCTTCACTATCTTCTACTACAACTACTAATTCATCATCTAGTGAATTAGGTGATATTCAAATGGATAATACAAGCAATAGCAATTTTGATTTACCACAGCCATGTCAAGGGTCTTGCACATGTTGCTTCCCCTCAACAAGGAAAATCTAAAGAGCGTTTAATATTGAGAATGTTGAATGTAAGGTGAAATTGCGTAATAAGACTTTTAACTAGCTTAGTGAATCAATTGAATTGATTCTGTATTGGTCTACAAACTTTACAAGATTGATGTATTTTGCTGTCATTGTATGTTAGAACTAGAAAAAAAAATATTAGTAGTAATTCTTTTATTCTAAATGTAAATATTCAAGTGTCCCTTGGTTAAGAACCAAAATAGCCATTTGGGGATTGTGCACCAAATTACCCTTCTATCACTTTTTGTTTACTCAAAACACTTCTAAAAAAGCACAGTATAACTCAATTACATTCCACCTTTCAGAATCATCTCATTGTAGGAAACAGAAAAGAAAAACCTTATTTACAAGAGATCAAAAGTTCGCGTAAAATTGAAAGTTCCCGAAAAAACTCTCTCCCTCCCTCCCTCCCTCGCTCTCTCTCTTATTTACAGAACGCCCGAAAGATATTAATGAGGAATAATTAACATCTCTAACTGTACACTTTTTGATCTATTCACAGAATAATCACACTCTTTAAGTCTAATACATGTTATTGAAAGATGAAGGATACCAACGTCGGTTACAAGTATCTCTCATCAAACAGATCAAAAAGGCTCCTCTTTACTGCTTGTGCTTCGTGAGAAAACAACGTTAAGGGGTAGTCAGAAATAATTACAACGGAGTCACCTAATCTGTGTTCTGCCGAGAGAAGATGCCCCAATTTCAGACTCGGTGTTCTGCATTAGACAATGTCATTCACATGTGAGATGTCGTAAAACGCTAAGATGCTAAATAAGTTTGTAAGTTAACTATAACTATCCTTTTACAGATGTTTTACCTGAGATTTAGGAGAAGGGAAGACATTCCAGAACCGAAGTGTTTCATCTCCTGCTCCGGTCACAATCATCTGCAAAGATGATACTTACCAGTTAGAAACATAAGAGCAGAGAAAATAAAGCTGCTGCTGCTGCAACTAAGAGACAAGTAAACAAAAATAAATAGTAAAGATTGACCATATCTTAGCTACCTGTCCGTCTGGAGATATGGCAAGATATAAGACTCTATACGTATGGCCAGTCAGAGTAGCTATCTGCGATAATAAAGAAAAATAACACATAATGAAGCTAGTACAACATGATATGTCTAAAAATAATGTATATTCATATACCTTGGTCAACGTAGGATACCTCCAAAGTATTATTTGATTTTGCGAGTAACCATGAGTGCTGACTAAATCATTTGCGTTTTTCGACCACACAAGATTGCAAACCTGTCACAATATCAGATGAGTTAGTATATCTTAGTAGCCATATTTAGTGGCCCTTGTAAATCTAAACATTCAAAACGACATGATTACATGTACAAGTATCTCGCACAATCCCGTAATTTTTTGTAACCCCCCCCCCTTTCCATCTCCCATTTTTGTTTGCCCTCCCTCTCGTTCATATTCAAAGATTTCTGAAATTTCAGCAACTCTTCAAACTGTTAGCTGTTTAGGAACTATAACGCAATCAACAGAATGTGTGTAACTGAAAAAAAAAACTTGATAATGTTTCCAGGGTTTTGAAAAATTCTCAGGTTCTATGTGCATTTGTCTCTAATGCTATACCTGTAGGAGGGCCTATACTATCGACAACACAATTATAGTGCTGTTTGTCTTGTGCACAAACAAAATTGATTTGTGGGAAAGGTCATAGAGCAGGAAATTTGAGACAAACAAGGATGGGCGGGGGAGGTCAAAGAGGAGTATTATGATGGTTTGATTAGTCCAATAGCAATGTGTAAGGAATAAATTTGAGAACACCTCTCTCTTAAGAAAATAGGAGGACTGGATAAGCAGGATAAAGTGCAGTAACAGAAACAACCGTAATGTTGTCATTCACATACAAAATAATTAAAACGGAGTATTAGATATGACAGAGTGATGTCCACATTACTGTTCAGTGAATCAATTAGAAAGGCAGAACCTAGTTTTGAATGGTTTAAAATGTTCTTGGAGATCACAACGTGATGACATGCTAGGTAAGCCATGGTAGTGACAACAGTTTCAATCCCAGCTAAAAAAGTGAGCCCACTTGCTCCAACCTTAGTAAACAGCATTAACTTGGCAACCTGTGTTGTGGGGTGAAAGAGTTGCCTAATGAATTAAGTTGAAGTGCATGCAAGCTGACTGGATGGATGTATGCGCATGAGGACGTGTAAGATTTAAACAAATTTCGCACACGAAGGTGAATAAATTCTTGAAAAAACAGAATTACCCTATCCAAGGGAATATAGTAGACTTTACTGGCACACGTTCTTCAAAAAATAAAAAATCAAACTAATTTCTGATCCAAATGCCATGGAATAATCAGAAAAGAAGTTGAAGGGCATGATAGTTCTTCTGATCACATAACTTAGACGGCATAGTATTTTCTTTCGGAAGATAGATAAAATTTACTGACAGGTGTGATTTATTTAATAAAAAAAGCATGATCTAGACAGGCAGAAATCTAAAAGAGGTAACCGGTATATGTAATCATAGGGAAATACCTGACTGCCAGTGTCCATGCAGCTGAGGTGTGTATTAGTGGCTGTGTTCCAGAATCGAATGCAACGATCAGCTGTGCCACCACCAGAAGCTAGAAGTCCGTGAAGGTGGGGGGACCATGCAATCGCCTTTACAGCAGCAGTATGCTCACAGTATTTTAATATAGGTTGTGTTGAATGGTTGTTCCACACGAAAAGCTGGTCATGAAGATTTATATGAGAAACTGTAACCAAGAGCTTAAGGAGAAGAAAAATATCACTCAGCAAGTATCATGATAAGAACAACTTGATTCTGGTAATTAACCACATACTCTGTTATCATTCCCACCAGAAGCTAATTGACGGCTATCGGGAGACCATTTGAGCCCACAAACCTGAAAAGAAGTAATTGCTTATCAAGATGCCGACAGAAGTGAAACAAAAAATCTGACAAGAACGACTTAAACAATGAGAAGCAAGAAGGAAGTCTGACCTCTGACTTGTGACCACTCAGCTTACTGACATAATCATCTTGAGCTCGTATGTCTCGCTGAAGAATACTCTTGTCCCGGCTTCCTGAAGACAACTGGGAGAAGCTCCAAGATAGCGCACCAACTCTTAAACGATGTCCCTCCATTGTTCTTGTCATCTTACCTTGAGAGGCATCCCATAACTATGCCAAATGAGATTTGAACATCAGTTAACCACATAAACAGAGAAGGTAATATGACATAATCCTATATTCTTCATCCAATAGAGAGGTTCTAAATAAGTTTTCATGTCAAATAGTAAACTGATTTTCATGCAATAGATTGTGCATGCAACAACAACATACCCAGTATAATCCCACAAAGTAGGGTCTGGGGAAATAGATTGCACATAAATAAAGAAAAATAAAAAACCCAATTTATTAGAGCAGCGGAGTTAATGTTAGCTTTAGGATGCCCATATTCATTGGATTGAGAAGAAAATGAAAAGAAACAAGAAGTGTATGGAACGACAATCAGGATAACAAGCCTAAGCATTTCAAATAATTTTTTCCATGGAATTTATCTTGAGTCGTAAGGTTTGTTTGTGATAGACTTCATTCATAATATACCACAATATGACAACTTCACTACGAATGTATTGAGAAGTTTTTCTTTTATATCAATAGAAAAACTTGAGATGCAAATTCCAAATATTTCTAAGAGAACAGCCTCACAAGCTCTTCAAGTTTTATGCTACTTCATTTTGTTGGATAAATTAGCTTGTAGAATTAACATATACAGAGAAGATCGAGATAAAAATCAATTTAGTGAGATTAAGGCATTTTATGTATATTACAGTACAACCAGTTCTAGGACAAACAGCTTTTTATTTATTTTAATAAGCTGTTGAGAGAGACTATGCTTTTAACGTAAGGATGTGTAGTTGTGTAGTCCTAATTAACAGAAAAAATCTAAAATATTTCGAGAATAAGTAATTGGCCCCTGTAAACAGTTCTCTTTCATATAAGAACACAAAACAAGATGAACAAAATAAGCATACCAGACCTGAACTTTCCCATTACTTGTTCCAACAGCAAGATGTGTACCTCGCTGTGCCCACCCAACTGAAGTAACATTATCATCATTTTCCAAGTCGCACAACTTCACTACCTGCAGTAGGCATTCAACAGAAAAAATTGTGTTCATCAGATAGATGCATTAGTCTAGCAAAAGTACATAAATAATCTCCATCTACGAAAAAGTTAACGAAGGCAAAAGCCTCACCTTGCCATTAGATGCATGCCATAAATATACAGAGCTCCCCAATCCCACAGCTAACACATTCTGTGAAGACCAGTCCACAAGATTTAGATAAAAGTCGTCTTGCAATGCAGGGGCATCCAGTACCTAGCAAGAACCCACACAAGCACCATCATAAACCTTCTCACACGGTAACAAAATAACAACTTTATCGAATCCTAAAACAGAGAATATTCAAGAACCCAATAACAAAGAAAAGAGGAAACAAGGTGGTGATGTAGGCGGCCGCTGAGGGGACTAACATATAATAATAAGTATCATTCCATGAGCTCACACTAATTAATCTAGCTGAAACTCGAACTTAAGACGCCCAAATTCTACACTTCACTATCCACACAAACATCCTACTAATAATTATCATCCGAAAAACTCAAACAAATTACTCCCTCCGTCCCAACTTAAGTGTTTACTCTTTCTACCTGACGAGTTTTAAGATAGATTTAAAGAACTACACACATCAATAATTTAACACTACAAGATTCAAAAATATCTCTTTAATTTCTTAAACTCCGTGTTCAATCACAAGATTCAAAAGTTTCTCGAATTCAGTCAAGCTAAAACACTTAAATTGGGACGAAGGGAGTACCTTATAAGGCGATTTCGGAATTTTATGGGGAACCTTAACAGGACTAGTACTAACACCACGCATCTGGTCATCAAACTCATAAGGCAACAAAGAATCCAACCTTTGTCTTGTCTCCGTTTTATACCTAAAAATATTACAATTGGGTCTCTTCAAATTCCTCCCATTCCCACGAACACCCTTCTCCGGTGTGACTGGATTCACTACATTACCCGAATCAGGCCCAAACAACGCAGTACGAAGAAGAGAAGTATACCCATTATTAGAATCCTCCGTATTACAAGTCTTAGGCGACAATGGCAACCCAAAAAGCGCAAAATTAGATGAAGTTCTGCTAGGTATGAAACGGTCACTGTAAATTGAACGTGAAGGGGAAGGATGGTATGAATTGAAACCCGGGATTAAATTAGTCTTAGATGGAGTTTTGGGGTTCATATTGGAATTGGGATCAAAGGGTGTTTGAGGTTCCACGGAATTTGAGCTCGGATTCTCCATAGATGATTCTTGAAAACCCTAGAAGATGATGATGATGATGAAGATGAAGATGAAGAAGACGAAATATTTATTTTTTATTTTTTCTTCGGAAATAAATATTTTCCCGGGAGAAATAGGAACAGAAGTTGAGGTTTTGCGGGAAATTTTTTGTGGGTCCCATAAAGTGCACCATATATAAATTTTAATTTTTTTCTACTTTGTTAGGAAGGTATAATAACAAATTTTTATTAGGGAAAGTAAAATTGCCAAATTTTATTTTTTGCAAGTTACTAATATATATTTTTTCCTACTAATTTCTCATGTTTTGCTTATTTTTAAGTATTTTGAAAAATGTTTTCAAATAGATTTATTTTTCTTAAATTTAAGGAAAAAAAGAAATTTATATGTGTAGTCAGTAATAGAAAATTTTCGAAATTCTCTTTCAATCTCGCTGCTTCGACTTCTAATCGTGACTCGGGATCCAATCTTAACTTGATAAATGACTCCCAATCTTGATTCAAAACTCCACCTCGACTCGTCATCTTCTTGAATTGGGATCGAAAATTGTGTCCTGAGTCAAAAGTCTCGATCAGGATTTCGATCAAGATCGACAACGAGAGTCAGATTTAGAATAGAAAGTTGGGTCTCGAGTTTGGGTAGGCATTGATAGGTTGGATTCTACGTCTCGAGTTGAAGTTCAAACTCGTGTTTTGGATCGAGTCAGAATTCGAGACTTTACCTAACTCTGGACCCCAATTTTGACTTCGAATCTGCTTCTCAATCCTAGTCCTCATCCATTATAAGTAGTAATATTTATTAATTACTTATAACGTTTATAAATTTACATTTTTGTACAATAATATTAAGAAAATTAGATATTTCCAACTAAATTAGATAAAAGGCTAAATCAACATTCTTTTGCTTGTTATGACAAGTATACATATATTTCGATCAAAATATAGAATTATTTTTCCATTGAAATTCCTTCAAAACATATTCATCTTCAAAATGTATATGTATATAAGGAGATAAATTAGATTTTTTTCTATAACCATGATACATCAGCTTACAGGCGCCTCGATTAATATTATGGAGCAATAACAATCAAGAACATGACAAATGTAGCAACAAATGCAGAATTAAGAGTACTAAGCCCAGAGGCTGATGATGATGAACCATCTTTAGCCTGTAGAACGTTAACCGCGACCTTCATCCCTTGTTCGCAATGATTATTAACTCCACAAAAATACCATTTTTTTCTCAGAGTTTTCAAATCAATCACATCATTTCCAGAAGTTAAGGATTCAACGTTAGCACCAGGTACACAGCTCTGGAAGGCAGCTAGATCTGCTTTGTATACATTGTGTGCTCCTTCCTTGTACTTAAATACTGCACCCATAGATTAAACGAGTTTTAACTTTTATATACGAACAGTGTAAAAAAAAAAAAATTATGTACCCGTTATATGTAATATTATATGGCAAAGCATATAGTATATAAAAATTATACAATAAAAAGTTAAAAATACTGAACCAAAGAAAAGTGGGCCACCTATTACAACAAAGAAGCTATGTAACATACTGCAATAATTGTTAAAACTATAATATAAATAATTTTTTAAAAAAATAATTACACATAATATCCTTCATAAAATTAAGTGGAATTAGTATAATAAAGAATAAAGTAAATTACTAGTACTTACTTGTAACAATAAATTAAAGTGATTATTACAAAATTCCTGTTAATATCACTATCACTATAATAAAAGAGGTATTTAGTGATTATATTTTTTGCAATATTGTCATAAAAACATATTTAGCGATAATTGAGTTAATATCATTATTATATGCGTTAATATAGAGTGTTGGTTATATATATATATATTGCCCTTAAATATAATATAACTACAATTATATTATTATCACTAAATAATTGTCGCAAAATCTTTTATTAGTTATAATAATTTACTTTCATATATCCTAAAAAAATAAGACATAACTTGAGTTGCACAGACTCTTCACTTTCAGTGCTTTACCCGTGCCAAATTCTTCAAAAATATATACTACTGAGAGAATCCAACACACACTTTTAAAGATTCCGAACGACATATAACATAACATATACTAAGAGTGTAAATAACATACTGAGTTTATCTCCAACATGAAACTCTTTACTCTCAGCCCATGCATTGTAGTCAAATTTAAGTTTCCAACCTTGATCATCCCCAACAAAATGGTCTGTTGACATAATTGGAACAATAACCATGTTAACAACAATAAGTGAAACCAACAAAGCTTTCAAAGCCATTTTGAAATAATTATTTTTTGAAAGTTTTCTTTTTTTTGTTGCTACAATTGTTTGTTTAGAAGCATATTTATAAGATGTTAAAATTGGGAAGATAGCCGGCTAATAAACGGCAAGGCTACTTTGCCTAGGGCGTTTATCGGCTATAGTATTATTTGTTGTTGTTATTATATTATTTTCATTTTTATTGTATTTTTATTTCGTCTATGTTTTGATATATTTGAATTGAGAGTCTATTGAAAACAGTTTTTCTATTTTCATAAGATAAGAATAAGACTGCATTTACATTACCCTACTCACAAGCAGTGGTGGAGTCAAGATTTTTAATAAGGGGGTTCAAAATTCGTAGAAATAGACTCACGGAGTAGCCGAAAGGGGTTCAACATCTATTATATATATATATATATATATATATATATATATATATATATATATATATATATATATATATATATATATATTAGTTTAACCATGTATAAATAGTATAATTTTTTATCGAAGGAGGTTCGGATGAACCCCCTTACACCAAAGTGGCTCTACCCCTGCTCACAAGGTTGATGTCTTTCTTTCAATTTTTAATTTCGTATCGAGTTAAACTATATCATATTAACCGATTAAGTTACATTTTATTTATTTATTATAATGATAGTATCAATCTTAAACTAGAATATATAGAGTGTGTATTTTGGTTTTGGGGAAATGTAGAAATTACTTGGTCAAATATATATATATATAATATATATATATATATATATGTTTTACTGTTTTTTCAGCTTTTATATTGCCGAATGCCTCGATAGTGCATATTTCATTCGGTGGCCAGTTTTTTTAATTCTATGCTATGTTTGACATCTCCTATTTCCGTTTATCAATAAAAATAGATGATACGAAAAAATCAACTAGTGTTTTGTCTAAGCTAATATTTGAACTTTAGACCTCAAAGTTGTTGTCTGATTAAGGTCAAATGCATATATTCTTTGCTTCGGTTATTTGTTGTTCCTAGTATTATTTTTTGGGATAATTGTATATAATAGCAAACTAATAACCTAAAATAAATGGAGTAGCTAGGGTTTGATTTAATTGTGCTCCATAGCAAACATTTGCAAAAAATTGGCAGGCGCCTCTCTCCCAAATATCTCGCTCGCCACTCTCCTCAAATCTCTCGCTCGCTTCCTCACTTTTTTATACAAACACAAGTGTATAAAAATTATTTCTAATTGTACAAAGCAGAGGAAAATGTATAAATACATATATTTTTGTTCCCCTCTCTCCCCTCTTCCAGATCTCGCTCGCCACTCTACCAAATCTCGCTCGCCACCCTCGCCTTTCTCACTTATACAAACAGAAGCGAAATGTATAAATTGCGTTTTTGTTTGTATAAAGCGTGAGAAAATTGTATATACACATGCAAGTATATATATTTTCGTCCTATACACTTATAATTATACAATAAAAATACTCTCCTGCCAGTTTCTTTTGCCTTTCTCTCTTTCTCGTTTTATACAAATTTCAAATTGTATCTAATTTCTCTTTCTCGTTTTATACAATTCGATTCAATTGTATATTCCTTGTCAAGTCTCTTTTGTCTTTCTCTCTTTCTCATTTTATACAAATTCAAATTGTATATAATCGTTCTATTCACTTATAATAATACAATTCGTTTTATACACTTCGTTTTTATACAGTTCTCTTCCCAAGTGTCTTTCTCTTTCTCGTTTTATACATTTCGTTTTATACAATTTGCTTCAACTGTATATGTATAGCGAATTATACAGTTTCTATGTTTGCTATGGAGCGCAATTATGCAAACTTTGCTATAGCATACAAATATAAATTTTTTATTTGTTATATGTGAAAGTTGGCCTTATTTTTTTCGTTACATTATTTCAACATTTTGCTTTTCAAAATATACCTAATTTGACATACTTTATTTGAGACGAAGCTCTATCAGAAACAAGTCATCCAACACCGATACAATTAGATCAGATACTCTAAGAACTACTTTTGCTAGAAAAACATCCAATTGTAATAAGGGCAAATTACAGAAATCACATACTTTTAAGGCAAAAATACAATCTATCCCTTAAAAGTTTATAGTTACAAAAATCCCTCAAAACGGATACAGTAATATAAGCGTTGATACATTAATCTAATGCGCGACATACATAAATTTGATGTGCGAGATACACTAATCTGATTTGCGAGATACACTAATCTCATGTGCGAGGTACATTTTATACATGATACACTAATCTGATGCGCGAGATACACTAATCTCATGTGCGAGGTACATTAAACATGATACACTAATTTGATGTGCGAGATACATTAATTTGATACGCGAGATACACTAATTTGATGTGCGAGATACAATAATCTGATACGTAAGGTACATTTTATACATGATACACTAATGTGATGCGTAAGATACACTAATGTGATGCGCGAGATACATTAATGTGATGCGCGAAAATAGAAAATTTTAAAAATTTGTAAAACTTATAGGAGATAATGGTAATAAGTAAGCTAAAAGATCGGATTTACATAATTAATCCTTGTAATATTGGTAGCTATCGGCCCATAGTATTGGTAGCTATTGGCCCATACTAGTAATTTTTCCTTGTATTAATAGCTTGTTTTAAAAAGAGGTTTATTATTAATAAAAGGAAAATTTACGTAAATGTACGTTTCGACCATATAATTTACCAACATGATTGAAGTATACATTATTGATACACTTTGATTGTATGTATATGTTATATCTATATGTATATTATTTGTATTACTCCTATCCTTTATCCATATGTGGGCTCAGACGTATATGACTAAACTAAAAGTTTTTGTTTATGTCTAAAAAAATGCCAAAAAACTAGACCAAATTTGCTATTACTACTATTACTATTACTATTATTATTATTATTGTTATTATTATTACTATTATTGTTATTATTATTGTTATCTAGACTAAATTATACAAATAAAAGTGTCAAATCTGAATTTTGTATTCTTACCAACGGATACATGTAATTATCACAATTAAAAAACCCGTTACATAAGTTTTGGAGAATTATAGTTCATACATTCACTATAGAATTATTACACTAATAATTGCATGAAAGTAAGTTGCATGTCTAAATTATACTTGTCTTGTTGTCCATATTTGAGTTTGACGCATATTTTAAAATAATAAATAAAAATGCAATTTAGAGGTTCTTATAAAGTTTTTGTAGAATTTTTTTAGATGCTCCAGGGTAATAGATTCATGTTCTAATACACAAGAAAAATCAAGAAAATCGCTTAATTTCTTAACAATGATTTGTTAATGCGAAAATATGTTTAAAAAAATGGTGGGAGTATATGTGGTGCTTCCCAAATTCATTACGGATGTTCTCATAATGTTTCTTTTCAGAAATTTCTTTTGGGTGCTCCGAGGTGTCAGATCCATGGGCTAATACACACGAAAAAACTAAGAAAGACGTGTAATTTCTATAAAAAAAAAACGTCATGTAAATGTGAAAATATGCGTTAAAAGAATGGTGTGAGTATACATGATATTTCCCAACTCATCATAGAGGTCCTCTTAAAGTTTTTCCGAAATTTATTTTGAGAGTTTCGAGGTGCCAGATCTATGGGCTAGAAAAAACAAAAAATTCACATAATTCCTAAAAATGGCTTGTAAATGAAAAAATATGTGTTAAAAAGGGTGTGAGTATACGTGATGCTTCCTCAACTCATTACCGAGGTCCTTATAAAGTTTTTTCAGAATTTTTTTCGGGTGCTCCGAGACGTCAGATCCATGGATTAACACACTAAAAAAAAAAAAGTCGAGTAATTTCTAAAAATGGCTTGCAAATACAAAAATATGTTATAAAAATGGTGTGAGTATACGTGATACGTGATGCTTTCTCAACTCCTTAGGAAAGTCGTCATAAAGTTTTTCCAGAAAACAAATTTTGGTGCTCCGAGGCACCAGATCCATAAGCACCCAAAGGACTCCATATAAAATAATAAAATCATCTCTTAATTTTTTTAATCTGAACAAATAAAAATAGACATCTAGTATAAGTATAATGAACACGTAAAAATTGACGAAAAGAGTTTTAATTAGTTGCTACCATGCACTTATATGGTTCATGTTATTAGTGTGGACTGTGGAACAAGAACATACCTATAATTTTCCGTAATGTTTATGATATGTCTGTTAAACATATAAATCATGCTTTTCTCCCTATTTCAAATTATTTACGTATTTAATATATTAAAGTGTGTTTGGGAAAGTTTATAAATTGCTTATAAGTATATTTCTAATTGGACTAATTAACTCTATATGCCTAAATTAATCAAAAAAATTTATACATTAAGTGTTTATAAATCAAAATAGCCCATAGTTATAATATGAATGTTATCTATACTATCTACTAATAGAATGAATATTCATATATATATGGCCATATCATCATACCTATATGTCTACTTGTTTTTTATTTTAATGAGTTATAGCGTAAAGTCTAAAAGAGTAATCAAGAAAATACATTTCTTCTGGAATATGAAAATTTGAATTGTTAAAATCCACGGGAAATAATTTTGTGTGACCCTTGTTCTCTTCTCTATACTCTCTATGTGGCACCGTCTCAAAATTATAATTTATCGTGATTTCTAAAAATAGATATCTCAATTATTTATCAATTATAAAGTTCAAGATAAAATTTTATTTTTCATTTTATCCTTCAAGTAATTATTCTTGAAAAAGGTAAAACGCCTCAATTATTAAAAGATATAGATAAATAAGTAAATATTAAATAAAGAGAAATTATTATATACATCATAATTGATATTTTTTCAAATGATGTATAAAAGATAAACACGATAAATAATTTGAGACGAAAAGAGTACCGACAGTAAACTCTTATCTTTTTCAAATTTAGTTAGCTCCATGATACTTATTTCCTCATGACTCATTTCAAATGAACTATGTTAATTCAATTATATACATTGATATTGTGTCAAATTTTATTTGCATTATAATACGTCATATTCTTTCTTTTTTTGAAAAAAAAAAAGATTATTCGATTTTGACATGTATTAGTGATTGTATATATACGTGCTATGATTATTCTTTTTTAAGCTAGTTCTATTTTGTCTATAAAAAGTTATTGTTAAGTTGAAGTAACTTATCAATGTAGTCTACGAATAATTGGAGACAAAAAGAATCTTCTGACATGGTATTACTTTACTTATACAATATATACATACAATATGATTGAATAATTGACCAATGCATATATATAAAATAAAATAGGTAATTATTTTCTTGTTGGACAGAAAACGTATAAACGCCCAATCTTACAAATATGAGTGAAATACGTACACTTTTAAATTGTTGTCAAGTTTAGAAGTATTTTTCAAATTTCTCTCGACTTTTTAGAGTCTCATACTTTTGGAAGAGTTCGAGTCTACTTGCTATGTCCTGTGGTAGATCGAGAATGTATCAGAGTTTAACTAGTCATCTAGAGACGTATTTTTACGATTACAAAATTAATAATTTGAGCCAAGTTTAAGAATGTTTGCTATACTTTTCTCTTTCTTCTTATGATCACTTGAATACAACTGCAAAATAGAAGCCATAATTTAAAATTTATGGGTTCAAAATTCTAATTCTATAGATTGATAATTTATATATATTCAATAAATTTAAAATTTATACCAAAATTATTATATTCAACTGAACATTTAATCAACACATTAAATTCGCACCTAAATACAAACCGTACAAGCAATAATTCGAGTTATTTTTCGAACATGTGGAGAGGTACAAATGCCACAGAAACATAAGTAAGAACTAGGCCTCGAGGCATTAAGATCAAAGAAATGAAAAGTACAACCTATATATACTCGTTCGGCGTTTCAATTTATATGATTTATATTTCTTTTTTGATTAATCCAAAACAATTGATATATTTCTATATTTTATAATAATTTGATTTTAAAATATTCATTTTATCTTAGTAAAACTATTTATAGCCATACAAATATTTATCACTTATTTTATCTAAATCAAAAATCTCAACAGTTCTTTTTCTTAAATTATGTAATTAAATCAAACTAACTCATATAAATTGAGACAGTGAAAATAGTAATATAAATGATAAATGAAGTTGTAAAAAGAGGTTGAGGTAGATTAATTAAGACGTACAATTTCTTAAAATCAGTGCAATTTAACTAAAAATGGGATATGATGATTTTTTCTATTTATTTTTATATAGATGACATATTTACTAGTAGAAAATAGATTTTAATCTTGGTAGTATAATTGATTTTGAACATATTAAATATTTTTTTAAAGAGTACTATTTGGACCTTCTCATATACATATTTATCTAAGGAAAGTGTGACATTTGGTATTTGAAACCTATATTAAAGTTTTGACTAAATTCAAATGGCATATTATAAAGTTTATTCGAAAATAATATTCTTAATAAAAAATTTATATTCAAAATTCAAACTCGAAAACTCTTTTTAATCAAAAAAAAAAGTAATACTATCAATTTATTTTAACCCAACAAGTCATGTGAGAAGATAAAGCATCACCATAAACTCGACAACTTATCAATAATTCTCTCTTTTTTTCTCACCATCCATTATCATTATTATCATCATTATTATTCCATCTTTTTTCTCTTATGTCTTTCTTCTAACAACAAACATTTGTGGGCTATATGAAAGTCAACAATCCAATTAAAATTATGCTCATTTCACTACATTTAAAGTTTTTAGAACCCATCAATATGACTTGTGGTGGAATAATAATGAATTTTTAATATTTAATTAGATATTTTAAATTTAAATTTTTAAAATTAATGAGAGAAAAATCCTTCGATTGTCCCAGAAATATATCCTAGAATATGTGAATTTGAATCTAAATAAATCCTAATATAAATATCAAAAGCTAAATTAAAAAAAAAATAGAATTTTTTTTCGACCCTAAACCTTACAAATAAGTACTACTAGTATATATTGCCTTATTATTGCTTCCCTACGTACACCTCCGATATTTTAATTTCACAATAATGTATAGATCATATTATACAATTTTTTAAAACTTAATTATTCCCTTATTGTACTTATTTGTGTAAAATAAAATGTTAATTGTTGGTTGAAAAGAAAGACAAACACAATATATTCCCTTAGATTATTGCTGATCAAAATAGTAATAATTTTGGCTGGCCAATATTTTGGTATACTGTAAAATGATTCCCTTCTTTTTCAAAAAAACAAAAATTTATTTTGGTGGATACTTATAAATTTACACTATTTCTAACTTACTCTAATTCAAATCTCAATGATATTATTATATTAGATTATAAGAGAGACACATAAAAGAAAAACTAAAATAAATAAATGACAAAAATAAATGAATTTTAATATCTTAATTTTTACTGTGGCCTTTATAATTAAATTGTTGTATGATACAAAAGTCTTTTAAAAAAAATGAAAAAAGACAAATATTTGATGACTGAGATAGTATAACAGATGCGATTTCATAAGAAAAGTATATCTGATCGATAGTTCATTGCATTGGACTTATCTAGCGCGATTTACATTTTTTGTAATTCGCAAATTGTTACATAAGAATATATTGACCTATTGTGCATCAAAAAATTATAAATTATCTGATTTATAGGTCATAAGTTTAAATCGTGAAAAAATAGGGAAAAGGATCAAAAATGTCATTAAACTATGTGAAAGTGTGAAATTAGGTCTTAGGCCTAACTCGCTCAAAGGGAGGAGGATTGCCCAAGCCTTATATGGAGTCCACTCAAGGCCCAGTGCTTAGCATCTGGTGCGTGGACAATTTTGATTTCGGAAGACTCCAACATCGGGTGAGACGGGCCCTGATACCATGTGAAATTAGGTCTTAGGTCTAACTCACACCCCAAAAAGCTAGCTCAAAGGGAGGAGGATTGCTCAAGCCTTATAAGGAGTCCACTCATCTCATTAACCACCGATGTGGGACTTTTGTCATTTTTTAACAAAAAGGAATAAAAATATCATTCTTTTATAATTTGACTCAAAAATATCGTTAAACTATGTGAAAAAAACAGAAATACTTTATAACTATATATGATGCTTACGATATTTTTAAGCCAGACTATATCTAACACTTCTTAATTTATGCATCAAACTGTACTCATAAGTATCAAATCATGTAGCCCACATGATATAACTAGTATATCTATTGCACAAGAAGTTATAATAACAAACTTTTAACAATTAAAAATTCAAAATGCAGTAACATTTTCTCACATTTACACCCCCATGAACCAAAAAAAAAAAAGAGTACAAATTACATTATCCCTGCATTTATTCTTTTATATGTCTCTTTTCTCTCTACCCTCCCATCCCTCAATAAAAAAAAGAAAAACTTTTTTTTTTCAAATTTCAAATAATAAATAAATAATAAAAATGAAAAATATACTTTTACCACAAAAGTAAAATAACAACTATACCCCTTACCCAAAAAGAAAAAAAAACATGTGTAAACTTAAATGCCTTTTGCATTAATTTCCAAACTATATTTTTTTTTTTACTGCAGTCACCATCTTCTCTTGCCAATACGACAAATCTCTGCACAATCTGTTGCCCCACTTGCCATTCCGAATGCACAGTCACTACTGCAGTGCTGCTGTTTATGTTGTTATCAATTTTATTTTTGTGCTTATAATTTTAAACTGCAGCAGTAGCAGTAGCAGAAGTTGTTGTTACTGTTGTAGCCGCCATTGATGATGATTGCTGTTTATTTGTGATTATTTCATAGCCATTACCTTCATCTTCTTCGTCCTCGTCCTCTTCCAAATCGTCTTCGTCTTGATCCATGCTGTCGCTTTCATTATCGTGATGATGATCACGATTTTGTGGGTGTTGTTGTTGTTGCTGGTGAAGTTGATTTTGAGGAATTGGCCATTGTTGCTCAGGTTGAGCCATGATAGGAGGAGGAGGAGGAGGAGTGTTTTCGGGTGTTAATCCGAAGGCAGTGTTGTGTGGTACAGCTTCGTGCTTGGCTTTTTCTTTGTAGAGTGCTTCCAGCTGGTGAAAATATGGGCAAGTTTTGGAATCTTCTGGTCTTTTTTTGTTGCTTTCTTTTACCTTCTTGAAGTACTTGTTGATGTTCTCCCATTTTTCCTTGCATCTCTTTGCATTCCTGTTGTATCCTATCTTTCTCATTCCAGATGAAATTTCTTCCCAAAGTGGTCCTTTTGGTCCATTTTCTTGGTATTTTAGATCTAAACAGGTTCGGAGACTGATCAATGCTTCGATTTCTTCTTTTGGCCATCTTGACGAACTTGCTGGAGAGAAATTCTCCCCACCATTATCAGATTTTGGAGGTTCAAGTGATTTTGAAGATACTACAGGTAATGTCAGTGCCTGTGGTGGTGTTGGTGCTGGTGCTGGTGTTGGTGCTGGTGTTGGGGTATGTATTGTTATTGGTAGTGATACTGCGATAGCTGGTGGTTGTGGTTGTGGTGGTGTACTGAATGGCTTTTCGGACAATTTTAATTGAATCTGAGCAAGTGGAAAAGGAGAAGGAGAAGTGTTATTAGTACTATTCGGGTTTGGTGTGTTTTGCTGTTCAGTTATTTTTTGCAAGAAGGCGATGATTGTTGCGTCTTTAGCTGCTGCCATTGATCTTTCTTGGACTAAAAGATCATGTTCCCTATTCAATCTAGCCATCTCTTGTACTCTCCATGTCTCCTCTCTCATCAATCTATCCCTCTCGCGCTTCTCAAGCGTTTCCAAAAACTTCTTCTGCAATTCCTCTTGCTTTTCAATCACATCCTTCATTAAACTCTCAAAGAATTCCTTCCATTTCCGCTTCTTCATGTGCCTCCTTTGTATATCCTCATCTGACGAAGTAGAAGAAGATGAAGTTGAATTCGACAGAAAAGTAGTATTGCCTTGAGGCCGGTTCATCTGGTTCAAGTTATTAGCTATCGGCTGTGGTGGTACTTGTGACAGTGGCAGCGCAGGTGCAGTCATAACATGACTAACAGCAGGCTGCGCTGCTCCTGTCATAACAGTATTCTGAGAAAGAACAAAATGATGATTATGATTTTGTGGGGTTGACGTTGGCGTTGGCATTGGCATTGGAGGATTTGCTGAATTGTTTCCTGATCGCATTGGCATTGCCATTGTTATCGGTGTTGCTGCTAATGGAGGTGGCGGTAAATTAGAATGAGAAGATGGATTGTTTTCCAAAGCCTGTAACTGATCAAAGAACCGATAAGTTTTTCCATCTGCTTTCGAAGCACGGCCATCTTTGGTTCTCCTGTGATACTTGTAAACATTCTCGAATTTCTCTTTACATTTCTTAGCACTTCGATGATAACCCAACTCCGCCAGTTTTCTGATAAACAACAAAGTTTTAAATGAAACAATTGGAAATAAAAAGGATACAAAGAACAAACATACAAATAGAAAACACCTTGTCTTAATTATCTTATCTCATATTCATCATTCATTACTAATAATAAAACAAAATCTCATACTACTAATACTATTTTTATATACATAAAATAAAGCATAATGATTAATTAACAAACCATTAATCATCAACATCTTTGCTTGAATTTTCTGAAAAATAGGGAAAAGCACAAAAAGTGTTGAAGATGAGTAGAGAAATTAAACTCATTCTAAATTTCTTGCTGGAATCAGCAGAAAATCATATAACAACAAAACTACAAAATCACCAAAAAGAAATAAATAATAGTTTCACGAATTTTAATTCCAAATATAGATCTTTTAATTTTGTTCAAGAAAGATTCTATATATACTGAATTCTATGCATATGATTATGATGATGAAAGAGTTATTAAAATGAAACAAAAAGAAAAACAGTACCTGGAAACTTCTTCCCATAACGGTCCTTTAAGACTTGAATCTTTAAAAACAACATCCATTTCCGATCTAATTTTCAGTAAAGCTAAAGTTTCTTGCCTTGGCCATCGATTTCCACCTGAGTTCCTTTCTCCGTCTTCACCGCCAATCGACAAATCTCCTCCACCGCCACCACCTTCACTACTCCCACCACTCTCCGGAGCTTCTTGTGGTGGCGGTGGTAGCTGTGATGGAGCTGCCGAAATGGCAGCTCCATCACCTGCAGCAGCAGTAATAGTACTGCTAGCTATTAAACTTGAAGAAACACCAAGCATCTTTTTTTTTTTTTCCTAATACTAAAAGAGGAGTCACCCCTCTTCTTCTTTTTCTTCTTCTCAACAAGCAATTATAGCTCAAAAAAAAATTATTATAAATAAAAAATAAATGAAACAACAAAAAAGATTGGTGAATTCTATGGGTTTTTATGAAGATGGGGTGTAGTGAATTTGTTAGTAATTTATTTCGGTGGGATCTGTCTGTCAATCTCACCCCCCCTTAAAATACAAAGAAGAAAAAAAAAAGTATACACATACAGAAAAAAATAATTAAAAAAATAAAAAAATAAAAAAGCAAATGTATTTTCTTTATTAACAAGATAACCCAAAAGGGTCACTTTAGTTCATTCAACCTGTGGTATAATATTAAAATACATACCAAATAATATGTATAATCTACTGATCAATATAATCAAAATATATACACTTTAATATGTGTACATATATATATATATATAATGTAATTTTTTTGTACATTATTTTTTATATATATAAAAAATATATGTATGAAAGAGGAAGAGGTGTAGAAAGAGAGGATGAGGATAATAAGTTGGTTTTTGTCTGTCCAGCTAAATATAGTTAAAAGCCGGCTCAAGTAGGTCATCTTTGCTTTTTTGGCATTTTGGATTTCAGTGGCTGTTGGCTATACTTGTAAAAAAGGAAAATAAAAATGAGAAACAAGGGGTGGGGCGCGGAACGGGAGTTAGTAGTTTAGTTCGTTAACTATTTGAATTTTTACTTTATTGGTATAGTTTAGGTTTGATTCCTCGCTCTTAATAATTCAGTTCGTCTATTATCTGAACTTTCACTTTGTTGATGAGAATAGGTTTGAGTCCTCAATTTTTTATGTCCGATCCAATTTTGAAAAGAGGGGGTGGGGTAAACTAGGTGTTGATAGAGGGGGGTGGGGGTAATATTGAAAAGGCAAAAGCATCTATAACATGAATCCCATTGACCTTTTAAATCATAGATGCTAATCTGACTAATTTTATATTACTTCACCTGATGATGAATGATATGAGATCTCCTTTCTTGTTATACTTTTTAGATTAGTTTAATTGTAGGAAATTCCTAAAATGTCCTTCATAGTTGATTTTTTAAGGCAAAAATGACCTATTATTATAACTACTTATAAAATGATTTTTTTTTCGGCCCAAATTTCTTATATGATAAAAAAATAAATATAAAATAGTCTAGTGATTAATAAAGTAGTTGAGAGTCATGAGGTCTCAGGTCATAATTTCAGCGGAGACAAAAATATTAGATGAGTTATCTTGTACATATCACTTTTACTAAATACACAATAAAATAATCTTATATTTTATCCTGAGATTATATTTTTCTTATTGTTCGTACTAAATGGCTCCTTAATACTACTCTCTTTGTTTCATTTTACTTATCATATTTTATGACTCCTCGTTGTAATAACTTGATTTTCTTTAGATCAGATTTTTTTTTATGTTTTTATTTTTATATAAGAATATTCTATCTAAATAACAATGATATTTATTATAGTAATACACTTTTTGTAAAATCAATGGTCTATAACAATCGCATGCAAATACTATATAATAATATTTTATACGAATTATATTATGTAAGATGAATCTGAAAATGTTGACGAATGAGCTTAAACTAATACTACTTTTTTTTTTATAGACAACAATTATTAATAATCCTACTATTTTTTGAAAAATATTTTTATTTTTAATGGAGTGAGTAAATAAATTTATAAGATTATGGAGCTTATGTAGCCACGTAGGTATAGGGGACCCTACAGCTGGAGGGTGACAATTTTGGAGTTTGAAAAGAAGCTGGTTATAATAATTTGTTCAAAACCTAAGGGTTAAAATATTTATGAAATAAAGTGTTCCTCATCGCAAGCTGCAACTCGCTTTTATTGAAATCAAAATCTTTAATGAATAAGTCGATTAATTAAATAATAATAAAATTGTCTCGATACTATATACACTCGCAGTGCTCATCACGCATTGAAAGTCGATCATAGTTAATTTTCAAATATTAAACTAGGATTATCAGTATTTTTTGAAAAAAATTAATTAGAAGTTTCAAAATTCAAGAACTAAAATGGAATTATAATTCATATAAAATGTTTTAATTTTATATTAATCGTAATTTAAAGCAGATACGAAATATCGAAAGGAGAAAAATTAAATTAGTGAGATGTAGGTCATTTGATGTTGAAATTAAGTAAATTTTGTTAGTTAGGACTGCAACCTACCGTAATAAATGGAGTAAGAGATTTTCAAGAGGAAGTTATCATCATTTATTCAGTGTTTATTTTTAGTGTACAAATGAAAAATTAATTTTTAGGGGCCATTTTACGTAGCTACTTTTTTTGTCTTTTTATACGTATGAAATACTGGTTTTATTTTATATTTTTTTTCAAAAAAAAACACTAATATAAATTGATACAGCTAATTAGATTTTTAAAAAAAGTAGTTGCAAATAATTTAGTAAGCAATTATATGTTAGGATAATTTCAGAGACCTTCGGTATTTTGTTTTATAACACTCATATCTTTTATGGTTAATGATATTATATCTATCTATCTTATTTTGATTATTTATAATAATTCTTTGTATCTATTTAAAATAAATATAATTTAATTATGATTTGACAAATTTATTCTTCTTATATTAATTTCTTCATATTAATTCATAATTTTTTTAATAAAAAAATGACCTATTTAATAAGTACTTTAAAAATAAAACAATATGAAAAAATGTGTATTTTTGTTGGAAGAAAAGTACATGTATATATAATACTAACTTATTTGTGTTGATTTAATTTTAAATTATTTATTAAATAAGTCAAGATTTTATTAATATGCATGGATATGAAGAAATTAATATAAAGAAAAATAATTTTATCTAAGTTATAACTGATTTATATTTATCTCTTATGAATTTAAAAAATAATTTAAAAATATCAAAATAAATAAAATTAACGTAATATGATCATATTATAGAGTGAAAATTGAAGCGAATCTTCTGAAATGATCCCTAATTAATTGTTTTGTTTGGTCCAAGTATTTAGAGAGATTTACTATTGCTGCTCTTTATTATTTATTTTATAAAAAAAAATCAAAGATTAAAAATAATTTGTGAATAATCATAAACAATTATTCCCCATGGTGGGCCTAATTTGCCTATGATTGCATATAGGTTAGTTAAATGTGTGGAGTCAAACTTTTTTTTACCTAAGAGTTACCAATAAAATAATGTCAATTATGGACCCTACCAATCAATAATTCATGTAAATACAAATGAGCAATAATTACAAATGATTTATAATCAAATACTAGTACATAAATTATAATTTATACATGTAGAATCTTGATTTATAGTTTGCGTGAACAAGTGAGATAAGCAAAATATATTGTTTTGGGAGCTAGGCTGGAAAATTTTAAATAATGCATTATTTTGGGTTATTTCAACTAATTCCAAAGTGATTTGTTAGAGTAATATGTACGTGATATATGATTTACTTTTCTGTTTAGTTAATTTTAATAAAAAAAAATTGAACATTTTTATATTTAATAATTATTTTATTTTATTTTTAATAAATTATTTATAATTAATTATATAAATATTTATATATTTTGTTTTTTTTAAAAAAATCATATTAAATTAAATAACGTCATATAAATTGAGACAAAAGACGATACGATAAGATCTTAACGGACGTCCATTTAAATTTTAGGCAAAAATGATGTTGTAATTCCATATCACAAAAAATTTGATGGACTATAACACACGAAAATCGATAAAATATGGAGTTTATCTGCTGTTCTGGAGCTCGTTTGACTTTGAAAATGTGTCGCTTTGATTGTTCTGACCAACCAACTCATACCTAAGGTCTTAACAGACGTCTATGTAAAAATTTTTATAAAATAATATCAAACTTTTAAATAAAAAAAAATAGTGAACTATAGCAAAATGGGACACCATTCTTTTGTTGCACATATTTTGAGAAAAAAGAGGTGAATGGCACGTAATTGATGATGAGAAGACTAGCCGCATTTTCTTTACATTTTACTACTAATCATATTTGCTTTTAATGAAGAAAAAAAAGTAAAAATAGGAAAAGACAAATATATCCTTGAAGTTATGATTTAAATAGAATATTTATTGTTTAAAAATAGTATATATATTCTTAAAGTCCGATAAATAATGTGTATTTTTTTTTTGGTTAGTAAATGTATATTTCATTTTTACGTCTATTAAGTATCTTCATATTTTGAAAATATTTTTTTTAATTCAATTTATAAATAGTTATAGAAGATCATTTCATCGATTTCTATTATACTATGTGTACACGTTGTGTGTGAGAGAGATTTGATTAATTATATGTATATTATGAATTTTTTTTATGTATATATTATGATGATAGTTACAAATTGATCCATATAATTAATTATTTTTTTGTAGCTAGTTTCTGAGCTTACTTTATTTTTCCTAATTTGTTTTATGTATGTGTTTCATTGGATCCAAGGTGTTTACCTAACTATATACCCTCAGTCCATATAGTATAATTTTATGTATTGTTATGTCCTCTTGAAAGTTCATTTCGATTTAACGTCGAGGGTCTATTAGAAATTAATATATATATATATATATTTATTTATTTATTTATTTATAAACTGATATACTAAATATATTATTATTTAATATTAAATATTATTTTATTTGTTCTATTTTATGACGTCTTTACATCAAAAGTAAATTCAAGCCCAAATTCTTTTGTGTTTCTTTTCATTAAAATTCTTTTTTCATGATTCGAATCTAATTCTTCTTTGTCTTAAAGTAATTTGAATCTCTCGAGTCTCAACCTAAACTATCTCAACAAATTCCAAAATAATTTATGGACCTTGAAAAAGTCTGAAATTAAGGAATAAAACTCGAATACTTAAAATGAGGAATTGATTTTTTTACGAATACATGTTGTAAAACTTGACATTAACAATGAAAGACAGATTTAAAATTTAAATATCATAAATTTAAATTCGAGATTCTATTACACTATATTTGATTTTTAAAATTTTATTATACATTGATAAGATTTGAGCCAAAATAATTGAATTTTGATGATTAATTATAAGTTACTTTCAACATACGTCTATACTGACGAAGACAATAATAATGTATAGATAATTAAAGGGCCATAATTAAATTAAAAGTATAGGGTATATATGTATAATTGATGCCAAGCACTACTTACTGTCAATTTAGTGGTGAGTAAGAAAGATTCTTCTAGCTGACATTATTAATTAAATTAATTAATGTGATTTAATCTTAATTAATCACAAATCCTTGTTGGCAATGTGAAAATGGGTGTTGTTGGCATAATTGAGTTTACTTTTAGAAAACACATAAATGAAATAGTTGATGTCTTCATGTTAGTAAGTATTATTACCAATCCGAATTCGAGATGTGGTGTCGTGGACGATGCTGCTTCGATTTTAATCAGAAATCTAAATTTCAAATTTTGAGTATAAACAAATTTTTAGTAGAAAATGTTACTCTCATATGAGCCTTATTCGATATAAATTTAAATTAGTCAAATATCAATATAAATATCGAACAAATAATTTTAAAAAAATATTACCAACATATAATATGAGATTGTATTGTAAATTAATATACTATACCCATATACTATTGAAGAAGTTAATGCTATGAGTTGGATGAAGATGATGTGTCAACATCCATATTTTAAATTATTAAAAAGACACTTGGATATACATCTTTTTTTGTACAGTTGTAAATCAATTTAATATGTTTTAATTTTTAACTGAAATCACTTATTGTTGATGATAGCATTATTATTTTCAAACTCTAGTTTTATTAATTGATTAATTAATACCCCCACGATAACATTGCAATATTTATTATTTTTGTGTCAATTTTTCTTTGGGTCAATTTTTTCAGTTTGATTAATACTCTATTAAGGTATAGTGGTGGTTAGCTACCATGTATAATTGGTAATTTGGTATGATACCTTTCTATTTCTTATTTTTGTTTGCAGTGACGGAGCTGCTAGAAATTTCACGAAGGGTGTTTAAAAATAGCATAATATATAAGAGCGCACCAACATGAGTTGTGGTGCACTTGTGGAAGTGCTTCACCTTTTACCAGAGGTCTTGGATTCGAATCCTGGGTATGAAGAAAATCCTGTTAGACCGCCACCCCCGAATGGGCACTGCAGAGCGCGATCCGAAATTAGTCGGAGCTTCAATGTGAGCTTCAAACACCGGGTGAGAAACCAGGAAAAAAAGGTATAATAAGAGCTCTTTTCAAAAAGTAGAACACACGAGCACTACTTTATTCCAAGGAAGTGAAACCACTAGGTTACAATAGCATGTTGTGTTAAGAGTATTCAAAATCTGTTATTTAATAATTTGGTGTATCATTTTACTTGTATATACGATATTTTTTCGGCGAAAGGTGTTAAATTGGACACCCTATGGCTACACCACTGTTTGTTTGTTATTTGCTCTGAAGTTTGACTAATTTGAATTTATACTGAAAATTCTCTTGATGGGAGATAAAAATGATTTCTACTAAAGTTGTATATGTTTTCTTGCTTTAAACACGAAATATTAATTTAAAACATAAGAACACTTATCACTCTATCGGACCATCATATAAATTAGTTGTGTAATATTTTGATTATTGATTTATGCTCAAACTTCTCTAATAAATATATTAGAAGAATTATTCCACTTCCACGTTAACGGTGGATTCTTTGTTAACTTTGTTAATTAATTGAATATAATTAGTAGGTGTATAGATAAAATTATGTTTGATAGTTTAAAACAAAAAAGTATTTGAAATTGAAATTAAAAATTAAAATATTTTAGAATTACAACTATTTCCTATGTACCAAAAAGAATATAACGTTACTATTATATTCGTTGAGTCAAATAATATTTTTTTTAAAAATTTTGATTTTGATGTACCTATGTATCCGATATCTAAAATATTTACTAAGTACATTTTATTTCATAGAAGTAAGAAATTAATTTTCTATAACGGTTATTCATCCTTCACGTTCAATCTTAAAGTTATTTTCTTTTACAGACGTAAAATAATCGTCACTGATTACAATTTTTAAATTTTTTGGATATTCTAAATTTTACTCTTTTTTTTTCAACTTACGAATAATTAATTTTAGAAATAATTTTTACATATAAACACAAACACGAATTCACATGGACATTTTCTTTTTGAACGTGGCAAGAACTATTTTGCACAAACTCCATACTACAGCACACCACACCACATTATGGTAGGGTCCTTCACCTTTGTAAGTTGTAAATAGGGGCGGATTCATCGGAACTCAGTAATTTTTGCGTAAATTTTCTCTAATATTTATTAGAATATTTGATCGTGAATCTTGTTATTATCGTATATTAAGTAAAAGATATTACAAAGTTCGTTAAAAATTTTAAATTTTGAATTCGAGTCTAATAGTAAAAAAACATTTTTCCTAATTTTAGTGAACATGTACACACAAATGGATGGCCCAAGCTCTAAGGGGAATGTGGCAAAGGTTATCCCCTCTTATTGACATCATAAAGAGTCATTTTTTTCAAAACATTGCATGATTTTGTCTTTTTATTGCAAATTTTTTATGCTCTTTGCATTTATGGTTATTAAATCTAAACATAAGAATATTATTTTTCGATGAGACTATATGTGGTTGTGCTACTGGATTTAATTCAAGTTTTATATTCATATAATAAATTATTATAAATTTAAAATTCATAATTTTAAAGGACAAACGATAATTTAGAACTCATAAACTTTAAATTCGAATATCTAAACAATGCCGCTTATTACTCACCAATATATTAAATCTTATAAATGAAATGTTATTAGATTCTCAAAACAAGTCATGATTGTAGATTTGTGTTTAATATGAATTTTTCCCTCTCTTTTTCTCTTTTGGTTCAATTAATCTCTATATTTTTATTCTTTAAAATTTAACCTTTTTTTTTTATTTGCAACTTTAGTATCTATTATTTCTCTTTCATCCACCAAGAAAATTGAAAAGAAAAACAAAAACCATTAATAAACAAAGTTGAGGATTTATCTTTTCTTTTTGTTTTTTAATTCTCTTTAAAGTATAATATATATTCGATGGATCTCACAATCTTGTCTTACAAACTATTCTTGGTTGATCTAGCACGCAGTAATTATATAAAAGAGTTATTTTTCCGTCTCAATCTATGTGAATTTTTTTTATTTCATAAAAGTATCAGTTTTTCATAATTAAAAATAACTTAACTTTAATTTTCTTTAATCTTTAATTAAATAAATAAAAACGTACAAAAACATATACCCTCAACTTTATCGGTATAACATAAGAGTATATGAGTCACTTTCATAACGAGGGACATATGAGCTCCAAATGACAAAATTAAGAAGCATATCAAATCCTTTTCCCAAAAATATAATAAGTAAATGTGAACAAAATAAATAATAACTAATTAATTACTTTATTATTTTTTCATCTCGTAATCCCCTCTCCGTTTCCTCTTTCTGCCTCCAATTTTTTTTTATATTTTTAAAACAAACCAAGAGTGTGACATGGACCAAAGTGAGTTGTCTATATATATGGAAAAGTTACAAAGGGTTTAATTGAACATGGTAGGCATGTGTATATTATTATAGACATAAACCATGTGTCATCCATGTGGATTTAACCCTTTCAATTAACAAAAAAAAAAAAAAAAAACTTCCAATTTATCTGTCATTAGCTAAGCAAACCACCCAATTACATTTTTCCTCCTCCACAAAAATATAATTATTTAATTCTTGGTAAAAAAAATAAAAAATTATTGTTTTTTATATAGTCGACAAATTAAAAGGGAAAGAGTAATGTGCAATCCACAATTCTTTAGGTAGACTATTATATGGAGATTTATTTTGGAATAGTTATGGACTTAGAATTATTTGATCATTTAATTTATAAAATATGTATACAATGTATACAAAAATAAATATATAAAAAAATTAAAGAAGATTCAACATTTACTAATATACATAAAAAATAATAATTTAATGCTATATAAATACTGTATTTTTTTCACTAAAAAGGGGTCACATAAACTTCCTTGGTGTTACTGGCTTCACCCTTTGACTATATATATATATAATATATATATATATATATATATATATATATATATATATATATATATATATATATATATATTAAATAATAATTTAATGCTATATAAATACTGTATTTTTTTCACTAAAAAGGGGTCACATAAACTTCCTTGGTGTTACTGGCTTCACCCTTTGACTATATATATAATATACATATCAATACACAATATAAGGGTAATATATATATATATATATATATATATATATATATATATATATATATATATATATATATATATATATATACATAAGTTGCTACTAACATTATATTACCTTAAATTTGCTAATCATAACTAATTAAGTTGCTTTCCCTTAAGTGAGAAAATGTAATTAATTTCCCTTAAAATATCGAATTAATATGATCTAATTTAACTTTAAAAATTAGTCAAATTGACTTTTAAAAATCGCAACATAACAAACAATACCAGACGGAGAGAGTATTAGTCAATTAAACATAATTTTCTAAAAATATAATTTCAATGTCAAACGTAACTCATCCTTGATTTTGAGATACCTAATATTCAATTATCCATAAAATGTTTCTCGATATATATGAAGTGTTATTAGAGACGGAGCTAAGTGTGATTTGTGGGTTCAGACGTATCAAATAATTTTTTGGTAGACCTTGTATATGTATCAGAAAATTAAATAAATATATTTTTATATTAGCTTGAGTGAACCTCCTAACAAAATTAATTGATAGTTCAATGATAAGGAAAAGGTCATGGAAATGCTTTCCACACACGTAACCTGGGTTCAAAAATATGTTCTCTTTTATCCTAAAGAAACCCTCGAATCCTTAATTATGGCTCCGCCTCTGAGTGTTATAATCTCTCATTAACTAAGTGTGCATGTCTTTTTTCTTATATAAAATATTGTGAAAATGATTAAATATATCCCTGAATTATTTTAAATGGGTCTATTTTATTGTATGTTATATTTTTTTTTTGGTTAAAAATGTCGTCAATGTTAGTATTTTTGGGGGGTTTATAATATGTCCTCCAATTACTAATAAAATAAGTTAAAAATATCCTTCCTACTAACGGTTACTTCAAAACAAGAAAAAGTTATCTAATATCATTGAACTATTTGAATTAAGACATTTTTGCCCTCCCATTTTAAAATTTAGACAAGTTTTCTTATTCGTAAAGAGTTAAAATACTTGTATCAGAGACTGATTTGACTGATCCGTTGACACCCTTAGGACCAACTCCCTTTACTTCAGAGTCTTAGGTGTAACTCTTCTAATCGGAGAAGAGTCCAGTTGTGAACCTGTATACTCCTATCTTATTATTACTTCTATCATCATAAAAAAATCGTGTGATTCTTTCTATCATCGTACATATTCGCTCTCAAGGAATTGTATTCCTCCTTTTGTTTTTAATATTGAAAAATAAAGTTTAAATAGTATTTACACCACAAACTCTACAATATTAAACCAATTTCTTGAGACATGCATGAGAGAATACATTTTATTCTTGACTTACAAAACCAAAATTTGTTTTAATAAAACCAAATGAGTTTTTCTTTCTTTTGTCTTTGAAAAACCTTTCTAATTAAGCTAAACACTAGAAAAGTATACAACCTTATATCTAATTAAAGGATTATGTTGGTGATACATAGTCTAGAGGTAATTAATCAGATAATCCTAGTGTGATTAAGAAGCAAGACAAGCATGTGAAGAGATTTAATTGCAATCTAATATAGCTCTGTGAGACAAAGCTTTAATAACACACATGAAAAGATGTTGCTAATTAATTAATATGTTTAATCATCAAATTATAAAAAATTAACAAAAGTCATAATGTAATCCACATGCCTTTGTTTACTAACTATATATGTTAGCATCTACACATGCCTCCAACTAATTAATTAAGAGAATATATTGTCAAATATTATATGTAAAATATAAGGAAAAAACGAATTTCATTTAATCACATCAAATTCAATTATCAGGGTGATTTTTATATTTTTATATGATTTCCGAAGTAAGAAAATTATCCAACAATATCCATTTACAAAATTGTCTCTTTAAAAATATTTATAGCACAATTTTGACGTTATATACACATGGGATATACAATTATGTTGTATCACGATGTTGCATTCTTGCATACTATTAAAGTATATATTACATGTGAATTTTACACTCCAAAAGTATACAATAATTAATATCATTATAATATTAGCCAATTTCATTTTATTTTCAACTTATTGAGGAAGAATTTGCAAAATTATAAATTTGGCGGGCAAATTTTGTTGGGTTATCCAACATCGAAAGTGGAAGGGGCTAGTGGTCAATTTATAAGTGTGAGGGAAAGCCTCAACCTTTGAGCTAACTTTTGGGTTGAGAAGGCCCAAGACCACCCAACATTGGTATCAGAGCCCAGGTTGTCAACAAATCTCAGCCCACCGGGAGAAAATGGGTTGTCGCTCTCTCCAGCCCAAGGCCCGATGTGTGAAGGGGGAGATTGTTGGGTTATCCCACAGGAAGTGGAAGGGGCTGGTGGTCGCCTCAACCTTTGAGCTAGCTTTTGGATTGAGAAGGCCCAAGACCACCCAACAAATTTTCCATCTCTAAAGAATAAACGTTATGATTCCTTCCCATATTAAAAAAAATTCAATTGTCCTTAATAACTATTTATTTTAAAGATATATAGAGTATGATATTTTCTACGTCTAATAGTGTTTTAAATCCCTATTAAAGAAAGGTAGAAATTTTTAAACACAAATTTATAATGAATTAGCTACAAATATTTTTTTAAAAAAAGAAATCATCAACTAATATGGAAAGATATTATTCAATTGACGATCCCAATAACACTAAAATTTTATATTTATCTCTAAACATCTATTGAATATGCGCATTAGTAATTTAGAATTTAGTAATTCAAATGGATTAAAATTTTAAATTAATGTTTCAAATTCTGAATTCGCCGTTAATGATATGTTTTAAGTTCCTTGTGCATTTAAATGCAGATCTTTATGTTCTCTACTAATAGCCTTTTTAGTTATAAATTAAGTCTCTTGCATTAAATCATAACGAACTAAAGATTGTTATTTGTCTAATTTATCAAAACATAATTCATAGTATTTTCTTCATTTCTATTTATTTATCACATTTCGCTTTATGAGAATAAATATTACTATTTTTTAGAGGTAAATAAAATTCAAACAATTCAATAGATAAAATGAAAATTTTCGAAAAAACTTTATGAAAAAAAATACTATAAATTGCTTTTCTCATGTTACTATGACGAAAAATACACTTTAAACCAAAATTTATACGATTTAACTCTCAAAAATAAAATATAAGAGAGTAAAAGATATAGATAAAGTATTATTTTAGAAGCTAATTTATTCAAAGTTTTTCGAAGAGAAGGTGAATATCACATTATGACATAAATGTATAATAATATTAATTAATTGTTTTATTTTTGCCATGCTAACCTCCTATTTTATTTTTATTTTAATTTGAGGATGGGCGGTGGAATATAAAAAAGTTTTTTTTTATTTGTCTTTAATAATTAAAAATTAGAATTATTAAATTGAAGAGTAAACTGCAGGCCAGCCATTTCAATTATAATAATGTAGTTTATTTCTTTCATAGTAAATAAGAAAACCTAAGTAACCTAAGTATATAAAACGTAAAGTACCTTGTTTGATTTGTGTCACCCTCTTAATCATGGATATTATTATTGTGGCCACTTTTTTCATGCATACAGATCTCCATATTTTACCCCTTTTATATTCATATAATATATATTAACTATACACATTCATACTTTTAAACTATTACATATTTTATCATTAATCAAAAGTTTTCTAACATATATCGAGAAAGATACATTAAAAAAAATGAGAGAAAGGAGAGTGAGATGGGAGGTAGGTGGGCGAAATAACCATATATCCTAGATACATGTACTTATATGCAGTGACGGACTCATAATTTTCACAAAGTGAGTTCAAAATATAAAAAATAAAACTAAAATGTGAAAAAAGGGATTTGAACTCAGGTAGGATGGGAAAATTTAGCCCTCTTCACCACTAGGTCAAGGGTCACACTTGTGTTAGTGGGGTCAAAAGTTATTATATACATATAAAATTTTAAAAACTGGTCAAATATACATATATATATACGGTGTTATTTTTCAACGAAGTGGGTTTACATGAACCCACTTGACCCTCTGTGGGTCCGTCCCTGTTTGTATGTATTTGGTGTGATTCACATGTACCTAAGATATGAGTATGGCGAGCGTGACGGGAGGAAGCGAGGGAAGTGAACAAGATTTGCCTTTGTATAACCTGCAAAAAATTTATCCACCCCACTCCGCCCTGCATAACAACTTTTTTCATTTTCAACTTGCCCCCGCATAAACTTTTGATTATTGTCCTTTTTAATTAAGCTACTTGATTCTCAAAAGTAAAATTCATAAAAATATATACATTTCCTCATGAAGTTGTATTAATTAAATAGATAATGACTTAAAATTTTATTTTTTTTGACGTTTACTTGAAACTGAAAGAAACCATATTAGTTTTGATTGAATCATTTTCATTTACTATCTTGAATATTTTAGAGACTAAAAAAATTATCTTGATAAATAATGCTCAATCACTCTTATAACATGTAAAAATTTAAAATTAAGTTTGAACCCGCATGAAATCACACAGACACGCAAATCGCCCCGCCCCGAGTTAGTTTTTAAAAAACTCACTTCAAGCCGCCCCACATAGCCTTAAAACTGCCCCACATAGCCTTAAAACCACCCCGCCCAGCATCTGCGCCCCACCCCATTGTTGTCATATCATGTATCTCGATATATGTAAATCCACTTGGACATTGTATATCTAAAACAAGTTACACCTAATTTTAGCTCCATATATCATGATGCACCAAAATCAGATGAAATTCGTAATATTACAAATTAACGCATATTTAAATAACTAGCCCCTAAACTAGTGAGATTTTTATAAGTTTTCCTTCCTATTTCTTTGATTTTTCTTGCGTCAAAAGGATATTCTCCACGATACTCCTTCCTTTAACGAACCCTGTTTGATTCATAGAAATAAGCAAAAAAATGATCGTATAGTAGATATACCGAGTTATCGCTCTAAAATAAGAATAATCATTTCCCTCAAAATATCAATTTCTTCTTAAACAAAGAAAATAACAAAATAAACAAAAAATGAAAGAAGGTAATCAATCCCCTTTACCAAAAAAAGATAGGAGCATAAAAAAGGTGAAAAAGAATAATTTACAAGTGGGTAATAAATTGAAAAGTGAGGCCCATGAAAATGAAGGTGCATGTTAAATGTCACTATTAATGGGCCCATAATAAATGGACCAAAGTAAATTCCAGTTTCCGTGCCGTTATCTGTCCCGTTATTGGACCGAATCGGTCTATACCGGGATTAACCGGTACCGAACCGAAACCGGACCGGACTGGTAACCGGTAGGTACCGGTTCCGCTGCCACACTTAGCTGTGTGTAAAAGGGACATTTTAAAATGGGGAAAAATACCTCATGTTGACTTCAAATAACAAACAACAATTTGATTTTTTTTTTAAAAAAAAAACTTTACAGGATTATCCTAGATGGATGATAAAAGATATTCATTTACAAAATTGTGATAATTTGAAAATAAAATATTCATTTCATAAACATTTTTTTCTAACTTCATAAGAATAGTAGGATTATAGTCTTATATACTTTAGAGTACATAACCAATGTATATATATATATGTTGAGTATTTTATAAACATTTTTTTCTTAAGAAGGTATGAGACAAAATATTTTAAAAATTAATATTTTTGTTTCATGGACATTTCATTAATTACCCAATAAAGAAATTCTTTGTGGGTATATGGTTAATGTTACTTTAAAAGTCTTAAGTCCACTTCTTATTTTATCACTGATTTGATTTTACTCATGTCAACTTCAATGTGATGTAACAAGAAAGGATAAATTAATAAATAATTGGATTAGCTTTTTCTTTGCAAACTATATTATTTTTTTATTATTTTTTTTTTGGTTTTCTCATAAATATCAAATTATTTGTCCTTCAATTGACAATCCAAATTATAGTGCACAATTACATCTAATTGTTCCTTTTTCAGTTGTAGGGTATGTTTTTTTTAACCCCAAGTGTTGACAATAAACTCCTTTTTGGATTCAGCATTTTCATTGAATAGGTTCGAAAATAAAAAATGTAGCGCTTGAGATTTGAATTTATAACTTTAAGGTGAATTCTTGAAACCCCTATACCACGGAGCTAGCCACTACCCGTGTTCAGGGAATTCAAAATCTATCCAGTGTTATTTTTTGCTGAGGGAGTTCGGGTGAACAACCTGGCAAGGCCCTAGATCCGTTCCTACCTCCGAACGGATGATAAATCAGAAATCCAGAAACAAAAACAACAATTGGACTTTGCATTATAAGGACTCAATTGAACAAATCGAGCAAGCTTGAATAGACGTAACATGAAACCTATTAGGCCAAAAGCTCCATGAAGAGAAACAAAAGTCCACAGACCCCCCAATTGACACCAACGAGTAAAATCTCCTTGTGCTTCACGACCCCATAGGAACAACAACGAATGTGTTAAACTATTAGCAGTAGAAACCGTGGCAGTTAGATGAGAGCCAGCTGAAGGGCTTCTACACGTTCGAGTAAGATGGAAGCCATACAAGTTCTTAGGTCAAGGTACATTTGGATAGAACAAACAACTTGCAGGATACACCTAAACTACTTTGTGTTTCACAGCTAAATGAAGAGGCTTTCCCCACTGTGAAGCTCGAAATATGGGGCGAAAAGTGGAACAGAAAATGGATACCTCTAATTTATCGGCGTCTTTGTTTGGAGTAGCTTGGGGGTCCAACACTATGAGATCCTCTACCGGGAGAATCCATTGATCCTCTAAAAGAAGCATAAGCTGCTTTTGCTGAATCTGGGACAGAATCCGGAGAAATTGACTCTACAAAGCATGCTGTATTGATTCGTGTCCTCTCGAGTTCAGATTGAAGTAGCTCAGAACTGTACTGCTGTGCAAGAGCCTGTGAAATTGAGAACAATCCAAAGGCATGTAAGAAAAGGCGGTGAAACACTTTAATGACAATGTCGAACTTAGATAGTTTGGTGCCAGGCAAATATCATAGCCAACAGAAAATTTGCTGGCTGGAATGAACCAACCTTGTGATGATAAACAATATTCTGTAAGAAAATTTATGTCTTAACTACGTCTAAAGCATATTGCATAGAAAAAAGACCTGACAAAAAATCTGGAAAAAAGTGTATAGAGAAAGTATTTCATACAATCAGATCATCAGGTGATATAGTCCCCCCTTGCTGCCTTTCATCCTGAAGTGCATCATCATTTCCACGTGTTTGCCGACGACTATTGCTTGGAGTCTCAACAGTCTCTGGGACACTCTCAGTTGCTTTCTCTAAAAGGACCCCTTGTAAAGTTTTTAGAGACTCCCTTGCTTCATGTGTAAAGTAAGTGTTCAATATGGTCTCAAAATAATCAAGCTGCAGGATTAAGCCATACAGACTATCAGAGTCAACGCCATGCAGTTAGTCACGAGAGAGCATGACCTATCCATTTCAGTTCCCTGTTTTATTCTATCAACTTTCAGTAGTCCATAAAAAATATGTAGAGAAACAAATGCAATCGAATCTGAACCCTCTCTACATTTTTGTTTTAAAGTATATTTCTGCTTCTACTTGTTGCAACCAGCATAAAAGCTTAAGCAATACAAAAGCACTCAATAAAACAAAAGCGAAAAAAACAAATTGTACTTGCACCATCCAAACAGAAAAAAAGAAGTGATTTCAGGAAGCTCTAACAATTTAACTAACCTCAAGCATAAGCTGACAAAAGCCGTTCACGTCTAATACTGTAAAATCTGTTTCTTGGTTTTCATGGAAAAGGCTTAAGAAAGTGTCGATTAGACCTTCAACAAGAATACCAAGTGTCTTATCCAACAAAGGCTTACAACCGGCAAAGACCTGTAAGAGAAAAACCAAAATTAGAAAGTTAGACAAAGCAACGTGGGAGAGAATGGTATAAGAAAAACACCAAGTAAAGATAGAGTTTGAGATTTAGAACTTTTTAAACTATGCACCACACAAATCGATTAAAATCTCCGTCTACCCAAAATATGAACGAGCAACAATATCCTCAGAAAAGTGTTGGAGAATTTACCTCTGCATGTACAGCAACTAAAGTGTGTAGTAAATCCACAGCAGCATCTCGTACTCCCTGCAATGCATAGAAAATCATGCTATCATTCCAAGTAGAAAACATTTTCTGTTATAGCAGGCCAAAATGAGAAAGACTTCTTACCTTAACTGCTGGTGCAGCACCCCATTGTACACCACTCTCCAACAAATAGTTTACAGCAGCTGTTCTGAACAAATTTCTCTGACAAAATATATCCAAAAAATAGAATATTTACGAATCATCCAATCAGGGACAAGGCAAAGTTTAAGAGCAATTCTCTATTCTTTTAGAAAAATCTTCTCCAATATCAAGCACAAAGTATCAATATCTTCTTGTCAACTTTTGTTTTTTGCAGGTTACACCTCCCAATTATTGAGGATCAAGTCATCAGGGGTCCGGGGGGGGGGGGGGGGGGGTTAATTGTTCCTTGAGGATTACTTATAAAAGACACATTGTTTAGGGAAAAGAGAAGTAAAAGGACATGATAATTAGGAGAATACTAAAAGGGGAACTGACACTTTTTTAAGCGACGATAGGGAGCATAAACTTTTTATATGAAACTAAGAATGTTCTTAAATCATTTATTTCAAAAGGCACAGGTATCTCTGATAACAACTAACAAGTTGTGCATCTAGCATAGTGCTTTGTGCACCATTCATATACTTGGAATTCCTACAGACATGTACCTTAATTTACTATTATTCTTTAAGAATTCTCGATAACGATAACAAGTGGAAACCATAATGAAACAAAGCAAAAGGATATCCATTACAGATGAATACCTTTGCCAAAGTATACTGCTCAAGAACATTCTCTTCAAACCCAGAGAAAGATGCAATGAGATCTTGCATATCAGCGTCCTCTTCATCCTTGCCCCTACGGTAGCACAGCACTTTAGTATCAGAGTTAGAAAAACGCCAAGTATCTTCTACGGCTTTCTACATCACACCCTTAAATGTGCGACCCTTCCTCGGAATCTGCATAAACATGGAATGCTTTGTGCACTGGGCTACTGTTACTCATATCTTCTACGGTTTTATTAAGTACAAAGCGAGAGCTGAGTAAACAAAAAAAGTAGAAAAGAAACAAAGCTATATACATATTGCGTAGTCCAGGAAAAAGTAACTATGAATACAAATAATTCTATGGAAACAGAAAATATGGAGTGCAAGTTCAGTGACGTGATGTGTGAGAGGAGGTGGAATTGAAGATCAATATGCAAGTCATACTCAAGAGAGGAATTTTCAAGTATCTTGGGTCTATAATCCAAGAAAACCGGGGAGATTGACGATGATGTCACACATCGTATTGGAGCAGGGGTGGGCGAAATGGAGGCCCACAGCCGAGGTGTTGTGAGATAAGAATGTGTCACCAAGTGATAAAGGTAAGCTCGTTAGACTCACATTGTCGTATGTGGCAGAGCATTGGCCAGTAAGAACGCACATATTCAGAATATGAAGGTAGTGGAGATGAGGATGCTCATTTGGATGTGTAGGCATACTAGGAGAGACAAGATTACGAATGGAGTGATTCAGGACAAGGTAGGAATGGCCTCCATTGAGGCCAAGATGAGGGAAACGAGGCTGAGATGATTCGGATATATGAAGAGGAGGTACACGGATGCACCGGCAAGGAGATGTGAGAGGTTGGCTACAACAAGTTTTAAGGTAGAGGTAGGCCGAGGAAGAACTGAGGATGGTGATTAGACAAAACATGACATATCTTCAGCTTACTGAGGACATAGCCCTAGATAGGAAGGTCTGAAGATCGAGGATAAGGATAAAGCGTAATGGGTACCAGAATATTTCATACTTTTATGTGGTATAGATAGGGGGCTAGTCTTCTCTTCCCATCTTCTACTTATTTAGTAGTACTATTTAGTATCCGCATAGTATCTAATTCTTAATCTTACTACTACTTTTTTTTTATCTCTCCCCCGAGCTCCACCTTTTATTCTCCCTTGATAACTCAAACCCACAACCTCAGAGTTGGAGGTGGAGAGTGTTACCATTTGAGCAATCCCCTCTTTGCTCCATTTGCTTTGTGTATTGCTAATTTGTCGCTATTTTTATTTTGATCCTGCTTTGATTTTACTTCTTTTGAGCTAAGGATTTGTCGGAAACATCCTCTCTACGCCAAAAAAGAAAAAATAGGAATAAGGTTTGAGTATATCTTAGCCTCCCCAACCCCCACTTGTGGGACTACTCTGGGTATGTTGTTGTAGTACAAATAGTTCTCTAGATCAAAGGATTGAAAAACTTAATAAATTGGGATATCTGAAGAAAACCATGTCAGTCAATTTCAATAATCATTTGAATTTATGATAAAGAGTACAGATTAGGGACTAGTTAAGATCACTTAGTGTCTAATTTCCTATCCATACCCACTCAAATAATCCTAAAATCCGTATAGTACTTTCTCATTTCCCTTTTATTGTTTACTGTTGTTCATTTATGGATGAGAGCCAAGAACATAGAGGTACATGCAGTGCCTGTGCTAAAGCGCTGCTTGAGCAGGATATGTTCCTAGACTGCATTGCACCAACCCTCAAGAATGAAGAGCATCTGAGGTGGGGATTCAAAGACACTAGATAGTATGATGTTAATTTGATGTTAGGTAGCTCGACAAAATGATATTCTGTCGAAGTCTCTAAAGATGAGATGACTGCAAAAATGAACTATTCAAGTGAACATTTTAGGTCCTAATGGCGCATCGCTACTTCTTTGTTCAGAGACATCTTTCAAATATCTGGGAATAGAAAAAGTTTTCCAACTAAAAAGTCAAGAGATAAACCCTTTAAAAAAAGACAATAGTTTCGGTGTTATCTTACAGAAAGTAGAAAAGGTTCGGAAAACAAACAAACTCCTATTGCCCAATCAACCTGGACGTAGTTCTGCAACACATAGATATAACGAAGTACCCTTAATCCTGTCAACCCTTATTGAGTGGATTGTTCGCTATGTTTCTCAAATTATATTCGACGGAAGAAATCATATGAAGTGGACAAGCTATACAGTACTAGAGAGCTACTTGTACTGCTTAACTTGATTTAAAAGCTATAAAGTACTCGAGAGCTATTATTGTACCTCGACTGCTGCCAAGTTCGTCTGTACTTGCTGTACAATTCATGAGCAAGTTCATCTTTGAAATATCCAATATTACTTACGACCATCAGCAACTGTCGATGTGGATTAACAATACTTCCTGGAAGAGGATCCGATGATTTATCTTCTGGTTCAGCATGTCCATTTTGAAAATGTGAACTCTCTCTGTCATGTTCGTTCAGAAGCTGATTGCCAGTGTGGCCCAGCTGGCCTAATTAGAGTGTAAAATTTTGTATTATATTCCAAAGTCTATCAGCTACTGAAATGCTGAGGTACAACTGCTTTACATACCGGCAAAATTAAGCAAACAGTTCAAAAAGGCAAGTCTAATAGATTCCTGAATTTCTTGAAGCAGCAAGAATATGTCCTCTAACTTCATAGCCTCATTCCTCAAAGACTGGATCATTCTGGAAAGAATAAAAATACAGAAACGAGTGTGCAATAATCGACCAACTGTTTGTACATTTTGTAAAATTCATTCCGAGTAACAATTTAAAGTCTATTTCCTTATGGCCTATATTACAGTGCCCAAGCAACTTAAGAAGAGAAGAGTCACTACATCTTCACTAACAAGAAAATTATGTATCTGCTAAATATAGAGCCAGAAAAAGATCTTTGGTGTATAATCCTGCATAAAAGTTCCGGTACATAGACCAAATAATACAATGCAAGCAAAAGTTCCTAAATTCATGGAGATATAGAACAACATATAAGTCATCATGTTTGCATATTCGTGTTTTGAGTCTCCAATAATTTCATATCGGATTTGGCCTATGGACGAATATGTAAAGCAATATCAATGAGACTTCCCAATATAATGCTAGAGTAGCTAGGATTTCCATAAGAAGATGCCATTCGAAATTGTTTCACTTATAAAACATTCAAGGAGGAGTTGTCGCATAACTAGTTACAGTAAGTCAATAAGTATCACCAAACCACAGTACAATTAAAATCAAATCCCCCTTACTTAGTATGTCTGGACATGAGCGTGTATCAATAGCACTGAGGAAACACGAAAGTCTATTTTTAACATATATTTTTCTTCGCGAGCCTATGCATACTTGAATCTATCTTGATAGCTTCACATACACATGCATTTGGATGCATGTATTCTATATTTAAAATAGTTGACGCTAAACTAAACGACTTCCTGGCAAACATTAAAGGCAAATTTTACAAGTATTTTGCGAATTGAAAAGAAGCTACCTATGGAAAAACCCTTCAGCTTACCGAGATAAGTAGCAGGAGGGTTAGATCACAGGTACAGATATGTTTAAATATACATACAGCATTTTGCGATATCTATAACTTACGTATTGATCTGATCCATTGCAAATGTGATAATTGAACGGAAAGCCAGAGGCAAGGAAGAAATTGTATATGGAGAACTGTTCCTCTCTAAGATAGATACTGGGATCCAGGTCTCATCTTTTGTTATCTTCTCAGTTGTAGTACGCATCCAAGAACAGAGCCTCAATATATTGATTTTTGTGACCTCAGACTGAAGTGTGCGCAATGCCGTAACTGTTAATCACCGGAGATATCACTTGGAAACATTTCACAGACAATAGCATATGTCAACTTAGAAAATTAACATACCAGCAACTGGAGGTGCTGATTCTTTGGCTTCAAAAGCACGACATGCTTTAGATATCTCTTTTATGGCATCACTCATGTATGGGCAAAGAATATTTGATTCTTCAAGATCTCGAAATGTGTTCTGAACCTGTGAGTAATTTCAATATTCAATGATGTTCGTTAGGAAGAAGCATGATACATATTAAATCATAAAAGCTTATCCGATCTACTAGAAAAAGCTCCATATCAATTCTGGAATCATCGTGAGACTTTATATTTTGCAGGAAAGTCATTTCTAACTACCCGACTGTCTTTATCTTTCGATGAGATCTAAGCTAGTCTATTTTAATATGGATTGTCAATTGTGATAAGTCGGATTCTCTTCTGAATTAGGCAGTGGTTAAACTGGTTGTTTGGCAATAATGGTACTGTTTGTCTCAACAGAAAGTGATACAAAAGGTAAACTATAAAGACCCATTTTAGAGGAAGCATTTACCTCGGATCCATAAGCTGATAAAGTACTCTGCAACATCCCAGCAACTTCATCAAGAGAATGACTACAGTACTTTCCATCTCCTACTTTTTCTTCAGTTCTCTTTGCAGAGGCATTGACATTTGAATCAGAAGACACCTGGGATGCCTATTTACAAGAAAAGAACCACTAAATCGAAGAGCTAGAAAATGAAGCAAATTTCAATAGAAAAGACTGCAAAACAAATGCGCATCCCCAAAATTGGAGAAGCAACAAATTTCTCTAGTAACGAGAAAAAAATGGCAATAACTAGATCTATCCTTAGGAATATACCACTTGAAGTTGCCAAACATTACAAAAAGAATGAAAGAGAAACCATAATAAAAAGGAACAAGATAGATGGCCATCACAGATGGACACGGCCAAAAATCAGTGCGGCAGATTTCAGCTATCTAATCACGGATGCTTGTTTTCATAGTGCCAAGAAACCCAGAAGTTGAGGTCCGTGACTCGTGAGTGTGCTATTTCACAGAACTACCAACATAAAAAGTGGCAGAAAAGTAACAACACTGAAAAATAAATGGGTAATGTTGAGAATACTATGAAATTTGCTGTCTACAGGGCTGTTTTGCATCAATAGAATGCTCGGGAGATGCAAGTTAACTTTTATATGCTAAATCAACTTCAAAAACATGTGAGACCCGGACAAGAATCACTTATGATGAACTGTAGCAAAAATCAAGGAACCTTTATTTGTATCCAGACTGAGTTACCTAATCTGATTGGATTATATTTTACAATCCCTGTCGATATATTACTGTATATGGGACTTAAATCCTTTTCCAGAAGCAATAAAATTTCATAGCATTATGCTTCGACTGGCCTGTGTTAACGACCATCATTCAGATACTTATCCTTTTCATCAAACCTCCAAGTATATAATATTTTAAAATTACAATGTCTATCTTAAAATGCCCACAACATCTACACGTTTAATCTAATACACCACAATAACATTTCAAAGTACAACCATTTGGCAGTAGAAAAAAATATATATATTCATTTTTATGCTATACCACAATTGTTTTATCCTCTTCATTTTTGGGCAAAATGTTTCCTACCAACTTTATGTGTCTTTCCGTGAGTGCTTTACAATCTCCATTTTCATTTATCATCCTTTATTTATCTGTTAATCCAAATCGCATGTCCAAACAAAACTTCAACTTCATCTCATGATTTCATTTCGTATGACCAAACGGGCCCTTAGTATCTAATTTCTAGTCTTAGAATATATGGACCGACCTGATGAATAATGTAAACAGGATAATAGAGTCTCATTACCTTTGCAAATTTCCCACTGAACACCGAAACAGAAACTTTCCAGAAGGCAGGTATATGATGGATAACAACAGCAGTCAATCTACGTATATATTTTCCTCTAAAAGCATCACCTTGTTCACCGGTCATCACTAACAGTTCCGAATCAATGTCTGACTGACAATCATTTATAACATTTGATGAGGATCATTAATAAGTAGTCAAATCGATAACCACAACAGATTTCTTATTACAGACAGTAATGCTTACGGAATGGTTCAGATCTTGCTGAATTTGCCTCCATTTTGCATCATATGAAGCTTTGGCTCTCATCTCATTCTGTAAATTCTCCATCCTAGCTTCATGATCTAAACAACATTTCTCAAGCAAGCCTCGAATTCTGTGATTCTGAAAAATCGCATAATTACATTCAACACTTTTTCCTATGGTAGATAGTCAGATTCAAATGTCATTCATAAAGCTAGATATCATTTGCCACATCCATAAAGGGAGACACTATCTTAAAGGGGGAGACACTATCTGAGGGGTCCAAACCAAACACCTTCCAGCAAAGGGTATTGGATCTTGTGGGGGCAGAGCGCCCCCGCACCCCTCTAATCCACCTAAGCATAATGTTAATATGTAATTAAAAGGATGATATCGGATTTGGATGCTTCACCTGTATATTTAAGTAGTGCCATACAGGATCTGATTCCGGTTCCAACTCCAACAAGAGCCTCACTATATTTTCAAGCTACAAGAAGCATTAAGTAATCACACATAAGTAAAAAGTGAAGTTTGAAATCTCAAAACTTTTTAATAACTAAAATATGAGTAAAATTGTCAGCATTTAAAAGGTTGAACCCAACGCCAAGGTATGTAGAGTCAAGCCAAATGGAGATGAAGACTGTGACTGAATCAATTTTATAAGAACAATGATAATATCAAAGTGTTTGGTGAATACTGAGATCTGACTACCTTAACACAAGCAAGACAACAACAGCAATAACAACAAACCCAGTGTGATCCCACAAGTGGGGAACACAAGCAAGACAACGAATACAGAATTACTAAATCTTCCATCAGGTATAAGTGGAATATGCTACAATTTTTATTGGCATCCCCCGTGTACTGCAAAGATAGATTTATAGTCCAGTAAGTATTTTCCTCTATCTAGTACCGCATGCCCCACAATATTAGCAGATAATCAGAAGTGTTTTACATCTAAAACACACTCTTGTCTGAGAAGCAAGATGATACATTTGATTCTGGATAGACATCAAAAACCTTTAGAAGTAACTGAACTAGGATGAAAAGGAAGCCAACATGTCAAAAAGGAACAGTAAACACCACATAATCCCTTGTGATTGCAAACAACTTCATCCATGGTTCTTAAATAATCTCTTCTTGCATAGTTCTTTGAGTAGATATATTTTATCAAGGACACTTTTAAATGATTCGCATCCAATGTAAAAACAACATACTTATGGGCTCAGAATTGACATTTGATATATGATATTGGTCCATGTTATGTGCACTAACAAATAAGATAGCAGGTAATAGGTAAACAAACTGAGTTTACTTTGTTGCATCCTGAACGTTATTAAACTTAAGCAACCTTTCCGTGAGACTGAGGAGTCATCTCTAAGAAGCTCTTGGTAGATTTATAGAACCTATTTTCCTCTTCATTCTTCCTCCTTTTGACTTCCTTCACTGCAACAATTCATGTATTTTTTTTAAGAACTAGTAACGTCATATTATCTCAGCATTAAGGACATGCTGGCAACCTTAAGAAAGAATTACAAACTAGGAGAAAATATTACAAGGAACCTAAAAGATCTACTATCTGTTCAACTTCATCTATACATTCCTCTTTACACCAAAATAAAAGGGATATAATAGAATTCTATTTAACTTTATGAATGGAACTAAACCTATCCACAGAACATCTCTAATTCCTCTCTCTCCACACTATCTAACATATGCATGTTGGGATTACCATCCACTATTTCTTTTGGCTCTTGGTCCCACCCCTCCTAATCCAACAGCTCAATAAATCAGCAATATTGTTCTGGCATTGGCCAGTTTGTTTCTGCGGGACTTAGAAATATTGACCGATCTTTGAAGTTAATTTGCAATGCAAAAACAGGTAGTTGTTAAGTTTCTTCTTCCTCGTTACAAAAAGAACATCTGGAAACTATTTGAGACCCCCTTCTTTTCAGCCTCACCTGTGTTAGACATGCCTTCGTAGCCACCACCCAGGAAAAAAATTTAACCTTACTTGGTGCAACTTTTCCAGATCTGCTCCCATGGTCCAGTTTCCCCTCCTGGTCACTCCCTCACCTCTTTTTTATATAATCTGTTCACTGATAATTTGCCATTGGTAGCATGCCTCAACTGATTGTATCTGAAGTTGGAGAAGTTCCTTTGAAGGTGCTGACATCTCGTAATAGTTGATCTACTCTATCCATCTCCCAATCACTCAAATATCTCCTAAGTTGAATATCACATCCATTTATGGACCAAGTTTCAGCCACTGCAGCCTTAGGCTGTGTTGCTCCTCTCCATAATTGTTGCTGCACCCCTGTTGGATTCACAAAAATGCACTACCTTTGGAGTATCCAACACGGTCTTGTGACATTTTTGAAGAGTCCAAACAGCATAGGCCTCAGGGTTAGTGCACAAGGAAAAGAGATCAAGGTGTTCTTCAATGCCGCCTGGCCATTCCATTCATCCATCCAAAAAAGAATTCTCTTACCATTTCCACCTTATGAGTAACATTCTCCGAGAGTTTGGTCCAAAGACCCCTTCTTGACCTCCAAACTGAAACTCCGTCAGTACTAGTGACAATATTGCACCATGACCTGCTCTGCCCATACTTGTTCCGAACAACCTCCTTCCACTGTTTCTCCACAGACACTTCATCATCAAACATTCATTCTGTACCCTCAGATTCTGATACCAAGACCATTTGAGTTCTTGCTAAACTGTTGTCCATCTAACTTAGTGCATACCCTTACCTTCCTTGTTCCCAAGCCACATAAAATCCCTTCTCAGTTTGTCTAGCTTCTTGACCACTCTGGAAGGTATTGGATTTTGGAAATAAAGACATAATATACGTTGATGACAAATCTAGTACTGCATTTATCGATGACAATTTCATATGTTCGTTTTTGTCAACAGAATATTTAGAACTTTATATTGAAAAGTTGCGATGTGTTTGGAAACTAAAGACAGAATATGTTAAGGAGATATACTCGTCCTAAAATTAATTGTGGGATTACTTATCCCTTATCCCTCGTCCCAAATGAGCCCTTAGAGAACCAACATCCCACCATTATGTCATGCTGCACTTTCCATATATAGTACCTCTCAAAAAAATAAACTCAAGTTGGTAAAATAACTAAAGGATGACTTACGTTTGTCAGGTCAATATTAGGATCTTCCAGAGACTTGTAAAGCATGCCTTTAAACTCTCGCATAACTTTTTCAACCTCCCCAACGACACGCTTCAAAATTCCCACCTGAAGAGGACACAGAAAACAATTTGTGACCAAGACAAAAGCAAAACCTTTGAATAATGATGACAAAAATAACAAAAAATGGCAGAATCTATATGCAAAAAAGTAGAAAAAAACTTAAGTAATAATCAGAAAGATAACCTCAAAAGTGTCAAGCATCACAAAAGTTGAACACACATTTTTACTACTAAATCAAACTAAAGACATCAAAAGCATGAAAGTCGATCAAGTAACGTTTTACCATGTTAATGCCTACCCAAAAAATCTACATTTCAAGGAGCATAAACAACCTGCACTAGTCAGAAATAAGGGAGGCCTTAAAGCATTTCTTTTAAATAAGCATGGAGTCACTAAACAAGGCAATGAGGACATTTTGTTTCATCTACATTGAGGTGAACACAGATGGGTTAAGCAAAGAAAAGACCGTAATTCCTAGCATATAGCATTCACATTTGCCAAAATGTATGTTGTAGGAAGGGCCTCGCTGAAACTTACAAAGAAACTCTAAAATAGTTCTTGCAATTAAGATTTTGCTACCCAAATTACTAGAGTTGAACATTGTCAACAGCCATGTACTAGTTTGAAGTATACTACGTTACTGTGACCACAAGGAATCTTCAATTAATTGATTACTAAGACCAGGGCGCCACACACAGAGAGAAGTGTACATGCATAGCTGAAATAAACTTTTGCATTTTCTTGTGTAAGTGTACCTGTTTGCAGGAATGAGATCAATTGTAAACAGTTTCAAACAGAAAGCAAAATCCATTACTGCAAGTGTAAAAGTCACAGAATAACTAATTAAATCTTGCATACATGAGAAGGCAGCACAATTGAATTTGCTTTCCTGTACTCCCTGACTGCCAGGTCATATTCACCCTTACTTATGCTTTCACGAATGGCACTGGGTAAGTTAAACAATGTTCGGAACCTCTGAATCGTTCCTTGAACAGATCTTATCTTCTCAGCTTGAGCCTACACGGAAATCTTTCTATTTGTTACATACTAACAACAAAAGAAGAGTAAGAAAATCCACACCTTACAATAATCAACTTCACTAAATGGATCGAACTAAAAGACCAGCATCACGTCCTATCTACCTGTCTTTCAAATAGTGACTCAAAAGCACGGTTAGCAATTGAATTGACTCCTTGCATACAATCATATAAGTGTTTAGTTCCAGAACCTTCAGGGTCTTCCTCAATGCGTCTCAACTTTGATTCAATATCTATAGCAAAAGCATCATACCCAATTAGATCTTCCGATGATAAATCAAAGTAAGATGAGAACTCCATCCCAAACAAGATGTGAAAGCTAACCATCAATCGTAGTTTTGCAAGATACAAAGCAATCAAAATTCTCTTTGACCAATTGTTTTTTCTGCTGCATACGTCCTTTAAGATCAGTCTTCAAAGAAACAGCACCTCCCTCTAAGTCTGCTGCACCAGTATCTTGGTGGATTCGGGATATAAACAATTTTGAGTCAAACTTCTCAGAAAAATAATTCAACCTCTCTGCAAAATTGACACAAGATCTTGTAAACAAAAAATCAGTTGATTAGAATCTAACATAACTCGCCTGAGATTGAGAAACTATAGAAGGAAATCATATTAAAAAGTGAAAATGGGAAACAAGTAGTCAACCAACAAGATCCTGTAAGTTCTCGGGCTTTAAGCAATGAGAGAGAAACGACGTGTATGATTTACAGAATTTACAAAAATCACTTAACATATGAGAATTCAGTATTTATCATCAAACTTCAATGAAAACTATTAATTTAGCATCCAATATACAATAATGCCTACATTAACACAACAGCTCAAATGTAAACATCATTTAGATGTAATTCTAACTAGGCCACTGAGATATAACTCCAGCCCTTAGTTTCCAATAGTCAACCGTTAAAAGAACTGATTTTTAGTATTTAATTGCAATAGAAAATGTACTATGGGAACATAGAAGAGAAGCGTAGAATCAGAAGTAACAGCAGAAGAAGGCTTGCATGAAAGAAGAAGAAGAAAGAGTCATTGTCTGAAGAAGAAGAAAAAGAGGACCAAAGAAGTAAATCAAAAGTGAAGCAACCTCTCTCCTTCTCTTCTTTTTGTCCCCTCATTTGAACTCAGATCCGAAAGAAATGGTAGATTCTCGCGTAGATCACTTGGCACTTCACTATCTGAAGCAGATCACTTTTCTCATGAAGTGACAACCCCTGGCTTCACGTTACTCTGTCTCTTTAAGTGACAAAACCATGTCATTAACAGTGCCTAATACCCCTGAAGTAAAACAACAGGACAAACCGTTGCTTGGTTTGTGGGATACTGGTGGGTAAGGAGAATAAAAATAGTATGCCTAGAACTTGTAAATCACAAATCTTATAATTTTGGTAATGTTCAAATTTTATACATAATCATATCTCATGATCACTACCATCAAACTAAACAATGGATTCAGATTCTGTACAACTCTAGAATGATATAGACCAATCTTCAATTTCACAAAGTCTGTTCAATACTCCAATAGATTTAAAAATTGATTTTTTTTTTCTCTAAATCAATTACAGAATATTTCATCACATTTCACAATGGACACTCCGATAGTTGTGTTTCAACCTTCAACCTAAGTAATCGAAGCTCATTTCAAGGTAAGGGTATAAGATGGGGATTCACATGACTGCAACATCTTATAAGTCCAGAGCTATCTCTATTAAGAAGCTCCTTCCCACATAGGATCTATAGAAGAAACCCGTTTGGGCTTCCAATATGGAGGCCGGTGTTAATTTCCTTCCCTTTTCTTTTCCTTTTTTGGTGTGTGGGGGATTGACCTCTAAGGATTAGCTTCAGCAGTTTCTTCTAATGCACGTCCTGCATTTCTGTCCACCGCCAATGATATTCTCAAGAGCTGCACGCATCCCAAGGTATCTCCCCACCAACAAAACTGGGGAAATAGTGTAATCAGAAAATCATCCTGCTGTAGTCACCGGTTGTTAGGCATGTCTAGTAATCTAAATGCCTATTTCGTACATATACAAAGTGCACTACAGCAGCACCCCCAGGCCCCATGCTTTTTCCTCGACCACAAAATGATAATTTCCAGGTAGGATAGTTGAACATCATTACCAAGGGATCCACCACATAAGGAATGAATTATCTTTGTCTTAATCTGCTTAGGAGCCTAAACATTCACATGCCTTACCATGTGAACTTGAGATCATGATATACGTACAAGCACTACAAAGAGAGCACAGCTATAGGGCTAAAGGATAATGCAATAAAACAAGTTCGCTTAACTGTACTAAGAGTAAATACCCACACTTGAACCCAGAAGCATCCAATTGTTGTAGGTACATAAAGTGCTATATCATCCACCATACAAAGTGTTTTATGAACAATTTTTTTGTCCTGGAGATCCATCTCAAAATTTCCAATGCATGGATGTTAATAGAAAGAGGCTGATGATAAGGTATTTTCTGATGGAACACTAATGAATAAGGAAAAGCAAGGAAGCCCTAACACAATGACAGAATGAAGTACCGCGAGTTTTGGGGTCCAAATCGCCTACAGTTGGGGAACTTGATGAGTGCTCACTGATCATCCTTAATGTTCTATTGTCAACTATCCTGTAAGTAAAAAGAAGCCTCCCATTTAGCACAAGAAATTACCAGTGAACACTTCGAAATGCATAAAAAGTATGATGATAGTAAGTACCCCAATCTTAGAGGATCTATGCATTCCATGCCACGAGGGAAAGACTGCAAACTCTGAAGTGCCTTCTTTGCCAATGCCATCTTCTCCTCCTCAGCCTTAATTTGAGTGGCTGGAATTGCTCTAGCCTCCCTCATGTCCCGAACATGACGTCTTAGCTGAAAAAGTTTTGATCATTTAAGTTCAGCATGTATCTGAGAACGCTTTAAACACAACTAACCAAGAAGAAAAATTTCTGCACACATTCTGATTTACAATGATAAAGAAGACTATTTCTCCACTTCCACATGGAATGTAACTTGAAATTCATATAAAAGACCTCACAATATAAAACTGACTCCTTTAAATGAACAACTCCCAAATGTATATCATACAAAGAGTCATCTCTGATTTTGTGTGTTTTGGACTTGCATTTTTGGGGATTTTGAAAATATTTATCAAATTTCACATTTAAACGCTAGCAAAAAATACCTCATCTTCATCAACGCGTTTCCAGCAGTCAGGTTCACCACCTTGCCAGTGTGCATCATCATCCTTCCCAGCTTTCGGAGCCCTTCTTTTCGAGGCACCTTTACTTTCCATCTTAGAGGATCCGTGATCATCATCTCCAGACGAAATGCTGAGAATCTCTAAGTCCGAATCATCTTCTTCCTCTTCCGCTTCCTTTTTCTGCTTCTGCTGCACTTTTCTATTCGGCGTCGCATCCATACTTCCTACTCTTCTTCCGCCGCTCCTCGAGTTCGGCTTCGGCTTCGGTGGTGGCTCTGATGTCTTCTTACCAGTTGATTGCTCCTGCAATGCCATTTGTAAAAGCTCATCTTCATCACTGTCGCTTGACATTTTTTCTCAGTATGTGAATTTGAATTCTGCGATAGTAATTGGTAATGGAAATTGAAGAGGGAATTTGGATATGCCATATTGAAACAAATATGAAAAATCGCAATTTTTATAGTTGATCCTCTTTTTTAGAGCAAAAGGAAAAGACCTTTTCCATGGAGTATCTAACTTTTAAATACTAATTTTATTTGAGATAATGATTTTGTAAACGTCATCTTCTTTTAGACAATCAATGTTATTTTTAGAAAAATAATATTGGAAATATTACTAATTACTATTATAGTTTTATATATCGCTTTAAAAATACTTAGTTGAATTTAAATATATGTGATTAAAATACATTCTTAAATTCTCACTAATTTCTAAATGATTTCAACACTTTTCTCGAATTATGTTCAGGAACTCTAGATTCTTACAAAAGTTTGAGACTACTAGATATGTCATTTGATAAATCGAGAGTTTTTTTAAGTAGAGACGGACTACCTTTGCTTGTGACTTATGAGGATGCACGTGCACCCGTTAATTTCGGAAAAATCATATATGTATATGTATATTTATTTTGAAAAACTAGCAGAAACTACAATATAATTACTAGTACATTCATAAGAGCATAGGAGTGTTCTTGTGAAGGAAGAGGAACCAATTGGGAGACTAGGGGAATGTTTTAAACATTTCTCTCTGTGTTTTTATTGTTGCGTTATTGATAAGTTCGTTTTAATTTTTCTACGTAATATTTAATGAAATATATTTAACCTTCCATTAGTACAAATATATATTTAAAATCAATTCATGTAGGAAACATATTATATTCGAGCTATTTTCAAAGCTATACTTTTGTAGAATACATAAACATAATATATTAGCTTAATAAATGGTTTAATCGTTAATAAATATAGTAATTTCGCATTTTCACAAGTTAAAAATACATATATGTAATTTAATTTATTAAAAACATAGATAATCATCATTTTGGAAATAACCAAATAAATACATGCACACAGAACACAATTTTTTGAAGATTGCTCATTTATATGCAGGTATTATTATCACAGTAGCCAACAAGCTAATGTGGAACATACATTTTGTCATAATTTTATGATTTTGTCACTTATAACAACCAGCAATTTGCTATATTTTAACAAATTAGCAATATGCATCAACAAGAATTGTAAAATGAGATAATGAATGTAAATGTACATCCATTAGTTTTTCTCTTCAGCAGCATAAAGCCTTTTGATCTCCTCCACATCATCGTAACTACCGAGGAATATTGGCGCCCTTTCGTGTATCTTCGTAGGAACTAAGTTCAGTGCCTGCATAACATGATCGATCAGAGTTTCATATAGTCGACCCCAACTTGTTTTGGACTAAAACGTAGTTGTTGGTTTCATGTTTTCACTATGAGAAATTCTTTGGCAACGACTAGAAGTTGAACCAAACAAACTCGAAGTTACTATTTCATTAGTGTAACTACATATTCAGATATCTTACCCGCTCCTTTCCAGTAAATGCTTGACCTCCTGCTTGTTCCATCAGAAATGACATGGGAAATACTTCATAGAGAACCCTGTTTCGTACGATTTCATTAGTAACATTTCAGAAAATTATCGTTGAGAAGTTTCTTCATGACGCGGAAGATGTGATGTTCATAACTTACCGCAGCTTTCCATTGGGGCTTTTCTTATCAGCTGGGTACAAAAAGATACCTCCGTAGAGTAATGTACGATGAACATCAGCTACCATGCTGCACATTACAGTCCATAATCACGTAAAATGAGGTGTTCTTTACATCAGGCAACATCTTTAACATACATCTAACAAAGTGATTCTTATAAGAGCTGCGAGATGGTCACTAAATGATTCTTATCATGCTATTCACGTTAGCAATAGATGATTCGCAAGAAGTCTTTCATCTCTATTTCTACGTGCATCACACATAAGAAACTAAGCAATTTGAGCACTTAAAATCTCACGCTATACACATCTCAAGTATACCTTCCGATATATCTTAAAGATTTGGGTGAAGAACCATCCGTGGGGAACTTGCAGCTCTCCACATATCTGAAATTTGAAGAAGAGTAAGACATCATAGAAACTGGAAAATGTATATTACTGAACTCATTAAACATACTTGGATGTTGGACCATCCCAGTTGTTGGCATTTCCTTCGTTCACTGAATAAATCTTCCCTTTCTTCGGAATCTGCATCATGTGCGAAGCAATGTAATGATCTTGCTAACAAATAGATGATCGATCTAAATAGCATAAAACAAACAAATAGAAAATCATAAATTGGAATGTTGATACGCAGAAGACAATGTTTACAAAAGCTAGACAAAGAGGGCGATACGTGTGCACTTTGAATAGAAGTAAATACAGCTGAGGAATAATTACCTTGATATCTGGATGAGTTAAGATGAACTCGCCTAAAGAGGGGTCAAGTGTAAAACCATTAACACCTTTTCCAGTGCTCAAGACAAGCTGCAAACAACCGAGCCCAAAAAAGATAGTCAGTGGTATTCGTGATTCACACTTGGAAACAGTTTCCAATAAGAAACATATAATAATTCGTATAGTTTTTGGATCTATGTTAGTGGAATCCAACAACAATCTCAAGTCTTGCCAATTAAAGGAATATACGTACCGTACAAGAACTTCCATACATGCAGTATCCAGCAGCTAACATATTCTTTCCAGGTTGCAAGACATCATCTAGTGTTGGTTCATGAACATCTTTCATCATGTAAATCCCAAAGATCTGGATAAAACAGATGCATTATGTCATTGTGACATGACGTAATAGGTAAAAGTTATCGTAGTTAAAAGCTTGTGAATGAAAAATTAATAGCTCAAAGTGGAATGATACCGTTCCAATCGAAACACCACAATCAATGTTGGAAGATCCATCCAGAGGATCAAAAACCACACAGTACCTGTTTTAAATATTGTATGAAATGCAATCGTATCAACAAAAACAACTTAGTTCATACAAGTTGGGAAAACTATGAACAGCTACAATACGTACTTTCCACGCTTAGATGGCTCTACAAAAGTAGCTTCTTCGTCTTCTTCAGACACGAGAATGCACTGTATAATTAAAAATCTTTAAGATCGCGACCACTAGGTATTTTAGCACAGTACATTAAAGATGAGTAGGTCTTACTGTTCGGCCACTGCTGACCAAAGCTTTGATGAAAACTTCATTTGAGAGTACATCCAGTTTCTTTTGGTCTTCACCCTTCAATTTGTAATTATAACATTCCGATAAGAAACAAAAAGGTAAATGCTTTAAAACTACGTGTGCAAGCATTTCTAACAACTTGCCTGCACATTAGTCTCACCAGCAAGCCCAAGGAGTTTGGCCAAACCTGCCTGAAAAGACGTATACACAGGTACATACATCAATATTTAAAGTGCATGCTTAAAGAGTCACTACAGTAAGGCTTCTTATGCCTCTGATCATTAACATAATACCGAAGGATAGTTCAGAGAGCAGCTCTAAATCCAATCCACCAGGAACTGCTGTAACATTTCTTCATTCAACTAAGCACTATAAGGAAAACAAGTTCATCAAAGAAAACCCCAAATTCTTGCGATGAACTTGAAAAATTCAAGCTTTATTATAAATAAAAAAAACAAATTGATAACCGTGGTGTCCCTGTCGGCTTGCATGCCTAATACCTCCCACAAGCACAAGTACCGGGTAACTTTATCGATAAAAGCTTGGACAAATGAGAAGAAATCACCTAATATTTTGCTTCCATTGGGAATTGAATTTAAGACCTCAGGATTCTCAACCTACTTCATTGGCCACACCGTTGGGTGCAAATTCAAGCTTCATTTTCACACTAATTAAGAGTTATTTCATTTTAACTTGACCCCAAAACTGACACAGTGATGAGAAAACCTGAAACAGTAAACCGTAGCCTTACCTGGATTACCAATAAAAAAGAGATCTCTCAATAGCAAGATTATACATTTTCATGCATAGACTAAGCAGAGCAATCCTTTTCTAAAGCAAATCGTCAACCCATCATACACAAGATTATTTTTTTATAACTATTCCGTCCAGCCGCTTGCACGCACTATAACTTTTCCACTTAGTACCTATTATCTCCCACCAGTACAGACATCATACACACAAGATTATCTTTTTATGACTATTTTGTCCAGTTAGCTTGCGCACACTTCGACTATTCCACTTAGTACATGTAATCTCCCACCAGCACAGTCATCATAACAAGATTATCTTCTTCTTTTTTATGACAAGGGAAACCTGCAGCAGCTATCCTTTGGGTTTACCTTCGTTCCTATGCAATAGCTCGCAAACCACATAGAAGAGTTAATCCGCATTAGGCAAGCCCGATGCGACGAGCTCGACCCAGAAGGCAAATCCCTTGCTTTCGCTGGCAAGGGGTTTCGAACTTGAGACCTCCAACATGGAAGTTCCAAGCCCAAACCACTTGACCATCCCGAAGGGTCTTTTTTTATGACTAGTCTATCCTACTAGCTCCGATCAGCTTGCACATACTTCAACTTTTCCACTTCATTCATGTTATCTTCCACCAACACATGCATCATAAGCTAGATCATTTTTTTAATAATTATTCTATTCATCCAGTTTGTGTACACTTCGACCATTCAACTATGTACCAACACGATATCATACAAAAGATTATCTATTTTTAATAACTATCCTATCCATCCAAAATCCAAATAACAATTAGAGACGAAGTACATAACATATAAATGATTGGATGAGGAAATTGAGCATGGAAACAACTGTGAACGATTAAAACTGACCTTGTTAACTGCAGTACAAACAAATTTGCAGCCAAGAACAATATGACTGAGCAAAATAGTGAAATCGCCGCGAGATTCAGGGTATTTACTCTGTTCATTCAACACGAACCTAGTAATAGTCATCAAATCAGTCCGATGAGCATCTGCGGCGTGATCCATCGCTCTACTTTCTTCCTTCTTTCACTCAACTCTTCACTAACAAAAGCAGATATAATTCAACCTCAAAATATAGATTGGGGAAAATTGGGTGGCACGCAATTTCATGTTGACACGAGTAATTCCGCAATTCGAGGGCTTTGCTTGTTCGTATACCTAAAATAATTCACGTTTTGACTTCTGATTAAGAAAATAATTATTGACATAGATATGGTTGTGCATTCGATTTATATTATTTGGTTTAAGTTTTTGATTTTTAGTTTTGAGAAGTGTAATCAAATACTAACCAAAATAAATTTGGTTGGTTTGGTTTGGTTTTCTCTTTTTTATTTGAGTTTTTTCGATTTGATTAATTGGTTATGTCAATAATTAAAAATATATTAAAGTTATATTTGCAATTTTAAAATAATTATATATATAATATTGAATCTCTTAAATATACTTTTTAATATAAATCACAAGTAAAAGTTCAAACATAAGAAAATAAACTAAATTATAATGAAAATAATTAAAAAGGGATAAAAGTGGTTAATTTTCACTTGATTCTAAATATTTTCTAAAAACCAAACCAGAAAAACAAAGAAAGTAAATTATAAATCCAAAACCAAACCAAGAAACAGAAAAACCAATCCAAATTAAAATTCAGTTCAATTTGGTTTGGTTTTTCGATTTAATCCAACTAGTGCACACCCCTAGACATAGACATAGAGATGTTTAGTATTAACTCTTAAAAAATACTCCATTCGTTTAAAAAAGAATGACTCTATTTTCTTTTTAGTCTATTTCAAAAAGAATGATTCATTTCTTTTTTTTACAACACTTTAATTTTAACTTTTCACGTGATATGTTTAAGACCACAAGATTAAAATACATTTTAGTACATTTGACATAACTTTAATTTAGAACCAAAAGATTAAAAATTCTTCTTCCTTATCTTAAACTCTGTTTCAAGTCAAACTAGGTCATTCTTTTTTAAAACAGAGGGAGTAATGTTTTAAACATGAAAAAAATATTATTATCTTTTTGTGATATATCAAAAGTGACGAGTAAAATGCAAATTTTACTTTAACAATAATTGACAAGTACAAATGAATGAAGCGAGTAATAGAGTGACCAGTATCACAAACACCTTAAGCATAAATTATTAGTAATAACATTTATAAAATCATCCATCTACTTGAATATACAATTTTAAATTCTTATTAAGTTTTGAAGTGTTTTTAATATTTTTCTCGATTGAGTCTCACATTTTTATAAGAATTTGAGATTATTAGCTATGTGATATTAGAAATTAAATTGTATTTAAGTTTAATTAATTAACAAAAAAAAATATTTTAAGATTTCTTAATAATTTGAAAATAAAATTGACAATTCGTACAAAATTAAAAAATATTTTCAATACTTTTTATGTCGAGAATTCGTAAAGTGAAAATGGCAAAAGATGTAGATATCGATTTAAATTGAGTAAGTAAATTAAATTTTATCTTTTTAACTTTTTAAATCAACAAATAAAATAAACATGTGTTTTTTTAATTAATGTGATAGGCAAATAAAAGAAAACGAAAATTGAAGAGATAACGTGTGGAAAATTAATGGAGATAGTATATTTTAGGTCAATTGAAGCTTCGTATTACACGTGGAGAGATAAGCTTTAACCCAAGGTGACCCAGTGGTTACGCTTATAGTCTATCAGTTCAATTTGATTTTATATATTATTAATTCGTTTGTAAATATACTAATAGTAAAAGTGTTAAAAATGAACTCAAACATATTAATTTATCTAATTCGTTCAGAATTTTAATGGTTGGGCTCAAGATAATTTGAATTAGGTTCAATCTCAACTCATTCAAGCTTAACTCATTTAAAGAGAATTCTCAATTGAGCCCAATTCAATCTCCAATAATCCATTTTAAAACTTCTTATTAAGATATGTTTCTATATTCAAGATATGAATTATTATCTATTTAACATCTTTTACGATTTATCTATCCACTTGTTACTTTTTTAACAAAAAATTTTTGAGCGAAAATTCAAATTGTGATTATAAAAGTTAAATATCAATGTTAAATTATTGAGATTAATCGGGGCAAATTGGACGGGTCAAGACCCAAACCGTTTTTAGCCCATTTGAGCCCAAAGTAAACTTGGGCGGTTCAAGACCCAACCCGATTTCTATTCAACCCATTGTAATATTTCTAATTTCAACCAAACCTGCCCATTTGACACCCCTAACTAAAAATTTAACTATAAAATATCTAGTCTAGTGTTAATGAAATGATTTATCGTTACACAAAGTTCTATCATTCATTTTGAATCAGAAGTTTCAAAAAAAAAAATCTTAAATTTCATGTTAAGTCAAACTACCTCACATAAAATGAAATAAAATTTAATCCTTAATCGTTTGATTTTTAATTTAACTAATAAAAAATATTTATAAAAAAATATATACGACTTCTTCAATAATTTAAAATGATAAAACAATTATATAGCTTTACATAGCACTCATAAAATATACTTAAACAATAATAATTTATGTAAAAAGAGTTATACAAGTACAACACAAGAAAAAAGATTTTCTTTTTTAAAAAAATAAAATATATATATATATATATATATATATATATATATATATATATATATATATATATAAGAGGAGGGGGTATATTTCAATAGATATTTCAATAAAAGTTGTAAAATCCTATTCAGTACTCCTTCACTCTCTTGTTCTATTATGTAATTATCATTTTAGTTTCTAGTTTTTCTTCCCTTATAATTTTTTTTTTTTTATGGACTCTATCCATTCATGAATCTATTATTACTGTTCATCTCTTTCCCTTAGCTTTTGTTCTTAAAAATAGTCTTCTTTAACCACACTCCGGATTTGGTCATTCATCGTTCTATCAAGAACATTCAAACTGACCCAACAATGTCCTAGGAATTTACAGGTTAATCCATCGATACTTTTAAGAGGCTAAGAGACTAACCATATACTAAGTAACATAGATTCATAATAAAATTCATAAATTTATAAACAACACAAATAACATATCATTTAAAACACACATAATTTACATATATGGAAAGTTTACTAGAAACATAAATATGAAAACTTACATTATTAGAACAGAGTGAAGTTTCCCTTTCGGGAAACCCGAACGACTTCCAAAAACTTTACAAAAAAGTTTAAAACAAACTTGAAACAAAGAACTAAAAGATTTTTTTTTTTTTTTTTAAGTAGGAAGAGGAAGGATCTTTGTAAGGCTTTGGATTTGCTGGTTGTATATTCTTTTCGCTCTACCTCCTTCTTCTGATGATGTCTTCTTTATATACATAATGATGGACTTCAAACTCCGGACTTCAAAATGAAAAAAGATCTTATCTTTTCCGCCGGGTGCGCAATTGGGCCCCATCGCATGTGAAATGATTCCTTCTTTTGCATTATTATCCGTCCTTTGTCTGATTTATTACTATACCATTATCACTTATTAGCTGTCCTAGACAAAAAGTCTATCACTTATCCTTATCTCTTACTTAATGCCTATCTAATTGAAAATAAAGTAAAGACGCGTCCCAACAGTTTTTCCACACATGTGTGGTAGTGAGTAAAGTGGGACTCACATTTTTAACAAAAGAGGCATTCCTCTTTAACACAAAAACCACTACAAATATTACATATATATATATTTTTTTTATGTGTCTAAGTTGTGTAAGGCAATCGAATCAAAACTCATACCAGAGTCATCATCGTTTGGGTCTTGAGCAAAGTGTATTGGGTCTGAAAATTCATCTGAATTATTTGGGCTTGAATTTGTGTATATTAAATGAGAATCTGGTGTTAAAGATTCTTTTTCTTTAAAATCACCTAATTTCCATTCTAATCCTGCATATTCTTCAGGATTTATTTTTATGGGTTTTATTAATTTTATCCCTTTATTTCCCATTACTTCTACTACATCTTTTATTTGTAATTTAAATCTAGTATTACTACTATCTGTCATTTTACCTAAAAATCCTACACACATTAATAAATTCTTTCTTCTATGCATTTCTTCATATCCTTTAGTTTGTATTCCTATTCTAATGTGAGTTCCGAATTCATTTAAATTCATCATAAAATCTGGGCTTATATAAAAAATTCCTCCATTATTGGTCATATCTACTTCTGTTAATCCTATAATTGCCTCTTTTATGTCTGACCATCTTTTATCATATATTGTAATTAATGTCTTTGTTCCTAAATTTTTTCTAGTTAATCCTTTAATTCCTATAACTATTAATCCCATATGCATTAAATCTTTTTTAACCTGTTCTATTTCTTTTACAGATTCGGAGTTTATGAGTGGTAAAGATACAGAAGTTTTGCCTAATACTGACAATTGTTCTTCTCTATAATGTCTATATAGTTGAGATTTTGAATTTATATTGTATAAAACTTTTGGGTTTAATAAATTTAATTGATTTTGCTGAAAAATTTGTATATCTTTATCTGTATCTATTATTTCATCTAATTGTTGATTATTGTCTTCTTTTGTCTTTCTATTTAGTATTCTTGATAAAAAGTTATTACTTATATTATTCTGGGTGTAACTTTGACCTGGTCTTTCTTTTCTTTTGTCTCTTGATCTAGTTGGAAAAATGTCCATTTTTGCTGTTTTTTAATTATTTTATCTTTTTGTGGAGTAATTTCTATTTTATTGAATTTTTCTATTAATTCTTCCACTCCAGTTGTGTTTATATTTTTACCTTCTGATTTTTCTTTTTTATCTATCTTATTGTGTAATTGTAATAAAAGTGATATTATTATATTATTTTATTTTATGATAATTTGATCTGATTTTGAGGGTGGATTAAATTCTTTATAATCTAATGGAAGAGTTATTCTTTTTTCTATTAATGTTATTGCTTCTTTATATGTCTCTGTTTCTATTAAGTCTATCATGAAAGAACTATTTCTTTTATTAATGCTAATTCTGTCTTTATTTCTTGTAATTTTATGATTAAAGTATTATTAAACTCTTCTCTTAATCTGTTATTTAATTTTTTAGTTAATTCTACTCCTTGTTCTTTTAAATAGTCTAAATTTTTCTCTATCTTATTAAAAGTTTGTTTTTGTCTATTTTGGGTTTCTTCTTGTTCACTTAATATTTTTATAATTTTGTTATTATGTTCTTTAATTTTTTCACAGACAAAATTATTTTTTGTGATCATTGTTCTTCAATGACCGAAGCCTTCAAAAGATTAAATTATAAGAACGAGGTATTGTTACAAGAAAATCTCCAGCTTAAAGAAAGAATTGCAAAAATGGAGAATGATCTGAAGACTAAAGACATCCAGACCTTTCCATCCCCAAGAAAAATGGATGAGAACCTTAGTGAAAAAATTAAAGAACATAATAACAAAATTATAAAAATATTAAGTGAACAAGAAGAAACCCAAAATAGACAAAAACAAACTTTTAAGAAGATAGAGGAAAATTTAGACTATTTAAAAGAACAAGGAGTAGAATTAACTAAAAAATTAAATAACATATTAAGAGAAGAGTTTAATAATACTTTAATCATAAAATTACAAGAAATAAAGACAGAATTAGCATTAATAAAAGAAATAGTTCTTTCATGATAGACTTAATAGGAACAGAGACATATAAAGAAGCAATAACATTAATAGAAAAAAGAATAACTCTTCCATTAGATTATAAAGAATTTAATCCACCCTCAAAATCAGATCAAATTATCATAAAACAAAATAATATAATAATATCACTTTTATTACAATTACACAATAAGATAGATAAAAAAGAAAAATCAGAAGGTAAAAATATATACACAACTGGAGTGGAAGAATTAATAGAAAAATTCAATAAAATAGAAATTACTCCACAAAAAGATAAAATAATTAAAAAACAGCAAAAATGGACATTTTTCCAACTAGATCAAGAGACAAAAGAAAAGAAAGACCAGGACCAAGTTACACCCAGAATAATATAAGTAATAACTTTTTATCAAGAATACTAAATAGAAAGACAAAAGAAGACAATAATCAACAATTAGATGAAATAATAGATACAGATAAAGATATACAAATTTTTCAGCAAAATCAATTAAATTTATTAAACCCAAAAGTTTTATACAATATAAATTCAAAATCTCAACTATATAGACATTATAGAGAAGAACAATTGTCAGTATTAGGCAAAACTTCTGTATCTTTACCACTCATAAACTCCGAATCTGTAAAAGAAATAGAACAGGTTAAAAAAGATTTAATGCATATGGGATTAATAGTTATAGGAATTAAAGGATTAACTAGAAAAAATTTAGGAACAAAGACATTAATTACAATATATGATAAAAGATGGTCAGATATAAGCCCAATTATGAAAAAACTTTGAGAAGCAAAAGGGTGGAACGAAATGGAGTGAAAAATTAACAGAAAATAAGATTTTGCAGTGAATTGAAGCTTCTTCTGAAAATCTTGTAGGTTCTCTCTCTACCTTATTTATCTCTATATATGTTTGCTTTAACTTAATTTTCTTTGTTTCAATTGATTTGAGTGTTTCCCTTTTTCTTAATAAATGTATTGAATTACTCTTCTTTCATCAAGAATTGGAAATGTATTGATTTTTTTTCCTAATTTGCCAAATATAGGTTCACCAAAAGGGTGTAAATGGGGAAAAAATCCATTCTTTGTGAATATTTTGATGTAACACTAATATGCTTTAAAGGGGTTTTTCTGTTTGATGTTGTATCACTTTGACTTTTTCCATAGCTTGATGAACAAGATCTAGCCCAAATAAGACATTTTCACCTGTTTCGAACCAGCCAATTGGTGATCTACACTTTCTATCAGCAAATTCAATAAGTGGTAGGTGATCATCCCAGCTACCTTGAAATCTAATATACATGCTCGCAGCATATCCTCAAGTGTTTGAATTGTACGTTCTGCCTGACCATCCGTTTGAGGGTGAAAGGTTGTACTTAAATTCACTTGTGTTCCCAAACTCTTCTGAAACGACTTCCAAAAATTTGCAGTGAATTGAGCTCCTCTATCAGATATTATAGAGATTGGTTCTCCATGTAGTTGAACTACCTCTTTAATGTACAACCTTGCATATTCTTCAGCCAGAGGCGGAGCCAGAATCTTCGATAAGGGGGTTCAAAATCTGAAGAAATAGACATACGACATAGCCGAAAGGAGTTCGACATCTACTATATATACCTAAAAAATTATTTTAATCATATAAAAATAATATAATTTTCCGTCCAAGGGATCCGAACCCCCTAAACATACAGTGGCGGACGACTTCAGCTGTATAAGTAGTCTTCACCGGCAAGAAGTGATAAAGGGAAAAAAACAGATCTTGCTTTGTTAGCTTCCTTAACTTTTGAGCATAGATGGTTATATTTTGTAAAAGGTGTGTTTCTTGTTGTTGTAAACTAAATTATGAAATTGATTACTTTATTGAATTACAGAAGGAAAAAAAGGAAAACCCCAAATCTTGATTTGGCATTGCATTGAATAATCAGATTCATAAGACAGAATAATGAGCAACATTTGAGTTCATTGGTCACTCCGAGGGCTGGTCTCTGTCCACGTTCTCAATCCGAGTTCTAGAGCTCTCTGTTTATAGCCAAAATTGCAAAGAGAAGTGAGGTTCCAATTCTACAACTCTATGTTCATTTTTGTTTCGATTTGATATCCTGGCGATGTGATTCTGTGATTCATGGAATGGACTATCTGTTTGTTTAGAATGAAGACTAGTTAAAAGGAATAATAATGGTTTGTTAATTAGGTGAATTTGGGATGAAAGATGCTTTTTGTGATTAAAGAAGCCTAAATGATTAATGCTTCTGTTTAAATTATGGACAAGTTTTATTGCAATATTAGTCTATTGAATGAGGTTCAGGTAGGCAAAATTTGAGATGAATTTGATTGTTTGTGTGATTTTATTCGCTTTCTAATATCATGTATCCATTCAAATGTAAGAATGGAGGCCGTTTGTTGACAAGACCCCGAGACATAGGGTGAAGCATAGAATAGGCTAGTTTAGGTTTACTTTATCGAACTTCTTTTATTTTGGATTGTAATAGTTCAGATTTGTTATATACTCTTCTATGCGCGCAAGGCGTATCTTTGTCTTTACTTTGAGAAAATGTAGAGTATAACATTTGGGATAAGTTTGTGACCTGAGAAACTGCTCCGGCCACCAAATCTGATATCGTGAGCTTGTCATTTTGTTTCAGTATTCTTCACTTACACGAATGATTGATTGTTCCGTGATGTGCAGGCAAATGAGGCGGAGTCTTGAGGTTTGGAAGATGGGCACTGTAAATTACATGGAGGCACTAAAGCTGCAAGAGAAGCTGGCATCTGATCTAAAAGCTCTTAAAATAACTGATACCCTATTATCTCTACAACATCCACCGACGTATACAGTTGGCAAAAGGGAAACAGTTCATAATCTACTCATTCCTGATTCCGAGCTCAAGTCCATGGGAGCGGAACTTCACTATACTCAAAGAGGAGGTGACATTACTTTTCACGGTCCTCACCAAGCGATCTTATATCCCATTGTTTCGTTGAGAGATATTGGTTTAGGTGCTAGCATATACGTTGAGAAGCTTGAGCTAACCATGATTGAATTGTCATCTATGTATAGCGTGAAAGCACAACCTGGACAAAAATGTGAAACCGGGGTTTGGGTTGAGGACAAAAAGATTGGCGCAATTGGAGTTAGAATTTCATCTGGAATCACATCTCATGGATTAGCATTCAACATAGATCCTGATTTAAACTACTTCAAACATATCGTGCCTTGTGGAATTGTCGATAAAGGTGTTACATCATTGAAGAACGAGACAGATGTAGATCCTCCCGATGAAGATGTGATACAGGAGCAGTTGATCGATTGTTTCATAAGTATATTTGGGTACAACGACGTCATTTTTAAAAGGGAAGTCCGTGTTATAATTTCATTATATGCACTAATGTTGACATATGCTGATACATTATGTGACTAAATTTCAATTATTCGTGAAAACAAGAGAGTTTTGATTTTCATTTCCAAATTTTTGATTACACTTAAAGCAGAAACCCGAACCAACTCTGGCTATACTACATTTTACGCCCTTTCACCTCTAATACGTCTAGCTAATTGCATATCCTTAGGCATAATCGTAACTCTTTTAGCATGAATTGCACACAAATTAGTATCCTCAAAGAGACCCACCAAATACGCTTCAGCCGCTTCCTGAAGAGCAGCTACAGCACTACTCTGGAATCTCAAATCCGTCTTGAAATCCTGTGCAATTTCTCTAACCAATCTCTGAAAAGGTAGCTTTCTAATCAATAACTCAGTACTCTTTTGGTACTTACGGATCTCACGAAGAGCAACAGTTCCTGGACGGAAACGGTGAGGCTTCTTCACTCCTCCGGTAGCTTGGTGCTGATTTCCTTGCAGCTTTTGTGGCTAATTGCTTCCTTGGTGCCTTTCCTCCGGTGGATTTTCTCGCTGTTTGCTTTGTTCTCGCCATTGGTAGAAACTTGCTAGAAAGTGAAAATACAGAGAATATGTTGTTTATATGGTGAAATTGATGAAGAAAGAGAAGTGTATATATAGAGTAATTTTGAAATTTTTGTTTTGGAAACGAAAATTTGAATTTTTTGTAAGAAGTTTTGGCGCGGAATAATCTGGACCGTTCGATTTTAAGCGACGGTAATGATTAGGTCTTAGAGAGATGACACGGATCGCTATCCATGTGCTTTTGTTAAATGTCCTCATTAAGGCTTTCGAGGGGCAATTACGTCATTGGTCGATGAGAAATAAGTTATTCATATTATATTAATTTTTGTATGATTTTATACTATAGTTGATTGACATTTGACAATTTAGAGATCCGCATAACTAATATACGTATAAATTATGATGAAATTCATGTATTATTTTATATAGGATAAAATGTAGAATAAATAATATAAGAGTGAAACAATACATGGATTTTCTCATAACTAACTAAACATGCATAACTAGATGGTAAGAGTTACGTAAAGATTAGTTATTAGTAAATTTATGTAATATTTTATGCACGCTTGGTTATTCGTGTATTGTTTATTTCAATTTTTATTCCACATAAAATAATATTGTACATAGATTTAACTCATGTTTCTAAATTGTAAATCAAACATCATATTAATTTTATACATGAATAACTTACATTTTAACCAACTACCAAATATGATATAACTTATGCACGATTTAACACACACACACACATATTTAGTATATCTCATCTCTAAATCAGCTATCAAACAACCCTTAATTATACATCCTATTTGGTACTCTCTCCGTTCAATATTGTTTGTCATGATTTTTATTTTTAGAGTCAAACTATAAAAACTTTGATCAATATTTTAAGATATATTTTTTCATCATATTAATATGAAAAAAGTTATAATTTATAGTACTTTTCGTATAGTTTTAGAATATCTAATTTTTTTGTTTAAAATATCGAATTAATGTGATCTAATTTAACTTTGAAAATTAATCAAATTAACTTTCAAAAAGCGCAACATGACAAACTATTCCGGACGGAGGGAGTATTATCTATTATTAATACATTGCAATTAACAATGCAAAAAAAATTAGTATTTCTTACATATCTCGTGACTTAGTCCAGTAGATTACAATTATAGTTTGGCTATGGTAGAGTTGCGTAACATAATTATGAAATAATTGATTTAAAATATAGGTCCAATTGTTTCACTTTTCTTTAACTTTATCTTGGTATAGAAATTACTAAAAACTTTCACCAAAGTGATATTGCTTAGATAGAAACTTTACAAATTTATATTGCTCGTCTTCTTCAAAAATATTATTATATTCATATAAATATATTATTTTTGAAAAATTTGATTACCATTTTCTATAAAAATTCGAACAACTTAAATATAATTTATCATATATTCATGAACACACATATTTCCTTAAGCAAATAGTGCAATAAATAAGTGGTCATGCATGTTGAGCAAAAATCACAACAACCAAAGTTTTTTTTTTCTCCTCCTTGTTAGTATTTCATAATTCATGAGACAAAGATTACAAGAACATAGAAACTACATAAAAAGTACACGATTGATGATGATAACCTGACTAAAAAGCTCAGTTAACTTAAAACCCTAATAAGCATCAACTAGTACATACTGAACATATTGTTATCGTCGCACGTAACATATACTTACATTTTAAAGCAAAATTAATAAGCTAGGGCAATTGATTTCCTCTCAGGAAATTGCACTTGATAAGTATTGCTACTAAAAACTCTTTCCTCAGTAGAAGAAACAGGATTAACTTGAACAATATTAGAATGTGGATAATATCTATAAACACAAGTTTGTATTGGTTCTTCTTGTGATGATGCAACCCTTTGTGGACTAGAAGAAGATGATGATCTTCTTTTTCTACCTTCCAAAAAGGAAAGTCCAAGATCTCTACTTAAAGTTTTCACAAATTCTATTTGAGGTGCCATTTATATATTGTAGAAATTCAAGAAATAAGTTGTTTTCTATTGTATAGAGATAAATTGATTAGTGACTCTTTATATAGGCATTGAAAAAAGGGGACTCAAAAGAAAAAGAGTATAATGTAGAGAAGTTGAGAAAATGACCAAAAAAGTCCCTTATGTTTGAGGGTAGATTCAAGATAGTGTTTTAAGAATGGATTAATCACTTTGGGTCCCTTAAGGTTACCACAAGTTAATAATCTTGGTCTCGTCAAATAATTAATAATTTATGTTCGTTAGATTTGAAGAAAATAGTGGGGGTGGGGGGTGGGGAGGAAATAAACCATAAACACTAAGAAATTAAAGTTCTGTCAAGTCCTTAAATATGCAACACAAAAATCTACACTAATTATTAAAAAATAAATCATAAAATTATATCAAACTCTCGAAATACGTTAAAAATTACCTCTAGATATGAGTTCTCACTAATTTGCTTCATTTTTATTATAGTCCACATCAAATCTAACAGAAAAGATTGACAAATATTTAATAGAGACTAAAAGTGTTAATTTTTGACAAACATAGAACATCAAAAATCTTAATGCATACTTAAAGGACTATTTTTAAATCACTTGCAAATATAAGGGACCAATTTTGTCATTTTCTCTTTAAAAAGTTCAAAGAATCTGACTAGGGAATTTGCCTCATCAACTTTATTGTGATTCTTTTAAGATAAGAGAGTTGTGAGATGCTTCACATTGTATTTTATTTCTCAAGAGACTTGAGTGAATACAAGTAAATATATACATAGTAAAAATCGATGTCAACATCTAGTTATATAATGTGGAAGGGAATATATTATCATGATATTAAAAGAGACTATTGTAAAGTGGAGATTGTGAGTTCAATTATTTGTAAAATTTTAGTCAATTTCTCATAATACATGCGAGTATTTGAATTAATACTAATAAAATAATATTTCAGAATTTACTTATGAAATTACGTTAATTACGTTAAAGTGGATTACCTTACATTCATCAGTATATACAGTGAATTTACTTTTATACACTTTCATGTAATTAAGAATAAAAAATTTTGGTTCTTGTCAATTCTACAAGACCTTAAAGTTGTTATAATTTCATATAAGAATGTATAGGAAGTTGGCATATAAATGTCATGAATAGTAACTTAATTGGACCACTCACAAGTCAAAAGATGCACATCATTTAATTCATTATTCACCTTCAAGGGGAAGCTAAAGATTGATTAGATATGGCTCATCATAATTATTAGAAAGAATATATGTAATTAAAAGTGAAAAAATCCAAATTCTAAAGTGACCAATGTTTTGACTACACATGATGTTGAAAGGATAAATTCTAAAAGTTGGCTTCATCTTCAAGTTAAATAAAAAAGTGTGTATTTTGAGGATATATATAACCTGACAGGATTTATATGTAGTACTAGTAGTTAAGAGGGATGGCCGAACAGAGGCATATTCGGAATTTTGAGATGATAGTGTATTATTATAGAAAGATTAATATATAATATAAAATTGATCGATTCGACATTTATGTTTCTACTATTAAAAATCATTAAAATTTTAAAATTTTAAAATTATAGGTCTAAAATTAATTCTGAAATATATATAAAAATTAGAGAGGTGCACCAGTCATAAAATACGACGACTTAGAGAAGTGTTATCTAATTTTAGAAAGAAAAATAAAACACGATAAATATAAAATTCAGATTTCTAACCTCGCAAACAGATGCACCCAGTCATAGTCACATTTTATTATACTCCGAGTGTGAATTTACACCTCTATATTTCAATAATTTTTAAAAAATATAACACTAGTACTATATATGATTTCGGGAGGGAACCATGGGTCACCTAAACCCGATGACCCCCTTAAATACGCCTCTGAGGCCAAACATGGATTCCTATTTTCATTTTGAATTTGAATTTAATATTATTCTGGTTCAATATAGAAAAATTACAACAGTATATATCCAATGTAGTTTCATAAGTGATACGCGAAAAGGATGGTATGTACGCATAATTTTACTTCTACCTTATAAAGATAAATAGGTTGTTTTCGATAAAACCTCGAATTAAGTAAAACGTAACAAAATCAAGTATGAAACTGAAATATAATAGTGAAAAAGTCAAGTTGAATATAATAAAGAAGAGCGCATGATCCTAGACATGAGGATATAAAGATCAAGGATTTTAATAGAAGGCTAGTATATACGTAGTAGATAATTACCCTTATCACTATTGTTATTGTTACTCTCCATCTTTTCTTCGATTCTATTGTAATAGGTTGTTTTCTTTACTTTGATTGTCATATTAATTATTTGTTTTTCCTACTTCATCATTAAGCTGCAAATGTGTCATGTCATGTTCTATCACCTCTCTTCAATACTTCTTCAGTATACATCTCCTCTCCTTATACCCACCAAAACTAACCTCTCACACCTCCTTACTCCTTACTGAAACATCTTTGCATCTCTTTACATGACTGAATCATTTGAGTCTCATCTTCCTCATCATCTTATCCACTATGGAGGCTGCTCCACCTTGTCCTAAATATATTTGATAGCTCTTAATTAATCCTATTTATTTTAGTATACATACACTTTCATGTCAACATCCTCAATCCGCTACTATACAACATTTATATTTTTGGATGCACAAATTCTTAACCGGTCAACACTATATCGCATACAACATACTTGATATGACAACCACTTAAGAAAACATACCTTTTAAATCGTGTGACCCATTCTTATCACATAAGATATCATCCCGCTCTAACACATATATAGCACCATCGTCAAATTTCTCACGTATAATACTATTTTCTCAAATTTAAATTAAGTATTCAAAAAGGGCAAATGGTTCTAGCATCTTGTAGCAACTCCATAACATCAAATTGTATTTCTTTCATCATCTTTTAAAAAAGGAAAATGGTTTTAAAATATTCTAATTTTGATTGAAATTGTTGTTACGATACCAAATTTTATGGAGGATTATTTATCCTCTAAACTATTTAATAGTGTATTTTAAAGGTATATATGTGCTCACGTGGACACATTACTATTTATAATTATGTAATACTTTTTATATCCACGTGGGCACATATATACTTTTAAAATACACAATTAAATATTGATAGGGTAAAAAATCTTTTTCAAAGTTTAATATCGTAATTACAATTCGGTCAAAGTTCAAATATATTTCAGACTTTTTTCCCAAAGAGACAAGACGTTTGTAATATCCAAATGTTCTTATTTCCTATGTTGATTAAAAAGAAGATATTTGTAATGAAGAATTAAAAATACTATTTTGAATACTAATACAACAACAATATAACCGGTGAATTTCTACTATAAGTGAAGATAAAAAAGCTATTTTCGAATTTTGAATACTAATGTGATAAAAATTTGTAAAGAACTCAAATTCCATAGTGGCAAATATATTGATTCCACATTCATGTCAAAAGGACAAATTCTAAAAGTTGCCTTGGCTTTACCTTCAAGTTTATTAAATAATATATACTATAAGAAATATCTTTTCAAGATACAATTTGGCAAATATATTGATTCCACATTCATGTCAAAAGGACAAATTCTAAAAGTTGCCTTGGCTTTACCTTCAAGTTTATTAAATAATATATACTATAAGAAATATCTTTTCAAGATACAATTTAATAGGAATCAATATATATATTTAAATGAGGATCATAGAGGAGGTGATGTGGCACCTCTCTATGATCTCCATTCATATTTATAATTTTTCTTTTTTTTTTGGAATTTTTTATGTCTAAATATTTTAATTAATCTTTTATTCTTCATTCATAATCACTTGTAATTAATTTATTCAATTTATTGGTAAAAACAATTAACCCTCCCTCTCCCCCCACATCTATTCTTCAACTTTTCATCTTCTCTTTTAATTATTATTTATACTCTTTTATGACATTAAATGTTTTTTATTTCTCAAAATCAATAGTGGAGTTGAAGCATTATCTCCTTTCATAGTACTATAAATTTTCAACTATTTATGTTGTGCGAGAATATATTTTTTTCACCAACTGCTTTCCTTATGATGGGAATGCTTGGGCAGTTTTCAGGTACCATTTTTTTTTATAAATATTAATATTATATTATATAAGATTTTAATAATGATATTTGTATTATACTTTCACCATTATCATTATAGATGATTGTTCTTTTCAATTATTTCGCTTTTTTGCATCACGATTTCATTATTATCATTTAGATGACTATTTTCAATTAATTTGCTATTTTATAGATTCTTGAATTTATTTGGAACAAAATATTATATTTGTATAATTCTGTTTTGTCATTTTATCATGTTATCTTATTATATTGCTTCATTCTTGTATTTATTTCCATTCTAATGTACTTTTAAAAATTTTGATTTCTCATTTGATGAATTGAATTTCATCTCATATTATTTTCACATTAATGTGTATGATATTATCTTTTCTAATTTATATTATAATATGGTGTGGATTATCACAATATGCATTATTTTACTTTCTTATATTAATGTGAATTTTATGGGCAAGTACAAAACATTGATGATTATTGATAGAGTAATAATCTATTTTTCCTATTGACATTTTAGTTGCTTTAGTTAATGATAATGGTCATGCACAATTTTTCTTGATATTTTGTTTGTTTACAATTAATGCTTACTTCTCTTTTAATTATCATTTTTTATTTAGATTTCAATTTCTCAAATGATAAATAATTGGAATTATTCTTGATTTTTTTTTCATTCAAACATTTTACCTTATCTAAGTTGGGATCATATTGTGGGATTTGTCAAAACATATGCTATTGAACTTCCCTAATAATGTGATACAATAAGACATAAGTTATGAGTAAGATTCATAGTCTAATATCTCATTTTTATTATTGGTAATTTAGTAGCTTCATTGTATTCATAAAAATCTTTACATATATATTGTAAATTCGGAAAAGGGCCTAAAATACCCTTGAAGTATTGAAAATGGTACAAAATTACCCTTCATCCACCTATTGGCTCTAAAATGCCCTTTTCATCCACCTATTGGCTCCAAAATGCCCTTTTCATCCACCTATTGGCTCCAAAATACCCTTGTCATCCACCTTTGGGTTCAAAATTGACCACTTCTTTAATTGTTTTAAAATTAAACTCTTTAAATAGTTTTTAAAATACTTGGCGTTCAACTATTGGTTATAATTTAATTTATTAATATAGTTTATAAATCAACCCACTACCCACTCATTACTAACTAAACCCCACCCAATTAATAATCCAATTATAATATCAAAATTGTCATAAACACTACTAAAACACGATGAAATTATAGATTTCTGAAAATGACATTCAAAATTATTTGAGTCCGAATCGAAGCCCCAATTAAATATAGGTTGAGCCGCTTATTTAGGAGGACACTTTCAATAGGATTATCTTTCAAGATTGAATTAAAAATTTATGATTAAAGGTAAAGAAGTAATACATCCCGAATTAATTCATGCACTTTTTTAAAATATAATTTTATAAATATTTATGATTTGTTTTAAAACCTTTAATATATTATTTTGAAAAAAAGTTAACTATGAAGTAACATCACATAATTGAGACGTAAGAATAATTAAGATGAACATAGTCAGACTTTTAAGTTTATCGGTAATTTTTATTTAGACACTTAACGTATGATAATTTACTTCTATAGATATTTTCGTCTCAAATTTTTAAAAACACTCAATTGGCAGTAGCTTTTCTGTTGTTGCATTAATAATGTGATGGGTGTATTAATTTGGAGGGGTTTAATTAGTAATGGGTGGGTAGTGGATTGATTTATAAATTATACTAATAAGTTAAATTATAACATATAGTTGCGTGCCACGTATTTAAAAAAATATTTAAATAGTTTAAATATAAAACCGTTAAATAAGTGGTCAATTTTGAACCAAAAGGTGGATGACAAGGGTAATTTGGACCCAATAGGTGGGTGGGAAGGGTATTTTGGAGCCAATAGGTGGATGGAGGGTAATTTTGTACCATTTCCAATACTTTGAGGGTATTTTAGGTAAAGTGTCACTTGGTTCATGATTCATAATTTTATCTTCATCTGTTTTTTCAATTCTATTCTTTTTCTTATTTATATCTTTAGAATTTTTTTAATCTTTAACATAAAAAATTTGAAAATTTTATGTTACAAATTATTTCATACATTTTTAAATAAAACTAAAGTTTATACCCATAATGACTAGTGTTTTTCTCAATTTTTTTTTTATTTTATCCTATTTTAGGTGCTTATTACCTTACAAATTAACCATATAACGAGAAAAACTCAAGAGGCATATTTTCAAAAAAATTGAAAAAGTCTTTACAATTTCTTCTACAACTAGCTATTATTAAATTAAAATTTATCCTTTCTTAATTCTAAACTAATATTATATGATTATGTTTCTTGAATATGGTTTATTTTTACTACTTTCATTCTTTTTACAAAAAAAATTATAATATGATAAATTAGCCATGCAAAATTAACTAAATTAATAAATCAAATATTGTCATTTGATTTGCAAATTGGGAAGAGTAGTTCACGCTAATAATCATTTATAGGCGATAGAATTAGGAGGAAGGTAATATATATATATATATATATATATATATATATATATATATATATATATATATATATATATATATATATATATATATATATACATATATAAATATAAATATAATATTTTTCTTCATATTATTATTTTTCTTTTGTTCGATGGTGTGGTTTCTTAAAATTTGTCAATATGGTGATAAAAATTAAAATCATTTAAAATTTAATAATGCTCCTGAGAGTCACGTTGAAGAAATTTGGATAGAGGAGAATTACTATGTAGTTTTCACATTTATAATTGTTTATCACTAAGGGTGTGTTTGGTATGGTGGAAAAGTTTTCATGGAAAACAAGTAGATTTTGGACTTATTTTATCATGTTTGGTTAGTGAGTAGAGAATATTTCCCGAAAATGATTTTGTGTTTGATTTATGAATGAAAAATATTTTTGAGAGACATCTTTTATTTTTACTAGAGTAAAAAATAATTTATAAAATTAAAAATATTTTTTAAAAATAAAATTTTTACTATTTTTTTTTGGGTGGTGACGGTGGTGGGGTGGGGTGGGGGTAGTTGGTGGGGGGAGGGCGGAGGAGTGAAAAAATAAAAATTTGAAGTTGATAGTATTTTTAAAAAATAAAATTAATTTTTTGGAGGGTTGGGGGTGGTGGGGGGCTAGCCGGGGGGGGGGGGGTAGGAGTTTAAAATAAAAATTTGAAGTTGAAAATATTTTTAAACAAAAATTAATTTTTTGGGGAAGGGGTGGGGTTGGGGGGTTGGCCGGTCGTGGTGGTGGTGGTGGGGGGGTCAGGAATCGGGTGAAAAATAATAATTTGAAATTAAAAATATTTTTTTAAAATTGATTTTTTCCCAAAAATGTGTAATTTGAAATTGGAGGAGAGTTTTGAAAAAATGTTTTCCTTAATTTTTGAAGGGAAGTCATTTTCCTTAATTTGAGGAAAATGAGTTGATTTGGAAATATTTTCCAAAATTTTTGAACCAACCAAACATGAGAAAATTGGAAAACATTTTCCAGAAAATATTTTCCTTTCATACCAAACACACTATAATATTTACTTTGTTTTCTACACACATGCTTATGTTGTTGATTAATTGCAATTATAGGATAGAAAAACATTGTACAAAAATTCTTATATTTATGATCTTAAAGTTTTTCTTTTATTTAAAATAGTTTCTCTAATGCAGAGGTTTTGAGGCTATTAATAATGTATTTTTTATTAAATTCTTAGTATTTTTTTTCTTCAATAGGATCATTAACAATTGCATTTACATCAGAAAATGACATATTATAAGCATTATTTTATTCATCACTTAAAATGTATATGAATGACCTGATAACTAAGTTACTTTTATACTTATTACTATAAAGCATATTAACGTTCAATTATTACTACTTCAATATAAAATAATAGGAATGAGATATTTAAATTGCGTTAATTTTAAGGAATTATTTTTATTTTCGATGAAGCTAATATGTCCGGAAGAAATTTAAAATATAGTAGTGAGTAAAAATTTAGTATTTAGTTTATTTGAATATGAATATCAAAATTAAAATACTATTTAAAAAAAATCACGGATCTAATTTTTTAACACCGCGCGAAGCGCGGCCATATTTACTAGTTATGTAGTAATAGTGAAAAGCCAATTAAACCTCCATTGTTCAGATTCACTAAACACTTTCTTATAGAAGTTCAAGATATACTTTTCTATTTGATCATCTTTCTCCAATCTATCTCCGAGAAATTTCTTTAACAATTGTTATTGATAACTGAGCCAGAATTTTTATTAAAAATTTTCAAAACATAAATAAGAAACAAAAACAGAGGCCAAAAGGGATTCACATTTTACCATCTATTATATATACATAAAAAAATAATTTTAATCATTCAAAAAAGTATAATTTAATTTCTATCGAGAGGTTCAATTTTACCTGGCTCCGCCCCCGTTTACACCATCTTTATGCAATCTACTAGCTCCTCTAATATTATCAATGCTTTATTTTGTGTTTTCTCAAAGCTTTTCATGCATAAACCTCAAATTTTCAACACCATACATATTTGAAGCTTTTATTATTTACAGTTTACTTCTTTAAGGTTATGATATTATTATATTGTTAGAAATTGTTAGTGAAAACTTACAAGATAACAAAAAATATAAGATTACAACTGGAAATAAAATGAAGAAATAAAATCTTCAGGCTGAGGCGCGAATATCTCGCTCTCTTTAAGGAGATTCAAGCCCACTGCAGCAAATGTTTTCACCGATCCAGTAGTAGTACTCTTTGACTTGTCCCCTCCAGGATACAACAGCCTTCACAAAATATAACTCAACAACTCTGGACAAGAGTTGAGTCCAAAGCTCCACAAAAACGAACATCTCCCTTCAACTAATAAGAACTCTCTTTTTGACTAACTTTTTCACTCTATATTTTCTCTTGTATGTTGTGTGTCTAAACCAAATAAAGACACCACTATTTATAGTTGAGGATGTCTTCCTAGCAATGAGTAGGAAGATTATGGTGTAATAAATAATATAGATAATGGTCTTAGGAGTTACATATGTTACAAAATATTGTTGAGGAATAAAAAATAAAAATAAAGAAAGGGCAACAAATGCCCCCACAGGGAAATTAACATACTGCCTAATCCCAACGTTCACTAGAACATTTCTGCTACATTGTTATCCACTTAGTCAATGACCAATCATGAGTTAAGACAACAAAGTAATGTGTAGCTAGGCAGAATACAAATGACATATAGCAAATTATAATAATATTAAAATAATAATAATATTAAAATGCCATAACAATCCCCCACTCATTTTAAGTATTATATAAGAGAGTATATCAGCTGAAGGAAGACTATCATGCATAATGAAGGTGTGTTCTGCATTGAACCTCCACATAGTGAAACAGTAACTTTTACTCCAGAGTCGTAGTGGTCTCAGACTTGAAGTATGACTACTTAAGAGAAATAAAATATCACTGATCACACATAATAATCAAGGTGTTGACATGATCTTTAAAGCCAGCACGTTATGGCCATGTGCTATCCCGGTTTCATGAGTGCTTTTGAGAATAAGCCAATTCTCATAGGAAGCAACCTACTTCCACACATCACATAGGTGAAATCTGTCGAGAGTGCTCCTGAAAGCTTAACACTCCACCCATACAGGCTATAGATATACATTAAGAGTTTTATCAACTCAACATTCACAATCTACAGAAAATAATGCACTCACATCATAGGGAGGGAATAAAAAGATAGTGCATTTTTCACAACAAGTCATCATATGATTAGTTTTTTCTTTTGAACCTGGTTATAGGATCTCTAGTCCCCAGGTTGGGTTTCCTCATATATGACTCAAGGATTTGTAGGCTTCAATCACATTCCCTCGATGTGCTCCAGACCTTATCTCTCGTTAAGGCCTTAGTAAGAGGATCTGCAAGATTATCACAAGATTTGACATAATCAACATTAATGTTACCATTTGTCAAATACGATCTTACATTGCTGTGTTTCCTCCTTATAGGTCTGGATTTACCGTTGTAATAACGATTTTGAACTCTACCAATTGCAGCGGTGCTATCACAATTAATTAAAATATGAGGAATTGATTTTTTAAAATAAGATATTAGAAATAATAAATCTCTTAACCAGTTTGCTTTCTCACTAGCTGAAGCTAAAGCAATTAGTTCAGCCTCCATGGTAGAGTTAGCAATTATAGTTTGCTTTTTCGATCTCTAACAAACAGCATCACAATCCAAAGTAAAGATATAACCAGTGATAGAACGGGAATCACCTGATAAAGTGTTCCAATCTGCATCACAAAAGCCTTCAAGTACAGTAGGATATTTTTTAAAGAACAAACCACAATTTTTCGTTCCAATTAAATATCTCATAACTCTTGTTACAATATGCCAATGTTCATTACCTGGCTTGCTTGTAAATCTGCCAAATACTCCTACTGCATATGCAATAGCAGGCCTAGTGGAATCAGTCACATATCTCAAACTTCTGATTATGCTAGTATATTTCTTTTGATTTATTACATTATTATCACTTTCAACAGGAAATAAGTGAACACTTGAATCAAAAGGAGTAACAATATGCTTGTAATCATGAAAGTTATATTTTTTCAAAATTTTCTCAACACAATGTGACTGGTCAAGGAAAATTTCCTCACATGTTCTTGTTATTTTTATTCCAAGAATAAAATTTGCCTCACCAAGATCTTTCATATCAAAATGGCTTCTAAGAACATTTTTAGTTTCATCAATAACATTCATTTTAGAGTCAAAGATCAACAAATCATCAACATATAGGCAATTAATCATATGTGAATTGTTTCAAGACTTATAATATATGCACTTATCACACTCATTTGTTTTAAAACCATTTTCAATCATGCAGTAATCAAACTTTTCATGCCATTGCTTTGGTGCCTGTTTCAAGCCATATAGGGATTTAGTAAGTTTACATACTTTGCTTTCTTGGCCTGCTTCAACAAAACACTCGAGTTGATCCATATAAATTTCCTCATTTAGGTCTTCATTTAGAAAAGCAGTTTTTACATCCATTTGATGAATTTGAAAATAAAAAATTACAGCCATAGCAATTAAAAGTCTTATGGATGTAATTCTTGTTACTCGAGAAAAAGTATCAAAAAAAATTGTAGGTCTTCTAGTTGTTTGAAACCTTTTGCAACTAGCCTAGCCTTATATTTATCAATAGATCCATCCGATTTTAATTTTTTTCTTAAGACCCATTTACAACCAATAGTTTTACAACTCGGTGGTAAATCAACTAACTTCCAAGTTTTATTAGAAATTAGATTTCATTTCATCATTTACAACCTCTTTCCAAAAAATAGAATCATGTGATGATAATACTTCTTTCAAAGTTAGAGGGTCATTTTCAACATTAAACATATAAAAATCAGGACCAAAATCTTTTTCTACTCTAGCTCTTTTACTTCTTCTTAACTCAAAATCATTAACTTTTTTATTTTTCAAAGTTGAAGTAGAAGAACTAGGTAGTGATAAAATATTTGTTCAATCCTTTGACCCCCACTATTTTTAGAATCAAAAGGAAACTTATTTTCATGAAAAATAGCATCATCTGATTCTATCACAATATTATCTTCAAGATTAAAAAATCTATAGGTTGTACTATTTGAAGCTAACCAAGAAAAGCACAAGTAGCAACTTTCTTACCCAACTTTGTAATCTTGGTATCCATTAGCCTCACAAAGGCTAGACAACCCCAAACTCTTAGATATACTTGTAACGTTTTCACAATTCAAAAGGTGTCAGTTTTGACTTTTTATGAGGCACACGATTCAACACATAACAAGCAGTTAAAATAGCTTCACCCCAAAAATTTAAAGGGGCATGTGACTCAATAAGCATGGCATTAGTCAATTCAACCAAAGTTCTATTTTTCCTTTCTGCTACTCCATTAGATGAAAGAGAGTAAGGAGGAGTAGTTTCATGAATTATTCCCAATGATCCAACAAAAGAATTAAACTCATTAGATTCATATTCACGGCCTCTATCACTTCTAATTCTTTTTATTTTTCTTCCAAACTGATTTTCAACCTCATGGAGATAAATTTTGAAATTTTCAAAAGTATCTCATTTATTTTTCATCAAGTAAACATATGTAAACTTAGAAAAATCATCAATGAAAGTGATAAAATATCTATTACCTCCACGAGTT